>CM060948.1:2175481-2740481 GCA_030765055.1 Mantis religiosa
AGAGAGAGAGAGGGGGAGAGGGGGAGAGGGGGAGAGGGGGAGAGGGGGAGAGGGGGAGAGGGGGAGAGGGAGAGAGGGAGAGAGGGAGAGAGGGAGAGAGAGAGAGGGCTGCGTGAGTGAGTGTGTAGTGTTTTAGGGCCCGTCGACAACAAGGTCATTTGGGCCCGAGAGGGCTGCGAGCGTTGGCTGCGCTCTAAACAGTCAGATGGGGCACAGTCTGCCATTGTATCATCGTCGTGTTGCACGGAGTTATTAAGGGGCTAAATTGAGTGAAGTTGAGATGGTCGTAGTATTGGTTTACCTACTGTATTATCCCCGGTAGCAGAAGTCACTTGAGATTGGCAGTGCTGAATAGATGACGTCAGTTGTAGCGTAGAATTGGAGCTATCCCGGAAGTTCGTGTCGTTATTTAATACATTTAGCGCTGAATATAATATTCTGCTGGTATCATCCGTTTGTAGACCCATGTAGATATATGATATATAGCAATGAACAATATACAAGAGCTAGCTCACACAGCTAACTACAAAAACACGCGATTTGTACGCAGAGCGTTCAGAGGCAACCTGCGCGCTCGACGTTCACTTGTGAACCCCAGAAGTATACTAAACTGTCCTGTTATCGCTCGCACATGTAAACAACTGCAGGCACTACATGGCAAAGCGAGAAAGCGATAGAGAGATGTTTACATGAACTTATCGCACATATACAGCGATTCCGGTATATGTACACTCACTTCAAATCCCATCACAGCAAAGTGCCATACATCGGCAAGCGCGAGAAATCATATACAAAATAGAAGGATATTGTGACAAGGAGAAAGTTGCAATCAAAATCCCTTTGTGTTTGTTCAGTAGATACTGCTGATCAACTGTCTGGGGTTGTATATATAGCACTTTAACCCTGAAGGTACATTGAATGAAAGCCAGTAGAATTGTTGCTTCTCTTTTATTTCTAAGGCATGTTTTGCATTAGTAATGTCACCCAATTAGCGGAAAGCAAAACCAACGTCAGCTGAGAAGGGACTAGGGGTAGCCGGGCCATACCCTCCCATTAATCTCAGTCACTAACTGAGGGGTGATTAGGGAAATGTCACTTGTCGCTGGCCGCCTCTTTCCCCTTGCCCTGTCCTCTGGAACTTTCGCGGTGATTCACGGAAACCAGAGACTTCTGGAAAAACAGTGATATTCCTATAAAAAGGGGCTTCAATGAGTGAGTCAGTCAGTGCTTGACGAGCTAGCGAACGAACGAGAAGACTGCGTACGTGCATCGGAGCGGTAACGGACGAACTGGTGAATTGTAATTGTGCGCATTACGTAATTCCGTGTAATTGGCAAGTGTTTAACTGTAAGTCGGTGGATATAAAGAACATTTTTGAGTGGTGCAATTGGACTATTCATTTCACGAACCCACAAAGTTACACTGGTGTCAGAAGTGGGATGACAACATCACCGAACATTACAGCCATGGACGCGGCATTGGAAAAGATTTTGGAGAAGATGATGTAAATGAAGGCCCAACTGACATCGGAAATGAAAGTAGCAAATGACAACCTCGCTGCGAAAACAGAAGCGGCAAATAACAACCTGGTCGGAAAGCTGGAAGAAATGAATACGGCTAACGATAACCTCATGGAGAAATTGGAAGAAATGAAGGTTGCGAACGAGACCAACGCCACCAAATTCGAGGAACAGTTGGCCGGGGTGAGGGAGGACGTCACGGGGCTCGGCATGCTCCAAAGAGTAATTGTTATTAAAATAACAGGGAACAACGGCTCAAAGAACACAAGGCTACTCTTTAGCGCTGTTTCTAGTGTACAGTCACACGTAGGTCCAGTGGCGGGGCGTGATATTCAATGGGAGGTAAGCTCCAATAGTAATGGTTATTAAAATAAGAGAGAACAATGACTCAAAGTACTTAAGGCTACTCTTTAGCGCTCTTTCTAGTGTACAGTCACACGTAGGTCCAGTGGCGGACCGTGATATTCAACGGGAGGTAAGCTCCAATAGTAATGGTTATTAAAATAAGAGAGAACAACGGTTCAAGGCACTTAAGGCTACTCTTTAGCGCTCTTTCTAGTGTACAGTCACACGTAGGTACAGTGGCGTGGCGAGATATTCAATGGGAGGGAAGCTCCAAATAGTAATTGATATTAAAATAAGAGAGAACGGCGGCTCAAAGTACTTAAGGCTACTCTTTAGCGTTCTTTCTATTGTACACTCACACGTAGGACCAGTGGCAAAGGCTAGATATTCAATGGGAGGGAAGTTCCAAATAGTAATTGTTATTAAAATAAGAGAGAACAACGTCTCAAAGCACTTAAGGCTACTCTATAGCGCTCTTTCTAGTGTACAGTCACACGTAGGTCCAGTGGCGGGGCGTGATATTCAATGGGAGGGAAGCTCCAAATAGTAATTGTTATTAAAATAAGAGAGAACAATGACTCAAAGTACTTAAGGCTACTCTTTAGCGCTCTTTCTAGTGTACAGTCACACGTAGGTCCAGTGGCGGGGCGTAATATTCAATGGGAGAGAAGCTCCAAATAGTAATTGTTATTAAAATAAGAGAGAACAACGTCTCAAAGCACTTAAGGCTACTCTATAGCGCTCTTTCTAGTGTACAGTCACACGTAGGTCCAGTGGCGGGGCGTGATATTCAATGGGAGGGAAGTTCCAAATAGTAATTGTTATTAAAATAAGAGAGAACAATGACTCAAAGTACTTAAGGCTACCTTTTAGCGCTCTTTCTAATGTACAGTCACACGTAGGTCCAGTAGCGGGGCGTGACATTCAATGGGAGGGACGCTCCAAATAGTAATTGTTATTAAAATAAGAGAGAACAATGACTCAAAGTACTTCAGGCTACTCTTTAGCGCTCATTCTGGTGTACAGTCACACGTAGGTCCAGTGGCGAGGCGTGATATTCAATGGAAGCGAAGCTCCAATAGTAATGGTTATTAAAATAAGAGAGAACAACGGTTCAAAGCACTTAAGGCTACTCTTTAGCGCTCTTTCTAGTGTACAGTCACACGTAGGTCCAGTGGCGGGGCGTAATATTCAATGGGAGAGAAGCTCCAAATAGTAATTGTTATTAAAATAAGAGAGAACAACGTCTCAAAGCACTTAAGGCTACTCTATAGCGCTCTTTCTAGTGTACAGTCACACGTAGGTCCAGTGGCGGGGCGTGATATTCAATGGGAGGGAAGTTCCAAATAGTAATTGTTATTAAAATAAGAGAGAACAATGACTCAAAGTACTTAAGGCTACCTTTTAGCGCTCTTTCTAATGTACAGTCACACGTAGGTCCAGTAGCGGGGCGTGACATTCAATGGGAGGGGCGCTCCAAATAGTAATTGTTATTAAAATAAGAGAGAACAATGACTCAAAGTACTTCAGGCTACTCTTTAGCGCTCATTCTGGTGTACAGTCACACGTAGGTCCAGTGGCGAGGCGTGATATTCAATGGAAGCGAAGCTCCAAATAGTAATTGTTATTAAAATAAGAGAGAACAACGGCTCAAAGTACTTAAGGCTACTCTTTAGCGCTCTTTCTGGTGTACAGTCACACGTAGGTCCAGTGGCGAGGCGTGATATTCAATGGGAGAGAAGCTCCAAGTAGTAATTGTTATTAAAATAAGAGAGAACAACGTCTCAAAGCACTTAAGGCTACTCTATAGCGCTCCTTCTAGTGTACAGTCACACGTAGGTCCAGTGGCGGGGCGTGATATTCAATGGGAGGGAAGTTCCAAATAGTAATTGTTATTAAAATAAGAGAGAACAATGACTCGAAGTACTTAAGGCTACCTTTTAGCGCTCTTTCTAGTGTACAGTCACACGTAGGTCCAGTAGCGGGGCGTGACATTCAATGGGAGGGGCGCTCCAAATAGTAATTGTTATTAAAATAAGAGAGGACAATGACTCAAAGTACTTCAGGCTACTCTTTAGCGCTCATTCTGGTGTACAGTCACACGTAGGTCCAGTGGCGAGGCGTGATATTCAATGGAAGCGAAGCTCCAAATAGTAATTGTTATTAAAATAAGAGAGAACAACGGCTCAAAGTACTTAAGGCTACTCTTTAGCGCTCTTTCTGGTGTACAGTCACACGTAGGTCCAGTGGCGAGGCGTGATATTCAATGGGAGAGAAGCTCCAAATAGTAATTGTTATTAAAATAAGAGAGAACAACGGCTCAAAGTACTTAAGGCTACTCTTTAGCGCTCTTTCTGGTGTACAGTCACAGGTAGGTCCAGTGGCGAGGCGTGACATTCAATTGGAGAGAAGCTCCAAATAGTAATTGTTAATAAAATAAGAGAGAACAATGACTCAAAGTACTTAAGGCTACTCTTTAGCGCTCTTTCTAGTGTACAGTCACACGTAGGTCCAGTGGCGGGCCGTGATATTCAATGGGAGAGAAGCTCCAAATAGTAATTGTTATTAAAATAAGAGAGAACAACGACTCAAAGTACTTAAGGCTACTCTTTGGCGCTCTTTCTAGTGTACAGTCACACGTAGGTCCAGTGCCGGGGCGTGATATTCAATGGGAGGTAAGCTCCAAATAGTAATTGTTATTAAAATAAGAGAGAACCACGACTCAAAGTACTTAAGGCAACTCTTTAGCGCTCTTTCTAGTGTACAGTCACACGTAGGTCCAGTGCCGGGGCGTGATATTCAATGGGAGTGAAGCTCCAAATAGTAATTGTTATTAAAATAAGAGAGAACAACGACTCAAAATACTTAAGGCTACTCTTTAGCGCTCTTTCTAGTGTACAGTCACACGTAGGTCCAGTGGCGAGGCGTGATATTCAATGGGAGGTAAGCTCCAAATAGTAATTGTTATTAACATAAGAGAGAACAACGACTCAAAGTACTTAAGGCTACTCTTTGGTGCTCTTTCTAGTGTACAGTCACACGTAGGTCCAGTGGCGGGCCCTGATATTCAATGGGAGAGAAGCTCCAAATAGTAATTGTTATTAAAATAAGAGAGAACAACGACCCAAAGTACTTAAGGCTACTCTATAGCGCTCTTTCTAGTGTACAGTCACACGTAGGTCCAGTGCCGGGCCGTGATATTCAATGGGAGAGAAGCTCCAAGTAGTAATTGTTATTAAAATAAGAGAGAACAACGACCCAAAGTACTTAAGGCTACTCTTTAGCGCTCTTTCTAGTGTACAGTCTCATGTAGGTCCAGTGCCGGGCCGTGATATTCAATGGGAGAGAAGCTCCAAGTAGTAATTGTTATTAAAATAAGAGAGAACAATGACTCAAAGTACTTAAGGCTACTCTTTAGCGCTCTTTCTAGTGTACAGTCACACGTAGGTCCAGTGGCGGGGCGTAATATTCAATGGGAGAGAAGCTCCAAATAGTAATTGTTATTAAAATAAGAGAGAACAACGTCTCAAAGCACTTAAGGCTACTCTATAGCGCTCTTTCTAGTGTACAGTCACACGTAGGTCCAGTGGCGGGGCGTGATATTCAATGGGAGGGAAGCTCCAAATAGTAATTGTTATTAAAATAAGAGAGAACAATGACTCAAAGTACTTAAGGCTACTCTTTAGCGCTCTTTCTAGTGTACAGTCACACGTAGGTCCAGTGGCGGGGCGTAATATTCAATGGGAGAGAAGCTCCAAATAGTAATTGTTATTAAAATAAGAGAGAACAACGTCTCAAAGCACTTAAGGCTACTCTATAGCGCTCTTTCTAGTGTACAGTCACACGTAGGTCCAGTGCCGGGCCGTGATATTCAATGGGAGAGAAGCTCCAAGTAGTAATTGTTATTAAAATAAGAGAGAACAACGACCCAAAGTACTTAAGACTACTCTTTAGCGCTCTTTCTAGTGTACAGTCTCATGTAGGTCCAGTGCCGGGCCGTGATATTCAATGGGAGAGAAGCTCCAAGTAGTAATTGTTATTAAAATAAGAGAGAACAATGACTCAAAGTACTTAAGGCTACTCTTTAGCGCTCTTTCTAGTGTACAGTCACACGTAGGTCCAGTGGCGGGGCGTAATATTCAATGGGAGAGAAGCTCCAAATAGTAATTGTTATTAAAATAAGAGAGAACAACGTCTCAAAGCACTTAAGGCTACTCTATAGCGCTCTTTCTAGTGTACAGTCACACGTAGGTCCAGTGGCGGGGCGTGATATTCAATGGGAGGGAAGCTCCAAATAGTAATTGTTATTAAAATAAGAGAGAACAATGACTCAAAGTACTTAAGGCTACTCTTTAGCGCTCTTTCTAGTGTACAGTCACACGTAGGTCCAGTGGCGGGGCGTAATATTCAATGGGAGAGAAGCTCCAAATAGTAATTGTTATTAAAATAAGAGAGAACAACGTCTCAAAGCACTTAAGGCTACTCTATAGCGCTCTTTCTAGTGTACAGTCACACGTAGGTCCAGTGGCGGGGCGTGATATTCAATGGGAGGGAAGTTCCAAATAGTAATTGTTATTAAAATAAGAGAGAACAATGACTCAAAGTACTTAAGGCTACCTTTTAGCGCTCTTTCTAATGTACAGTCACACGTAGGTCCAGTAGCGGGGCGTGACATTCAATGGGAGGGGCGCTCCAAATAGTAATTGTTATTAAAATAAGAGAGAACAATGACTCAAAGTACTTCAGGCTACTCTTTAGCGCTCATTCTGGTGTACAGTCACACGTAGGTCCAGTGGCGAGGCGTGATATTCAATGGAAGCGAAGCTCCAATAGTAATGGTTATTAAAATAAGAGAGAACAACGGTTCAAAGCACTTAAGGCTACTCTTTAGCGCTCTTTCTAGTGTACAGTCACACGTAGGTCCAGTGGCGGGGCGTAATATTCAATGGGAGAGAAGCTCCAAATAGTAATTGTTATTAAAATAAGAGAGAACAACGTCTCAAAGCACTTAAGGCTACTCTATAGCGCTCTTTCTAGTGTACAGTCACACGTAGGTCCAGTGGCGGGGCGTGATATTCAATGGGAGGGAAGTTCCAAATAGTAATTGTTATTAAAATAAGAGAGAACAATGACTCAAAGTACTTAAGGCTACCTTTTAGCGCTCTTTCTAATGTACATTCACACGTAGGTCCAGTAGCGGGGCGTGACATTCAATGGGAGGGGCGCTCCAAATAGTAATTGTTATTAAAATAAGAGAGAACAATGACTCAAAGTACTTCAGGCTACTCTTTAGCGCTCATTCTGGTGTACAGTCACACGTAGGTCCAGTGGCGAGGCGTGATATTCAATGGAAGCGAAGCTCCAAATAGTAATTGTTATTAAAATAAGAGAGAACAACGGCTCAAAGTACTTAAGGCTACTCTTTAGCGCTCTTTCTGGTGTACAGTCACACGTAAGTCCAGTGGCGAGGCGTGATATTCAATGGGAGCGAAGCTCCAAATAGTAATTGTTATTAAAATAAGAGAGAACAACGTCTCAAAGCACTTAAGGCTACTCTATAGCGCTCTTTCTAGTGTACAGTCACACGTAGGTCCAGTGGCGGGGCGTGATATTCAATGGGAGGGAAGTTCCAAATAGTAATTGTTATTAAAATAAGAGAGAACAATGACTCAAAGTACTTAAGGCTACCTTTTAGCGCTCTTTCTAGTGTACAGTCACACGTAGGTCCAGTAGCGGGGCGTGACATTCAATGGGAGGGGCGCTCCAAATAGTAATTGTTATTAAAATAAGAGAGGACAATGACTCAAAGTACTTCAGGCTACTCTTTAGCGCTCATTCTGGTGTACAGTCACACGTAGGTCCAGTGGCGAGGCGTGATATTCAATGGAAGCGGAGCTCCAAATAGTAATTGTTATTAAAATAAGAGAGAACAACGGCTCAAAGTACTTAAGGCTACTCTTTAGCGCTCTTTCTGGTGTACAGTCACACGTAGGTCCAGTGGCGAGGCGTGATATTCAATGGGAGAGAAGCTCCAAATAGTAATTGTTATTAAAATAAGAGAGAACAACGGCTCAAAGTACTTAAGGCTACTCTTTAGCGCTCTTTCTGGTGTACAGTCACAGGTAGGTCCAGTGCCGGGGCGTGACATTCAATGGGAGAGAAGCTCCAAATAGTAATTGTTAATAAAATAAGAGAGAACAATGACTCAAAGTACTTAAGGCTACTCTTTAGCGCTCTTTCTAGTGTATAGTCACACGTAGGTCCAGTGGCGGGCCGTGATATTCAATGGGAGAGAAGCTCCAAATAGTAATTGTTATTAAAATAAGAGAGAACAACGACTCAAAGTACTTAAGGCTACTCTTTGGCGCTCTTTCTAGTGTACAGTCACACGTATGTCCAGTGCCGGGGCGTGATATTCAATGGGAGGTAAGCTCCAAATAGTAATTGTTATTAAAATAAGAGAGAACCACGACTCAAAGTACTTAAGGCAACTCTTTAGCGCTCTTTCTAGTGTACAGTCACACGTAGGTCCAGTGCCGGGGCGTGATATTCAATGGGAGTGAAGCTCCAAATAGTAATTGTTATTAAAATAAGAGAGAACAACGACTCAAAATACTTAAGGCTACTCTTTAGCGCTCTTTCTAGTGTACAGTCACACGTAGGTCCAGTGGCGAGGCGTGATATTCAATGGGAGGTAAGCTCCAAATAGTAATTGTTATTAACATAAGAGAGAACAACGATTCAAAGTACTTAAGGCTACTCTTTGGTGCTCTTTCTAGTGTACAGTCACACGTAGGTCCAGTGGCGGGCCGTGATATTCAATGGGAGAGAAGCTCCAAATAGTAATTGTTATTAAAATAAGAGAGAACAACGACCCAAAGTACTTAAGGCTACTCTATAGCGCTCTTTCTAGTGTACAGTCACACGTAGGTCCAGTGCCGGGCCGTGATATTCAATGGGAGAGAAGCTCCAAGTAGTAATTGTTATTAAAATAAGAGAGAACAACGACCCAAAGTACTTAAGGCTACCCTTTAGCGCTCTTTCTAGTGTACAGTCTCATGTAGGTCCAGTGCCGGGCCGTGATATTCAATGGGAGTGAAGCTCCAAGTAGTAATTGTTATTAAAATAAGAGAGAACAACGACTCAAAGTACTTAAAGCTACTCTTTGGTGCTCTTTCTAGTGGACAGTCACAGGTAGGTCCAGTGCCGGGGCGTGACATTCAATGGGAGAGAAGCTCCAAATAGTAATTGTTAATAAAATAAGAGAGAACAATGACTCAAAGTACTTAAGGCTACTCTTTAGCGCTCTTTCTAGTGTATAGTCACACGTAGGTCCAGTGGCGGGCCGTGATATTCAATGGGAGAGAAGCTCCAAATAGTAATTGTTATTAAAATAAGAGAGAACAACGTCTCAAAGCACTTAAGGCTACTCTATAGCGCTCTTTCTAGTGTACAGTCACACGTAGGTCCAGTGGCGGGGCGTGATATTCAATGGGAGGGAAGTTCCAAATAGTAATTGTTATTAAAATAAGAGAGAACAATGACTCAAAGTACTTAAGGCTACCTTTTAGCGCTCTTTCTAATGTACAGTCACACGTAGGTCCAGTAGCGGGGCGTGACATTCAATGGGAGGGGCGCTCCAAATAGTAATTGTTATTAAAATAAGAGAGAACAATGACTCAAAGTACTTCAGGCTACTCTTTAGCGCTCATTCTGGTGTACAGTCACACGTAGGTCCAGTGGCGAGGCGTGATATTCAATGGAAGCGAAGCTCCAAATAGTAATTGTTATTAAAATAAGAGAGAACAACGGCTCAAAGTACTTAAGGCTACTCTTTAGCGCTCTTTCTGGTGTACAGTCACACGTAGGTCCAGTGGCGAGGCGTGATATTCAATGGGAGAGAAGCTCCAAATAGTAATTGTTATTAAAATAAGAGAGAACAACGTCTCAAAGCACTTAAGGCTACTCTATAGCGCTCTTTCTAGTGTACAGTCACACGTAGGTCCAGTGGCGGGGCGTGATATTCAATGGGAGGGAAGTTCCAAATAGTAATTGTTATTAAAATAAGAGAGAACAATGACTCGAAGTACTTAAGGCTACCTTTTAGCGCTCTTTCTAGTGTACAGTCACACGTAGGTCCAGTAGCGGGGCGTGACATTCAATGGGAGGGGCGCTCCAAATAGTAATTGTTATTAAAATAAGAGAGGACAATGACTCAAAGTACTTCAGGCTACTCTTTAGCGCTCATTCTGGTGTACAGTCACACGTAGGTCCAGTGGCGAGGCGTGATATTCAATGGAAGCGAAGCTCCAAATAGTAATTGTTATTAAAATAAGAGAGAACAACGGCTCAAAGTACTTAAGGCTACTCTTTAGCGCTCTTTCTGGTGTACAGTCACACGTAGGTCCAGTGGCGAGGCGTGATATTCAATGGGAGAGAAGCTCCAAATAGTAATTGTTATTAAAATAAGAGAGAACAACGGCTCAAAGTACTTAAGGCTACTCTTTAGCGCTCTTTCTGGTGTACAGTCACAGGTAGGTCCAGTGGCGAGGCGTGACATTCAATTGGAGAGAAGCTCCAAATAGTAATTGTTAATAAAATAAGAGAGAACAATGACTCAAAGTACTTAAGGCTACTCTTTAGCGCTCTTTCTAGTGTACAGTCACACGTAGGTCCAGTGGCGGGCCGTGATATTCAATGGGAGAGAAGCTCCAAATAGTAATTGTTATTAAAATAAGAGAGAACAACGACTCAAAGTACTTAAGGCTACTCTTTGGCGCTCTTTCTAGTGTACAGTCACACGTAGGTCCAGTGCCGGGGCGTGATATTCAATGGGAGGTAAGCTCCAAATAGTAATTGTTATTAAAATAAGAGAGAACCACGACTCAAAGTACTTAAGGCAACTCTTTAGCGCTCTTTCTAGTGTACAGTCACACGTAGGTCCAGTGCCGGGGCGTGATATTCAATGGGAGTGAAGCTCCAAATAGTAATTGTTATTAAAATAAGAGAGAACAACGACTCAAAATACTTAAGGCTACTCTTTAGCGCTCTTTCTAGTGTACAGTCACACGTAGGTCCAGTGGCGAGGCGTGATATTCAATGGGAGGTAAGCTCCAAATAGTAATTGTTATTAACATAAGAGAGAACAACGACTCAAAGTACTTAAGGCTACTCTTTGGTGCTCTTTCTAGTGTACAGTCACACGTAGGTCCAGTGGCGGGCCCTGATATTCAATGGGAGAGAAGCTCCAAATAGTAATTGTTATTAAAATAAGAGAGAACAACGACCCAAAGTACTTAAGGCTACTCTATAGCGCTCTTTCTAGTGTACAGTCACACGTAGGTCCAGTGCCGGGCCGTGATATTCAATGGGAGAGAAGCTCCAAGTAGTAATTGTTATTAAAATAAGAGAGAACAACGACCCAAAGTACTTAAGGCTACTCTTTAGCGCTCTTTCTAGTGTACAGTCTCATGTAGGTCCAGTGCCGGGCCGTGATATTCAATGGGAGAGAAGCTCCAAGTAGTAATTGTTATTAAAATAAGAGAGAACAATGACTCAAAGTACTTAAGGCTACTCTTTAGCGCTCTTTCTAGTGTACAGTCACACGTAGGTCCAGTGGCGGGGCGTAATATTCAATGGGAGAGAAGCTCCAAATAGTAATTGTTATTAAAATAAGAGAGAACAACGTCTCAAAGCACTTAAGGCTACTCTATAGCGCTCTTTCTAGTGTACAGTCACACGTAGGTCCAGTGGCGGGGCGTGATATTCAATGGGAGGGAAGCTCCAAATAGTAATTGTTATTAAAATAAGAGAGAACAATGACTCAAAGTACTTAAGGCTACTCTTTAGCGCTCTTTCTAGTGTACAGTCACACGTAGGTCCAGTGGCGGGGCGTAATATTCAATGGGAGAGAAGCTCCAAATAGTAATTGTTATTAAAATAAGAGAGAACAACGTCTCAAAGCACTTAAGGCTACTCTATAGCGCTCTTTCTAGTGTACAGTCACACGTAGGTCCAGTGCCGGGCCGTGATATTCAATGGGAGAGAAGCTCCAAGTAGTAATTGTTATTAAAATAAGAGAGAACAACGACCCAAAGTACTTAAGACTACTCTTTAGCGCTCTTTCTAGTGTACAGTCTCATGTAGGTCCAGTGCCGGGCCGTGATATTCAATGGGAGAGAAGCTCCAAGTAGTAATTGTTATTAAAATAAGAGAGAACAATGACTCAAAGTACTTAAGGCTACTCTTTAGCGCTCTTTCTAGTGTACAGTCACACGTAGGTCCAGTGGCGGGGCGTAATATTCAATGGGAGAGAAGCTCCAAATAGTAATTGTTATTAAAATAAGAGAGAACAACGTCTCAAAGCACTTAAGGCTACTCTATAGCGCTCTTTCTAGTGTACAGTCACACGTAGGTCCAGTGGCGGGGCGTGATATTCAATGGGAGGGAAGCTCCAAATAGTAATTGTTATTAAAATAAGAGAGAACAATGACTCAAAGTACTTAAGGCTACTCTTTAGCGCTCTTTCTAGTGTACAGTCACACGTAGGTCCAGTGGCGGGGCGTAATATTCAATGGGAGAGAAGCTCCAAATAGTAATTGTTATTAAAATAAGAGAGAACAACGTCTCAAAGCACTTAAGGCTACTCTATAGCGCTCTTTCTAGTGTACAGTCACACGTAGGTCCAGTGGCGGGGCGTGATATTCAATGGGAGGGAAGTTCCAAATAGTAATTGTTATTAAAATAAGAGAGAACAATGACTCAAAGTACTTAAGGCTACCTTTTAGCGCTCTTTCTAATGTACAGTCACACGTAGGTCCAGTAGCGGGGCGTGACATTCAATGGGAGGGGCGCTCCAAATAGTAATTGTTATTAAAATAAGAGAGAACAATGACTCAAAGTACTTCAGGCTACTCTTTAGCGCTCATTCTGGTGTACAGTCACACGTAGGTCCAGTGGCGAGGCGTGATATTCAATGGAAGCGAAGCTCCAATAGTAATGGTTATTAAAATAAGAGAGAACAACGGTTCAAAGCACTTAAGGCTACTCTTTAGCGCTCTTTCTAGTGTACAGTCACACGTAGGTCCAGTGGCGGGGCGTAATATTCAATGGGAGAGAAGCTCCAAATAGTAATTGTTATTAAAATAAGAGAGAACAACGTCTCAAAGCACTTAAGGCTACTCTATAGCGCTCTTTCTAGTGTACAGTCACACGTAGGTCCAGTGGCGGGGCGTGATATTCAATGGGAGGGAAGTTCCAAATAGCAATTGTTATTAAAATAAGAGAGAACAATGACTCAAAGTACTTAAGGCTACCTTTTAGCGCTCTTTCTAATGTACATTCACACGTAGGTCCAGTAGCGGAGCGTGACATTCAATGGGAGGGGCGCTCCAAATAGTAATTGTTATTAAAATAAGAGAGAACAATGACTCAAAGTACTTCAGGCTACTCTTTAGCGCTCATTCTGGTGTACAGTCACACGTAGGTCCAGTGGCGAGGCGTGATATTCAATGGAAGCGAAGCTCCAAATAGTAATTGTTATTAAAATAAGAGAGAACAACGGCTCAAAGTACTTAAGGCTACTCTTTAGCGCTCTTTCTGGTGTACAGTCACACGTAAGTCCAGTGGCGAGGCGTGATATTCAATGGGAGCGAAGCTCCAAATAGTAATTGTTATTAAAATAAGAGAGAACAACGTCTCAAAGCACTTAAGGCTACTCTATAGCGCTCTTTCTAGTGTACAGTCACACGTAGGTCCAGTGGCGGGGCGTGATATTCAATGGGAGGGAAGTTCCAAATAGTAATTGTTATTAAAATAAGAGAGAACAATGACTCAAAGTACTTAAGGCTACCTTTTAGCGCTCTTTCTAGTGTACAGTCACACGTAGGTCCAGTAGCGGGGCGTGACATTCAATGGGAGGGGCGCTCCAAATAGTAATTGTTATTAAAATAAGAGAGGACAATGACTCAAAGTACTTCAGGCTACTCTTTAGCGCTCATTCTGGTGTACAGTCACACGTAGGTCCAGTGGCGAGGCGTGATATTCAATGGAAGCGGAGCTCCAAATAGTAATTGTTATTAAAATAAGAGAGAACAACGGCTCAAAGTACTTAAGGCTACTCTTTAGCGCTCTTTCTGGTGTACAGTCACACGTAGGTCCAGTGGCGAGGCGTGATATTCAATGGGAGAGAAGCTCCAAATAGTAATTGTTATTAAAATAAGAGAGAACAACGGCTCAAAGTACTTAAGGCTACTCTTTAGCGCTCTTTCTGGTGTACAGTCACAGGTAGGTCCAGTGCCGGGGCGTGACATTCAATGGGAGAGAAGCTCCAAATAGTAATTGTTAATAAAATAAGAGAGAACAATGACTCAAAGTACTTAAGGCTACTCTTTAGCGCTCTTTCTAGTGTATAGTCACACGTAGGTCCAGTGGCGGGCCGTGATATTCAATGGGAGAGAAGCTCCAAATAGTAATTGTTATTAAAATAAGAGAGAACAACGACTCAAAGTACTTAAGGCTACTCTTTGGCGCTCTTTCTAGTGTACAGTCACACGTATGTCCAGTGCCGGGGCGTGATATTCAATGGGAGGTAAGCTCCAAATAGTAATTGTTATTAAAATAAGAGAGAACCACGACTCAAAGTACTTAAGGCAACTCTTTAGCGCTCTTTCTAGTGTACAGTCACACGTAGGTCCAGTGCCGGGGCGTGATATTCAATGGGAGTGAAGCTCCAAATAGTAATTGTTATTAAAATAAGAGAGAACAACGACTCAAAATACTTAAGGCTACTCTTTAGCGCTCTTTCTAGTGTACAGTCACACGTAGGTCCAGTGGCGAGGCGTGATATTCAATGGGAGGTAAGCTCCAAATAGTAATTGTTATTAACATAAGAGAGAACAACGACTCAAAGTACTTAAGGCTACTCTTTGGTGCTCTTTCTAGTGTACAGTCACACGTAGGTCCAGTGGCGGGCCGTGATATTCAATGGGAGAGAAGCTCCAAATAGTAATTGTTATTAAAATAAGAGAGAACAACGACCCAAAGTACTTAAGGCTACTCTATAGCGCTCTTTCTAGTGTACAGTCACACGTAGGTCCAGTGCCGGGCCGTGATATTCAATGGGAGAGAAGCTCCAAGTAGTAATTGTTATTAAAATAAGAGAGAACAACGACCCAAAGTACTTAAGGCTACTCTTTAGCGCTCTTTCTAGTGTACAGTCTCATGTAGGTCCAGTGCCGGGCCGTGATATTCAATGGGAGAGAAGCTCCAAGTAGTAATTGTTATTAAAATAAGAGAGAACAACGACTCAAAGTACTTAAAGCTACTCTTTGGTGCTCTTTCTAGTGGACAGTCACATGAAGGTCCAGTGCCGGGCCGTGATATTCAATGGGAGAGAAGCTCCAAGTAGTAATTGTTATTAAAATAAGAGAGAACAACGACCCAAAGTACTTAAGGCTACTCTATAGCGCTCTTTCTAGTGTACAGTCACACGTAGGTCCAGTGCCGGGGCGTGATATTCAATGGGAGGTAAGCTCCAAATAGTAATTGTTATTAAAATAAGAGAGAACAACGACTCAAAGTACTTAAGGCAACTCTTTAGCGCTCTTTCTAGTGTACAGTCACACGTAGGTCCAGTGGCGAGGCGTGATATTCAATGGGAGGTAAGCTCCAAATAGTAATTGTTATTAAAATAAGAGAGAACAACGACCCAAAGTACTTAAGACTACTCTTTAGCGCTCTTTCTAGTGTACAGTCTCATGTAGGTCCAGTGCCGGGCCGTGATATTCAATGGGAGAGAAGCTCCAAGTAGTAATTGTTATTAAAATAAGAGAGAACAATGACTCAAAGTACTTAAGGCTACTCTTTAGCGCTCTTTCTAGTGTACAGTCACACGTAGGTCCAGTGCCGGGACGTGATATTCAATGGGAGTGAAGCTCCAAATAGTAATTGTTATTAAAATAAGAGAGAACAACGACCCAAAGTACTTAAGACAACTTTTTAGCGCTCTTTCTAGTGTACAGTCACACGTAGGTCCAGATCCGGGCCGTGACATTCAATGGGAGGGGCACTCCAAATAGTAATTGTTATTAAAATAAGAGAGAACAGTGACTCAAAGTACTTAAGGCAATTCTTTAGCGCTCTTTCTAGTGTACAGTCACATGTAGGTCCAGTGCCGGGCCGTGATATTCAATGGGAGTGAAGCTCCAAATAGTAATTGTTATTAAAATAAGAGAGAACAACGACTCAAAGTACTTAAGGCAACTCTTTAGCGCTCTTTCTTGTGTACAGTCACACGTAGGTCCAGTGCCGGGGCGTGATATTCAATGGGGGGTAAGCGCCAAATAGTAATTGTTATTAAAATAAGAGAGAACAACGACCCAAAGTACTTAAGGCTACTCTATAGCGCTCTTTCTAGTGTACAGTCACACGTAGGTCCAGTGCCGGGGCGTGATATTCAATGGGAGTGAAGCTCCAAATAGTAATTGTTATTAAAATAAGAGAGAACAACGACCCAAAGTACTTAAAGCTACTCTTTAGCGCTCTTTCTAGTGTACAGTCACACGTAGGTCCAGTTCCGGGGCGTGATATTCAATGGGAGTGAAGCTCCAAATAGTAATTGTTATTAAAATAAGAGAGAACAACGACTCAAAGTACTTAAGGCAACTCTTTAGCGCTCTTTCTAGTGTACAGTCACAGGTAGGTCCAGTGCCGGGGCGTAATATTCAATGGGAGGTAAGCTCCAAGTAGTAATTTATATTAAAATAAGAGAGAACAACGACTCAAAGTACTTAAGGCTACTCTTTGGTGCTCTTTTTAGTGTACAGTCACATGTAGGTCCAGTGGCGGGGCGTGATATTCAATGGGAGGGAAGCTCCAAATAGTAATTGTTATTAAAATAAGAGAGAACAATGACTCAAAGTACTTAAGGCTACTCTTTAGCGCTCTTTCTAGTGTACAGTCACACGTAGGTCCAGTGGCGGGGCGTAATATTCAATGGGAGAGAAGCTCCAAATAGTAATTGTTATTAAAATAAGAGAGAACAACGTCTCAAAGCACTTAAGGCTACTCTATAGCGCTCTTTCTAGTGTACAGTCACACGTAGGTCCAGTGGCGGGGCGTGATATTCAATGGGAGGGAAGTTCCAAATAGTAATTGTTATTAAAATAAGAGAGAACAATGACTCAAAGTACTTAAGGCTACCTTTTAGCGCTCTTTCTAATGTACAGTCACACGTAGGTCCAGTAGCGGGGCGTGACATTCAATGGGAGGGGCGCTCCAAATAGTAATTGTTATTAAAATAAGAGAGAACAATGACTCAAAGTACTTCAGGCTACTCTTTAGCGCTCATTCTGGTGTACAGTCACACGTAGGTCCAGTGGCGAGGCGTGATATTCAATGGAAGCGAAGCTCCAATAGTAATGGTTATTAAAATAAGAGAGAACAACGGTTCAAAGCACTTAAGGCTACTCTTTAGCGCTCTTTCTAGTGTACAGTCACACTTAGGTCCAGTGGCGGGGCGTAATATTCAATGGGAGAGAAGCTCCAAATAGTAATTGTTATTAAAATAAGAGAGAACAACGTCTCAAAGCACTTAAGGCTACTCTATAGCGCTCTTTCTAGTGTACAGTCACACGTCGGTCCAGTGGCGGGGCGTGATATTCAATGGGAGGGAAGTTCCAAATAGTAATTGTTATTAAAATAAGAGAGAACAATGACTCAAAGTACTTCAGGCTACTCTTTATCGCTCATTCTGGTGTACAGTCACACGTAGGTCCAGTGGCGAGGCGTGATATTCAATGGAAGCGAAGCTCCAAATAGTAATTGTTATTAAAATAAGAGAGAACAACGGCTCAAAGTACTTAAGGCTACTCTTTAGCGCTCTTTCTGGTGTACAGTCACACGTAAGTCCAGTGGCGAGGCGTGATATTCAATGGGAGCGAAGCTCCAAATAGTAATTGTTATTAAAATAAGAGAGAACAACGTCTCAAAGCACTTAAGGCTACTCTATAGCGCTCTTTCTAGTGTACAGTCACACGTAGGTCCAGTGGCGGGGCGTGATATTCAATGGGAGGGAAGTTCCAAATAGTAATTGTTATTAAAATAAGAGAGAACAATGACTCAATGTACTTAAGGCTACTCTTTAGCGCTCTTTCTAGTGTACAGTCACACGTAGGTCCAGTGGCGGGGCGTGATATTCAATGGGAGCGAAGCTCCAAATAGTAATTGTTATTAAAATAAGAGAGAACAACGACTCAATGTACTTAAGGCTACTCTTTAGCGCTCTTTCTAGTGTACAGTCACACGTAGGTCCAGTGGCGGGGCGTGATATTCAATGGGAGGGAAGTTCCAAATAGTAATTGTTATTAAAATAAGAGAGAACAATGACTCAAAGTACTTAAGGCTACCTTTTAGCGCTCTTTCTAGTGTACAGTCACACGTAGGTCCAGTAGCGGGGCGTGACATTCAATGGGAGGGGCGCTCCAAATAGTAATTGTTATTAAAATAAGAGAGGACAATGACTCAAAGTACTTCAGGCTACTCTTTGGCGCTCATTCTGGTGTACAGTCACACGTAGGTCCAGTGGCGAGGCGTGATATTCAATGGAAGCGAAGCTCCAAATAGTAATTGTTATTAAAATAAGAGAGAACAACGGCTCAAAGTACTTAAGGCTACTCTTTAGCGCTCTTTCTGGTGTACAGTCACACGTAGGTCCAGTGGCGAGGCGTGATATTCAATGGGAGAGAAGCTCCAAATAGGAATTGTTATTAAAATAAGAGAGAACAACGGCTCAAAGTACTTAAGGCTACTCTTTAGCGCTCTTTCTGGTGTACAGTCACAGGTAGGTCCAGTGCCGGGGCGTGACATTCAATGGGAGTGAAGCTCCAAATAGTAATTGTTATTAAAATAAGAGAGAACAACGGCTCAAAATACTTAAGGCTACTCTTTAGCGCTCTTTCTGGTGTACAGTCACAGGTAGGTCCAGTGCCGGGGCGTGACATTCAATGGGAGAGAAGCTCCAAATAGTAATTGTTAATAAAATAAGAGAGAACAATGACTCAAAGTACTTAAGGCTACTCTTTAGCGCTCTTTCTAGTGTACAGTCACACGTAGGTCCAGTGGCGGGCCGTGATATTCAATGGGAGAGAAGCTCCAAATAGTAATTGTTATTAAAATAAGAGAGAACAACGACTCAAAGTACTTAAGGCTACTCTTTGGCGCTCTTTCTAGTGTACAGTCACACGTAGGTCCAGTGCCGGGGCGTGATATTCAATGGGAGGTAAGCTCCAAATAGTAATTGTTATTAAAATAAGAGAGAACCACAACTCAAAGTACTTAAGGCAACTCTTTAGCGCTCTTTCTAGTGTACAGTCACACGTAGGTCCAGTGCCGGGGCGTGATATTCAATGGGAGTGAAGCTCCAAATAGTAATTGTTATTAAAATAAGAGAGAACAACGACTCAAAATACTTAAGGCTACTCTTTAGCGCTCTTTCTAGTGTACAGTCACACGTAGGTCCAGTGGCGAGGCGTGATATTCAATGGGAGGTAAGCTCCAAATAGTAATTGTTATTAACATAAGAGAGAACAACGACTCAAAGTACTTAAGGCTACTCTTTGGTGCTCTTTCTAGTGTACAGTCACACGTAGGTCCAGTGGCGGGCCGTGATATTCAATGGGAGAGAAGCTCCAAATAGTAATTGTTATTAAAATAAGAGAGAACAACGACCCAAAGTACTTAAGGCTACTCTTTGGCGCTCTATCTAGTGTACAGTCACACGTAGGTCCAGTGCCGGGCCGTGATATTCAATGGGAGAGAAGCTCCAAGTAGTAATTGTTATTAAAATAAGAGAGAACAACGACCCAAAGTACTTAAAGCTACTCTTTGGTGCTCTTTCTAGTGTACAGTCTCATGTAGGTCCAGTGCCGGGCCGTGATATTCAATGGGAGAGAAGCTCCAAGTAGTAATTGTTATTAAAATAAGAGAGAACAACGACCCAAAGTACTTAAGGCTACTCTTTAGCGCTCTTTCTAGTGTACAGTCTCATGTAGGTCCAGTGCCGGGCCGTGATATTCAATGGGAGAGAAGCTCCAAGTAGTAATTGTTATTAAAATAAGAGAGAACAACGACTCAAAGTACTTAAAGCTACTCTTTGGTGCTCTTTCTAGTGGACAGTCACATGTAGGTCCAGTGCCGGGCCGTGATATTCAATGGGAGAGAAGCTCCAAGTAGTAATTGTTATTAAAATAAGAGAGAACAACGACCCAAAGTACTTAAGGCTACTCTATAGCGCTCTTTCTAGTGTACAGTCACACGTAGGTCCAGTGCCGGGGCGTGATATTCAATGGGAGGTAAGCTCCAAATAGTAATTGTTATTAAAATAAGAGAGAACCACGACTCAAAGTACTTAAGGCTACTCTTTGGTGCTCTCTCTAGTGTACAGTCACATGTAGGTCCAGTGCCGGGCCGTGATATTCAATGGGAGTGAAGCTCCAAATAGTAATTGTTATTAAAATAAGAGAGAACAACGACTCAAAGTACTTAAGGCAACTCTTTAGCGCTCTTTCTAGTGTACAGTCACACGTAGGTCCAGTGGCGGGCCGTGATATTCAATGGGAGTGAAGCTCCAAATAGTAATTGTTATTAAAATAAGAGAGAACAACGACCCAAAGTACTTAAGACAACTCTTTAGCGCTCTTTCTAGTGTACAGTCACACGTAGGTCCAGTGGCGGGCCGTGATATTCAATGGGAGTGAAGCTCCAAATAGTAATTGTTATTAAAATAAGAGAGAACAACGACTCAAAGTACTTAAGGCAACTCTTTAGCGCTCTTTCTTGTGTACAGTCACACGTAGGTCCAGTGACGGGGCGTGATATTCAATGGGAGTGAAGCTCCAAATAGTAATTGTTATTAAAATAAGAGAGAACAACGACTCAAAGTACTTAAGGCTACTCTTTGGTGCTCTTTCTAGTGTACAGTCACACGTAGGTCCAGTGACGGGGCGTGATATTCAATGGGAGTGAAGCTCCAAATAGTAATTGTTATTAAAATAAGAGAGAACAACGACTCAAAGTACTTAAGGCTACTCTTTGGTGCTCTTTCTAGTGTACAGTCACATGTAGGTCCAGTGCCGGGCCGTGATATTCAATGGGAGTGAAGCTGCAAATAGTAATTGTTATTAAAATAAGAGAGAACAACGACTCAAAGTACTTAAGGCTATCTTTGGTGCTCTTTCTAGTGTACAGTCACACGTAGGTCCAGTGCCGGGTCGTGATATTCAATGGGAGTGAAGCTCCAAATAGTAATTGTTATTAAAATAAGAGAGAACAACGACTCAAAGTACTTAAGGCTACTCTTTGGTGCTCTTTCTAGTGTACAGTCACACGTAGGTCCAGTGCCGGGGCGTGATATTCAATGGGAGTGAAGCTCCAAATAGTAATTGTTATTAAAATAAGAGAGAACAACGACTCAAAGTACTTAAGGCAACTCTTTAGCGCTCTTTCTAGTGTACAGTCACATGTAGGTCCAGTGGCGGGGCGTGATATTCAATGGGAGTGAAGCTCCAAATAGTAATTGTTATTAAAATAAGAGAGAACAACGACCCAAAGTACTTAAGGCTACTCTTTAGCGCTCTTTCTAGTGTACAGTCACATGTAGGTCCAGTGGCGGGCCGTGATATTCAATGGGAGTGAAGCTCCAAATAGTAATTGTTATTAAAATAAGAGAGAACAACGACTCAAAGTACTTAAGGCTACTCTTTAGCGCTCTTTCTAGTGTACAGTCACACGTAGGTCCAGTGCCGGGGCGTGATATTCAATGGGAGTGAAGCTCCAAATAGTAATTGTTATTAAAATAAGAGAGAACAACGACCCAAAGTACTTAAGGCTACTCTTTAGCGCTCTTTCTAGTGTACAGTCACACGTAGGTCCAGTGCCGGGGCGTGATATTCAATGGGAGTGAAGCTCCAAATAGTAATTGTTATTAAAATAAGAGAGAACAACGACCCAAAGTACTTAAGGCTACTCTTTGGCGCTCTTTCTAGTGTACAGTCACACGTAGGGCCAGTGCCGGGCGTGATATTCAATGGGAGTGAAGCTCCAAATAGTAATTGTTATTAAAATAAGAGAGAACAACGACTCAAAGTACTTAAGGCAACTCTTTAGCGCTCTTTCTAGTGTACAGTCACAGGTAGGTCCAGTGCCGGGGCGTAATATTCAATGGGAGGTAAGCTCCAAGTAGTAATTGTTATTAAAATAAGAGAGAACAACGACTCAAAGTACTTAAGGCTACTCTTTGGTGCTCTTTCTAGTGTACAGTCACATGTAGGTCCAGTGCCGGGCCGTGATATTCAATGGGAGAGAAGCTCCAAGTAGTAATTGTTATTAAAATAAGAGAGAACAACGACCCAAAGTACTTAAGGCTACTCTATAGCGCTCTTTCTAGTGTACAGTCACACGTAGGTCCAGTGCCGGGGCGTGAAATTCAATGGGAGGTAAGCGCCAAATAGTAATTGTTATTAAAATAAGAGAGAACAATGACTCAAAGTACTTAAGGCTACTCTTTAGCGCTCTTTCTAGTGTACAGTCACACGTAGGTCCAGTGGCGAGGCGTGATATTCAATGGGAGGTAAGCTCCAAATAGTAATTGTTATTAAAATAAGAGAGAACAACGACTCAAAGTACTTAAGGCTACTCTTTGGTGCTCTTTCTAGTGTACAGTCACATGTAGGTCCAGTGCCAGGCCGTGATATTCAATGGGAGTGAAGCTCCAAATAGTAATTGTTATTAAAATAAGAGAGAACAACGACTCAATGTACTTAAGGCAGCTCTTTAGCGCTCTTTCTAGTGTACAGTCACACGTAGGTCCAGTGGCGGGCCGTGACATACAATGGGAGAGAAGCTCCAAGTAGTAATTGTTATTAAAATAAGAGAGAACAATGACTCAAAGTACTTAAGGCAACTCTTTAGCGCTCTTTCTAGTGTACAGTCACACGTAGGTCCAGTGCCGGGGCGTGAAATTCAATGGGAGGTAAGCGCCAAATAGTAATTGTTATTAAAATAAGAGAGAACAATGACTCAAAGTACTTAAGGCTACTCTTTGGTGCTCTTTCTAGTGTACAGTCTCATGTAGGTCCAGTGCCGGGCCGTGATATTCAATGGGAGAGAAGCTCCAAGTAGTAATTGTTATTAAAATAAGAGAGAACAATGACTCAAAGTACTTAAGGCTACTCTTTAGCGCTCTTTCTAGTGTACAGTCACACGTAGGTCCAGTGCCGGGACGTGATATTCAATGGGAGTGAAGCTCCAAATAGTAATTGTTATTAAAATAAGAGAGAACAACGACCCAAAGTACTTAAGACAACTCTTTAGCGCTCTTTCTAGTGTACAGTCACACGTAGGTCCAGATCCGAGCCGTGACATTCAATGGGAGGGGCACTCCAAATAGTAATTGTTATTAAAATAAGAGAGAACAGTGACTCAAAGTACTTAAGGCAACTCTTTAGCGCTCTTTCTAGTGTACAGTCACATGTAGGTCCAGTGCCGGGCCGTGATATTCAATGGGAGTGAAGCTCCAAATAGTAATTGTTATTAAAATAAGAGAGAACAACGACTCAAAGTACTTAAGGCAACTCTTTAGCGCTCTTTCTTGTGTACAGTCACACGTAGGTCCAGTGCCGGGGCGTGATATTCAATGGGGGGTAAGCGCCAAATAGTAATTGTTATTAAAATAAGAGAGAACAACGACTCAAAGTACTTAAGGCAACTCTTTAGCGCTCTTTCTAGTGTACAGTCACAGGTAGGTCCAGTGCCGGGGCGTGATATTCAATGGGAGGTAAGCTCCAAATAGTAATTGTTATTAAAATAAGAGAGAACAACGACTCAAAGTACTTAAGGCTACTCTTTGGTGCTCTTTCTAGTGTACAGTCACATGTAGGTCCAGTGCCGGGCCGGGATATTCAATGGGAGTGAAGCTCCAAATAGTAATTGTTATTAAACTAAGAGAGAACAACGACTCAATGTACTTAAGGCAACTCTTTAGCGCTCTTTCTAGTGTACAGTCACACGTAGGTCCAGTGGCGGGCCGTGACATACAATAGGAGGGGAGCTCCAAATAGTAATTGTTATTAAAATAAGAGAGAACAATGACTCAAAGTACTTAAGGCAACTCTTTAGCGCTCTTTCTGGTGTACAGTCACACGTAGGTCCAGTGGCGGGCCGTGACATACAATGGGAGGGGAGCTCCAAATAGTAATTGTTATTAAAATAAGAGAGAACAACGGCTCAAAGTACTTAAGGCAACTCTTTAGCGCTCTTTCTAGTGTACAGTCACACGTAGGTCCAGTGACGGGACGTGACATACAATGGGAGGGGCACTCCAAATAGTAATTGTTAATAAAATAAGAGAGAACAACGGCTCAAAGTACTTAAGGCTACTCTTTGGCGCTCTTTCTAGTGTACAGTCACACGTAGGTCCAGTGGCGGGGCGTGACATACAATGGGAGGGGAGCTCCAAATAGTAATTGTTATTAAAATAAGAGAGAACAATGACTCAAAGTACTTAAGGCTACTCTTTAGCGCTCTTTCTAGTGTACAGTCAGACGTAGGTCCAGATCCGGGCCGTGATATTCAATGGGAGGTAAACTCCAAATAGTAATTGTTATTAAAATAAGAGAGAACAACGACCCAAAGTACTTAAGGCAACTCTTTAGCGCTCTTTCTAGTGTACAGTCACACGTAGGTCCAGTGCCGGGGCGTGATATTCAATGGGAGTGAAGCTCCAAATAGTAATTGTTATTAAAATAAGAGAGAACAACGACCCAAAGTACTTAAGGCAACTCTTTAGCGCTCTTTCTAGTGTACAGTCACACGTAGGTCCAGTGCCGGGGCGTGATATTCAATGGGAGTGAAGCTCCAAATAGTAATTGTTATTAAAATAAGAGAGAACAACGACTCAAAGTACTTAAGGCAACTCTTTAGCGCTCTTTCTAGTGTACAGTCACACGTAGGTCCAGTGCCGGGGCGTGATATTCAATGCGAGTGAAGCTCCAAATAGTAATTGTTATTAAAATAAGAGAGAACAACGACTCAAAGTACTTAAGGCAACTCTTTAGCGCTCTTTCTAGTGTACAGTCACACGTAGGTCCAGTGCCGGGGCGTGATATTCAATGGGAGTGAAGCTCCAAATAGTAATTGTTATTAAAATAAGAGAGAACAATGACTCAGAGTACTTAAGGCAACTCTTTAGCGCTCTTTCTAGTGTACAGTCACAGGTAGGTCCAGTGCCGGGGCGTAATATTCAATGGGAGGTAAGCTCCAAGTAGTAATTGTTATTAAAATAAGAGAGAACAACGACTCAAAGTACTTAAGGCTACTCTTTGGTGCTCTTTCTAGTGTACAGTCACATGTAGGTCCAGTGCCGGGCCGTGATATTCAATGGGAGAGAAGCTCCAAGTAGTAATTGTTATTAAAATAAGAGAGAACAACGACCCAAAGTACTTAAGGCTACTCTATAGCGCTCTTTCTAGTGTACAGTCACACGTAGGTCCAGTGCCGGGGCGTGAAATTCAATGGGAGGTAAGCGCCAAATAGTAATTGTTATTAAAATAAGAGAGAACAATGACTCAAAGTACTTAAGGCTACTCTTTAGCGCTCTTTCTAGTGTACAGTCACACGTAGGTCCAGTGGCGAGGCGTGATATTCAATGGGAGGTAAGCTCCAAATAGTAATTGTTATTAAAATAAGAGAGAACAACGACTCAAAGTACCTAAGGCTACTCTTTGGTGCTCTTTCTAGTGTACAGTCACATGTAGGTCCAGTGCTGGGCCGTGATATTCAATGGGAGTGAAGCATTAAATAGTAATTGTTATTAAAATAAGAGAGAACAACGACTCAATGTACTTAAGGCAACTCTTTAGCGCTCTTTCTAGTGTACAGTCACACGTAGGTCCAGTGGCGGGCCGTGACATACAATGAGAGAGAAGCTCCAAGTAGTAATTGTTATTAAAATAAGAGAGAACAATGACTCAAAGTACTTAAGGCAACTCTTTAGCGCTCTTTCTAGTGTACAGTCACACGTAGGTCCAGTGCCGGGGCGTGAAATTCAATGGGAGGTAAGCGCCAAATAGTAATTGTTATTAAAATAAGAGAGAACAATGACTCAAAGTACTTAAGGCTACTCTTTAGCGCTCTTTCTAGTGTACAGTCACACGTAGGTCCAGTGGCGAGGCGTGATATTCAATGGGAGAGAAGCTCCAAATAGTAATTGTTATTAAAATAAGAGAGAACAATGACTCAAAGTACTTAAGGCTACTCTTTAGCGCTCTTTCTAGTGTACAGTCACACGTAGGTCCAGTGGCGGGCCGTGATATTCAATGGGAGGTAAGCTCCAAATAGTAATTGTTATTAAAATAAGAGAGAACAACGACTCAAAGTACTTAAGGCTACTCTTTGGTGCTCTTTCTAGTGTACAGTCACATGTAGGTCCAGTGCCGGGCCGTGATATTCAATGGGAGTGAAGCTCCAAATAGTAATTGTTATTAAAATAAGAGAGAACAACGACTCAATGTACTTAAGGCAACTCTTTAGCGCTCTTTCTAGTGTACAGTCACACGTAGGTCCAGTGGCGGGCCGTGACATACAATGGGAGGGGAGCTCCTAATAGTAATTGTTATTAAAATAAGAGAGAACAATGACTCAAAGTACTTAAGGCAACTCTTTAGCGCTCTTTCTGGTGTACAGTCACACGTAGGTCCAGTGGCGGGCCGTGACATACAATGGGAGGGGAGCTCCAAATAGTAATTGTTATTAAAATAAGAGAGAACAACGGCTCAAAGTACTTAGGGCAACTCTTTAGCGCTCTTTCTAGTGTACAGTCACACGTAGGTCCAGTGACGGGACGTGACATACAATGGGAGGGGCACTCCAAATAGTAATTGTTATTAAAATAAGAGAGAACAACGGCTCAAAGTACTTAAGGCTACTCTTTGGCGCTCTTTCTAGTGTACAGTCACACGTAGGTCCAGTGGCGAGGCGTGACATACAATGGGAGGGGAGCTCCAAATAGTAATTGTTATTAAAATAAGAGAGAACAATAACTCAAAGTACTTAAGGCTACTCTTTAGCGCTCTTTCTAGTGTACAGTCAGACGTAGGTCCAGATCCGGGCCGTGATATTCAATGGGAGGTAAACTCCAAATAGTAATTGTTATTAAAATAAGAGAGAACAGTGACTCAAAGTACTTAAGGCTACTCTTTAGCGCTCTTTCTAGTGTACAGTCACACGTAGGTCCAGTGCCGGGGCGTGACATTCAATGGGAGAGAAGCTCCAAATAGTAATTGTTATTAAAATAAGAGAGAACAACGACTCAAAGTACTTAAGGCTACTCTTTGGTGCTCTTTCTAGTGTACAGTCACACATAGGTCCAGTGGCGGGCCGTGATATTCAATGGGAGAGAAGTTCCAAATAGTAATTGTTATTAAAATAAGAGAGAACAACGACCCAAAGTACTTAAGGCTACTCTTTAGCGCTCTTTCTAGTGTACAGTCACATGTAGGTCCAGTGCCGGGCCGTGATATTCAATGGGAGAGAAGCTCCAAGTAGTAATTGTTATTAAAATAAGAGAGAACAACGACTCAAAGTACTTAAGGCTACTCTTTGGTGCTCTTTCTAGTGTACAGTCACATGTAGGTCCAGTGCCGGGCCGTGATATTCAATGGGAGTGAAGCTCCAAATAGTAATTGTTATTAAAATAAGAGAGAACAACGACCCAAAATACTTAAGGCTACTCTATAGCGCTCTTTCTAGTGTACAGTCACACGTAGGTCCAGTGCCGGGGCGTGAAATTCAATGGGAGGTAAGCGCCAAATAGTAATTGTTATTAAAATAAGAGAGAACAATGACTCAAAGTACTTAAGGCTACTCTTTAGCGCTCTTTCTAGTGTACAGTCACACGTAGGTCCAGTGGCGAGGCGTGATATTCAATGGGAGGTAAGCTCCAAATAGTAATTGTTATTAAAATAAGAGAGAACAACGACTCAAAGTACTTAAGGCTACTCTTTGGTGCTCTTTCTAGTGTACAGTCACATGTAGGTCCAGTGCCGGGCCGTGATATTCAATGGGAGTGAAGCTCCAAATAGTAATTGTTATTAAAATAAGAGAGAACAACGACTCAATGTACTTAAGGCAACTCTTTAGCGCTCTTTCTAGTGTACAGTCACACGTAGGTCCAGTGGCGGGCCGTGACATACAATGGGAGGGGAGCTCCAAATAGTAATTGTTATTAAAATAAGAGAGAACAATGACTCAAAGTACTTAAGGCAACTCTTTAGCGCTCTTTCTAGTATACAGTCACACGTAGGTCCAGTGGCGGGCCGTGACATACAATGGGAGGGGAGCTCCAAATAGTAATTGTTATTAAAATAAGAGAGAACAATGACTCAAAGTACTTAAGGCTACTCTTTAGCGCTCTTTCTGGTGTACAGTCACACGTAGGTCCAGCGGCGAGGCGTGATATTCAATGGGAGAGAAGCTCCAAATAGTAATTGTTATTAAAATAAGAGAGAACAACGGCTCAAAGTACTTAAGGCAACTCTTTAGTGCTCTTTCTAGTGTACAGTCACACGTAGGTCCAGTGGCGGGGCGTGACATACAATGGGAGGGGAGCTCCAAATAGTAATTGTTATTAAAATAAGAGAGAACAATGACTCAAAGTACTTAAGGCTACTCTTTAGTGCTCTTTCTGGTGTACAGTCACACGTAGGTCCTGCGGCGAGGCGTGATATTCAATGGGAGAGAAGCTCCAAATAGTAATTGTTATTAAAATAAGAGAGAACAATGACTCAAAGTACTTAAGGCTACTCTTTAGCGCTCTTTCTGGTGTACAGTCACACGTAAGTCCAGTGCCGGAACGTGATATTCAATGGGAGTGAAGCTCCAAATAGTAATTGTTATTAAAATAAGAGAGAACAATGACTCAAAGTACTTAAGGCTACTCTTTAGCGCTCTTTCTAGTGTACAGTCACACTAGGTCCAGTGCCGGGGCGTGACATTCAATGGGAGAGAAGCTCCAAATAGTAATTGTTATTAAAATAAGAGAGAACAATGACTCAAAGTACTTAAGGCTACTCTTTAGCGCTCTTTCTAGTGTACAGTCACACGTAGGTCCAGTGGCGAGGCGTGATATTCAATGGGAGGTAAGCTCCAAATAGTAATTGTTATTAAAATAAGAGAGAACAACGACTCAAAGTACTTAAGGCTACTCTTTGGTGCTCTTTCTAGTGTACAGTCACATGTAGGTCCAGTGCCGGGCCGTGATATTCAATGGGAGTGAAGCTCCAAATAGTAATTGTTATTAAAATAAGAGAGAACAACGACTCAATGTACTTAAGGCAACTCTTTAGCGCTCTTTCTAGTGTACAGTCACACGTAGGTCCAGTGGCGGGCCGTGACATACAATGGAAGGGGAGCTCCAAATAGTAATTGTTATTAAAATAAGAGAGAACAACGACTCAAAGTACTTAAGGCAACTCTTTAGCGCTCTTTCTAGTGTACAGTCACATGTAGGTCCAGTGGCGGGGCGTGATATTCAATGGGAGTGAAGCTCCAAATAGTAATTGTTATTAAAATAAGAGAGAACAACGACCCAAAGTACTTAAGGCTACTCTTTAGCGCTCTTTCTAGTGTACAGTCACATGTAGGTCCAGTGGCGGGCCGTGATATTCAATGGGAGTGAAGCTCCAAATAGTAATTGTTATTAAAATAAGAGAGAACAACGACTCAAAGTACTTAAGGCAACTCTTTAGCGCTCTTTCTTGTGTACAGTCACACGTAGGTCCAGTGACGGGGCGTGATATTCAATGGGAGTGAAGCTCCAAATAGTAATTGTTATTAAAATAAGAGAGAACAACGACTCAAAGTACTTAAGGCTACTCTTTGGTGCTCTTTCTAGTGTACAGTCACACGTAGGTCCAGTGACGGGGCGTGATATTCAATGGGAGTGAAGCTCCAAATAGTAATTGTTATTAAAATAAGAGAGAACAACGACTCAAAGTACTTAAGGCTACTCTTTGGTGCTCTTTCTAGTGTACAGTCACATGTAGGTCCAGTGCCGGGCCGTGATATTCAATGGGAGTGAAGCTCCAAATAGTAATTGTTATTAAAATAAGAGAGAACAACGACTCAAAGTACTTAAGGCTACTCTTTGGTGCTCTTTCTAGTGTACAGTCACACGTAGGTCCAGTGCCGGGTCGTGATATTCAATGGGAGTGAAGCTCCAAATAGTAATTGTTATTAAAATAAGAGAGAACAACGACTCAAAGTATTTAAGGCTACTCTTTGGTGCTCTTTCTAGTGTACAGTCACACGTAGGTCCAGTGCCGGGGCGTGATATTCAATGGGAGTGAAGCTCCAAATAGTAATTGTTATTAAAATAAGAGAGAACAACGACTCAAAGTACTTAAGGCAACTCTTTAGCGCTCTTTCTAGTGTACAGTCACATGTAGGTCCAGTGGCGGGGCGTGATATTCAATGGGAGTGAAGCTCCAAATAGTAATTGTTATTAAAATAAGAGAGAACAACGACCCAAAGTACTTAAGGCTACTCTTTAGCGCTCTTTCTAGTGTACAGTCACATGTAGGTCCAGTGGCGGGCCGTGATATTCAATGGGAGTGAAGCTCCAAATAGTAATTGTTATTAAAATAAGAGAGAACAACGACTCAAAGTACTTAAGGCTACTCTTTAGCGCTCTTTCTAGTGTACAGTCACACGTAGGTCCAGTGCCGGGGCGTGATATTCAATGGGAGTGAAGCTCCAAATAGTAATTGTTATTAAAATAAGAGAGAACAACGACCCAAAGTACTTAAGGCTACCCTTTAGCGCTCTTTCTAGTGTACAGTCACACGTAGGTCCAGTGCCGGGGCGTGATATTCAATGGGAGTGAAGCTCCAAATAGTAATTGTTATTAAAATAAGAGAGAACAACGACCCAAAGTACTTAAGGCAACTCTTTAGCGCTCTTTCTAGTGTACAGTCACACGTAGGTCCAGTGCCGGGGCGTGATATTCAATGGGAGTGAAGCTCCAAATAGTAATTGTTATTAAAATAAGAGAGAACAACGACTCAAAGTACTTAAGGCAACTCTTTAGCGCTCTTTCTAGTGTACAGTCACAGGTAGGTCCAGTGCCGGGGCGTAATATTCAATGGGAGGTAAGCTCCAAGTAGTAATTGTTATTAAAATAAGAGAGAACAACGACTCAAAGTACTTAAGGCTACTCTTTGGTGCTCTTTCTAGTGTACAGGCACATGTAGGTCCAGTGCCGGGCCGTGATATTCAATGGGAGAGAAGCTCCAAGTAGTAATTGTTATTAAAATAAGAGAGAACAACGACCCAAAGTACTTAAGGCTACTCTATAGCGCTCTTTCTAGTGTACAGTCACACGTAGGTCCAGTGCCGGGGCGTGAAATTCAATGGGAGGTAAGCGCCAAATAGTAATTGTTATTAAAATAAGAAAGAACAATGACTCAAAGTACTTAAGGCTACTCTTTAGCGCTCTTTCTAGTGTACAGTCACACGTAGGTCCAGTGGCGAGGCGTGATATTCAATGGGAGGTAAGCTCCAAATAGTAATTGTTATTAAAATAAGAGAGAACAACGACTCAAAGTACTTAAGGCTACTCTTTGGTGCTCTTTCTAGTGTACAGTCACATGTAGGTCCAGTGCCGGGCCGTGATATTCAATGGGAGTGAAGCTCCAAATAGTAATTGTTATTAAAATAAGAGAGAACAACGACTCAATGTACTTAAGGCAGCTCTTTAGCGCTCTTTCTAGTGTACAGTCACACGTAGGTCCAGTGGCGGGCCGTGACATACAATGGGAGAGAAGCTCCAAGTAGTAATTGTTATTAAAATAAGAGAGAACAATGACTCAAAGTACTTAAGGCAACTCTTTAGCGCTCTTTCTAGTGTACAGTCACACGTAGGTCCAGTGCCGGGGCGTGAAATTCAATGGGAGGTAAGCGCCAAATAGTAATTGTTATTAAAATAAGAGAGAACAATGACTCAAAGTACTTAAGGCTACTCTTTAGCGCTCTTTCTAGTGTACAGTCACACGTAGGTCCAGTGGCGAGGCGTGATATTCAATGGGAGGTAAGCTCCAAATAGTAATTGTTATTAAAATAAGAGAGAACAACGACTCAAAGTACTTAAGGCTACTCTTTGGTGCTCTTTCTAGTGTACAGTCACATGTAGGTCCAGTGCCGGGCCGTGATATTCAATGGGAGTGAAGCTCCAAATAGTAATTGTTATTAAACTAAGAGAGAACAACGACTCAATGTACTTAAGGCAACTCTTTAGCGCTCTTTCTAGTGTACAGTCACACGTAGGTCCAGTGGCGGGCCGTGACATACAATGGGAGGGGAGCTCCAAATAGTAATTGTTATTAAAATAAGAGAGAACAATGACTCAAAGTACTTAAGGCAACTCTTTAGCGCTCTTTCTGGTGTACAGTCACACGTAGGTCCAGTGGCGGGCCGTGACATACAATGGGAGGGGAGCTCCAAATAGTAATTGTTATTAAAATAAGAGAGAACAACGGCTCAAAGTACTTAAGGCAACTCTTTAGCGCTCTTTCTAGTGTACAGTCACACGTAGGTCCAGTGACGGGACGTGACATACAATGGGAGGGGCACTCCAAATAGTAATGTTATTAAAATAAGAGAGAACAACGGCTCAAAGTACTTAAGGCTACTCTTTGGCGCTCTTTCTAGTGTACAGTCACACGTAGGTCCAGTGGCGGGGCGTGACATACAATGGGAGGGGAGCTCCAAATAGTAATTGTTATTAAAATAAGAGAGAACAATGACTCAAAGTACTTAAGGCTACTCTTTAGCGCTCTTTCTAGTGTACAGTCAGACGTAGGTCCAGATCCGGGCCGTGATATTCAATGGGAGGTAAACTCCAAATAGTAATTGTTATTAAAATAAGAGAGAACAACGACCCAAAGTACTTAAGGCAACTCTTTAGCGCTCTTTCTAGTGTACAGTCACACGTAGGTCCAGTGCCGGGGCGTGATATTCAATGGGAGTGAAGCTCCAAATAGTAATTGTTATTAAAATAAGAGAGAACAACGACCCAAAGTACTTAAGGCAACTCTTTAGCGCTCTTTCTAGTGTACAGTCACACGTAGGTCCAGTGCCGGGGCGTGATATTCAATGGGAGTGAAGCTCCAAATAGTAATTGTTATTAAAATAAGAGAGAACAACGACTCAAAGTACTTAAGGCAACTCTTTAGCGCTCTTTCTAGTGTACAGTCACACGTAGGTCCAGTGCCGGGGCGTGATATTCAATGGGAGTGAAGCTCCAAATAGTAATTGTTATTAAAATAAGAGAGAACAACGACTCAAAGTACTTAAGGCAACTCTTTAGCGCTCTTTCTAGTGTACAGTCACACGTAGGTCCAGTGCCGGGTCGTGATATTCAATGGGAGTGAAGCTCCAAATAGTAATTGTTATTAAAATAAGAGAGAACAATGACTCAGAGTACTTAAGGCAACTCTTTAGCGCTCTTTCTAGTGTACAGTCGCAGGTAGGTCCAGTGCCGGGGCGTAATATTCAATGGGAGGTAAGCTCCAAGTAGTAATTGTTATTAAAATAAGAGAGAACAACGACTCAAAGTACTTAAGGCTACTCTTTGGTGCTCTTTCTAGTGTACAGTCACATGTAGGTCCAGTGCCGGGCCGTGATATTCAATGGGAGAGAAGCTCCAAGTAGTAATTGTTATTAAAATAAGAGAGAACAACGACCCAAAGTACTTAAGGCTACTCTATAGCGCTCTTTCTAGTGTACAGTCACACGTAGGTCCAGTGCCGGGGCGTGAAATTCAATGGGAGGTAAGCGCCAAATAGTAATTGTTATTAAAATAAGAGAGAACAATGACTCAAAGTACTTAAGGCTACTCTTTAGCGCTCTTTCTAGTGTACAGTCACACGTAGGTCCAGTGGCGAGGCGTGATATTCAATGGGAGGTAAGCTCCAAATAGTAATTGTTATTAAAATAAGAGAGAACAACGACTCAAAGTACCTAAGGCTACTCTTTGGTGCTCTTTCTAGTGTACAGTCACATGTAGGTCCAGTGCTGGGCCGTGATATTCAATGGGAGTGAAGCATTAAATAGTAATTGTTATTAAAATAAGAGAGAACAACGACTCAATGTACTTAAGGCAACTCTTTAGCGCTCTTTCTAGTGTACAGTCACACGTAGGTCCAGTGGCGGGCCGTGACATACAATGGGAGAGAAGCTCCAAGTAGTAATTGTTATTAAAATAAGAGAGAACAATGACTCAAAGTACTTAAGGCAACTCTTTAGCGCTCTTTCTAGTGTACAGTCACACGTAGGTCCAGTGCCGGGGCGTGAAATTCAATGGGAGGTAAGCGCCAAATAGTAATTGTTATTAAAATAAGAGAGAACAATGACTCAAAGTACTTAAGGCTACTCTTTAGCGCTCTTTCTAGTGTACAGTCACACGTAGGTCCAGTGGCGAGGCGTGATATTCAATGGGAGGTAAGCTCCAAATAGTAATTGTTAGTAAAATAAGAGAGAACAACGACTCAAAGTACTTAAGGCTACTCTTTGGTGCTCTTTCTAGTGTACAGTCACATGTAGGTCCAGTGCCGGGCCGTGATATTCAATGGGAGTGAAGCTCCAAATAGTAATTGTTATTAAAATAAGAGAGAACAACGACTCAATGTACTTAAGGCAACTCTTTAGCGCTCTTTCTAGTGTACAGTCACACGTAGATCCAGTGGCGGGCCGTGACATACAATGGGAGGGGAGCTCCTAATAGTAATTGTTATTAAAATAAGAGAGAACAATGACTCAAAGTACTTAAGGCAACTCTTTAGCGCTCTTTCTGGTGTACAGTCACACGTAGGTCCAGTGGCGGGCCGTGACATACAATGGGAGGGAAGCTCCAAATAGTAATTGTTATTAAAATAAGAGAGAACAACGGCTCAAAGTACTTAGGGCAACTCTTTAGCGCTCTTTCTAGTGTACAGTCACACGTAGGTCCAGTGACGGGACGTGACATACAATGGGAGGGGCACTCCAAATAGTAATTGTTATTAAAATAAGAGAGAACAACGGCTCAAAGTACTTAAGGCTACTCTTTGGCGCTCTTTCTAGTGTACAGTCACACGTAGGTCCAGTGGCGAGGCGTGACATACAATGGGAGGGGAGCTCCAAATAGTAATTGTTATTAAAATAAGAGAGAACAATAACTCAAAGTACTTAAGGCTACTCTTTAGCGCTCTTTCTAGTGTACAGTCAGACGTAGGTCCAGATCCGGGCCGTGATATTCAATGGGAGGTAAACTCCAAATAGTAATTGTTATTAAAATAAGAGAGAACAGTGACTCAAAGTACTTAAGGCTACTCTTTAGCGCTCTTTCTAGTGTACAGTCACACGTAAGTCCAGTGCCGGAACGTGATATTCAATGGGAGGGGAGCTCCAAATAGTAATTGTTATTAAAATAAGAGAGAACAATGACTCAAAGTACTTAAGGCTACTCTATAGCGCTCTTTCTAGTGTACAGTCACACGTAGGTCCAGTGCCGGGGCGTGAAATTCAATGGGAGGTAAGCGCCAAATAGTAATTGTTATTAAAATAAGAGAGAACAATGACTCAAAGTACTTAAGGCTACTCTTTAGCGCTCTTTCTAGTGTACAGTCACACGTAGGTCCAGTGGCGAGGCGTGATATTCAATGGGAGGTAAGCTCCAAATAGTAATTGTTATTAAAATAAGAGAGAACAACGACTCAAAGTACTTAAGGCTACTCTTTGGTGCTCTTTCTAGTGTACAGTCACATGTAGGTCCAGTGCCGGGCCGTGATATTCAATGGGAGTGAAGCTCCAAATAGTAATTGTTATTAAAATAAGAGAGAACAACGACTCAATGTACTTAAGGCAACTCTTTAGCGCTCTTTCTAGTGTACAGTCACACGTAGGTCCAGTGGCGGGCCGTGACATACAATGGGAGGGTAGCTCCAAATAGTAATTGTTATTAAAATAAGAGAGAACAATGACTCAAAGTACTTAAGGCAACTCTTTAGCGCTCTTTCTAGTGTACAGTCACACGTAGGTCCAGTGGCGGGCCGTGACATACAATGGGAGGGGAGCTCCAAATAGTAATTGTTATTAAAATAAGAGAGAACAATGACTCAAAGTACTTAAGGCAACTCTTTAGCGCTCTTTCTAGTGTACAGTCACACGTAGGTCCAGTGGCGGGCCGTGACATACAATGGGAGGGGAGCTCCAAATAGTAATTGTTATTAAAATAAGAGAGAACAATGACTCAAAGTACTTAAGGCTACTCTTTAGCGCTCTTTCTGGTGTACAGTCACACGTAGGTCCAGCGGCGAGGCGTGATATTCAATGGGAGAGAAGCTCCAAATAGTAATTGTTATTAAAATAAGAGAGAACAACGGCTCAAAGTACTTAAGGCAACTCTTTAGTGCTCTTTCTAGTGTACAGTCACACGTAGGTCCAGTGGCGGGGCGTGACATACAATGGGAGGGGAGCTCCAAATAGTAATTGTTATTAAAATAAGAGAGAACAATGACTCAAAGTACTTAAGGCTACTCTTTAGTGCTCTTTCTGGTGTACAGTCACACGTAGGTCCAGCGGCGAGGCGTGATATTCAATGGGAGAGAAGCTCCAAATAGTAATTGTTATTAAAATAAGAGAGAACAATGACTCAAAGTACTTAAGGCTACTCTTTAGCGCTCTTTCTGGTGTACAGTCACACGTAAGTCCAGTGCCGGAACGTGATATTCAATGGGAGGGGAGCTCCAAATAGTAATTGTTATTAAAATAAGAGAGAACAATGACTCAAAGTACTTAAGGCTACTCTTTAGCGCTCTTTCTAGTGTACAGTCACACTAGGTCCAGTGCCGGGGCGTGACATTCAATGGGAGAGAAGCTCCAAATAGTAATTGTTATTAAAATAAGAGAGAACAATGACTCAAAGTACTTAAGGCTACTCTTTAGCGCTCTTTCTAGTGTACAGTCACACGTAGGTCCAGTGGCGAGGCGTGATATTCAATGGGAGGTAAGCTCCAAATAGTAATTGTTATTAAAATAAGAGAGAACAACGACTCAAAGTACTTAAGGCTACTCTTTGGTGCTCTTTCTAGTGTACAGTCACATGTAGGTCCAGTGGCGGGCCGTGATATTCAATGGGAGTGAAGCTCCAAATAGTAATTGTTATTAAAATAAGAGAGAACAACGACTCAATGTACTTAAGGCAACTCTTTAGCGCTCTTTCTAGTGTACAGTCACATGTAGGTCCAGTGGCGGGGCGTGATATTCAATGGGAGTGAAGCTCCAAATAGTAATTGTTATTAAAATAAGAGAGAACAACGACCCAAAGTACTTAAGGCTACTCTTTAGCGCTCTTTCTAGTGTACAGTCACATGTAGGTCCAGTGGCGGGCCGTGATATTCAATGGGAGTGAAGCTCCAAATAGTAATTGTTATTAAAATAAGAGAGAACAACGACTCAAAGTACTTAAGGCAACTCTTTAGCGCTCTTTCTTGTGTACAGTCACACGTAGGTCCAGTGACGGGGCGTGATATTCAATGGGAGTGAAGCTCCAAATAGTAATTGTTATTAAAATAAGAGAGAACAACGACTCAAAGTACTTAAGGCTACTCTTTGGTGCTCTTTCTAGTGTACAGTCACACGTAGGTCCAGTGACGGGGCGTGATATTCAATGGGAGTGAAGCTCCAAATAGTAATTGTTATTAAAATAAGAGAGAACAACGACTCAAAGTACTTAAGGCTACTCTTTGGTGCTCTTTCTAGTGTACAGTCACATGTAGGTCCAGTGCCGGGCCGTGATATTCAATGGGAGTGAAGCTCCAAATAGTAATTGTTATTAAAATAAGAGAGAACAACGACTCAAAGTACTTAAGGCTACTCTTTGGTGCTCTTTCTAGTGTACAGTCACACGTAGGTCCAGTGCCGGGTCGTGATATTCAATGGGAGTGAAGCTCCAAATAGTAATTGTTATTAAAATAAGAGAGAACAACGAGTCAAAGTACTTAAGGCTACTCTTTGGTGCTCTTTCTAGTGTACAGTCACACGTAGGTCCAGTGCCGGGGCGTGATATTTAATGGGAGTGAAGCTCCAAATAGTAATTGTTATTAAAATAAGAGAGAACAACGACTCAAAGTACTTAAGGCAACTCTTTAGCGCTCTTTCTAGTGTACAGTCACATGTAGGTCCAGTGGCGGGGCGTGATATTCAATGGGAGTGAAGCTCCAAATAGTAATTGTTATTAAAATAAGAGAGAACAACGACCCAAAGTACTTAAGGCTACTCTTTAGCGCTCTTTCTAGTGTACAGTCACATGTAGGTCCAGTGGCGGGCCGTGATATTCAATGGGAGTGAAGCTCCAAATAGTAATTGTTATTAAAATAAGAGAGAACAACGACTCAAAGTACTTAAGGCTACTCTTTAGCGCTCTTTCTAGTGTACAGTCACACGTAGGTCCAGTGCCGGGGCGTGATATTCAATGGGAGTGAATCTCCAAATAGTAATTGTTATTAAAATAAGAGAGAACAACGACCCAAAGTACTTAAGGCTACTCTTTAGCGCTCTTTCTAGTGTACAGTCACACGTAGGTCCAGTGCCGGGGCGTGATATTCAATGGGAGTGAAGCTCCAAATAGTAATTGTTATTAAAATAAGAGAGAACAACGACCCAAAGTACTTAAGGCAACTCTTTAGCGCTCTTTCTAGTGTACAGTCACACGTAGGTCCAGTGCCGGGGCGTGATATTCAATGGGAGTGAAGCTCCAAATAGTAATTGTTATTAAAATAAGAGAGAACAACGACTCAAAGTACTTAAGGCAACTCTTTAGCGCTCTTTCTAGTGTACAGTCACAGGTAGGTCCAGTGCCGGGGCGTAATATTCAATGGGAGGTAAGCTCCAAGTAGTAATTGTTATTAAAATAAGAGAGAACAACGACTCAAAGTACTTAAGGCTACTCTTTGGTGCTCTTTCTAGTGTACAGGCACATGTAGGTCCAGTGCCGGGCCGTGATATTCAATGGGAGAGAAGCTCCAAGTAGTAATTGTTATTAAAATAAGAGAGAACAACGACCCAAAGTACTTAAGGCTACTCTATAGCGCTCTATCTAGTGTACAGTCACACGTAGGTCCAGTGCCGGGGCGTGAAATTCAATGGGAGGTAAGCGCCAAATAGTAATTGTTATTAAAATAAGAGAGAACAATGACTCAAAGTACTTAAGGCTACTCTTTAGCGCTCTTTCTAGTGTACAGTCACACGTAGGTCCAGTGGCGAGGCGTGATATTCAATGGGAGGTAAGCTCCAAATAGTAATTGTTATTAAAATAAGAGAGAACAACGACTCAAAGTACTTAAGGCTACTCTTTGGTGCTCTTTCTAGTGTACAGTCACATGTAGGTCCAGTGCCGGGCCGTGATATTCAATGGGAGTGAAGCTCCAAATAGTAATTGTTATTAAAATAAGAGAGAACAACGACTCAATGTACTTAAGGCAGCTCTTTAGCGCTCTTTCTAGTGTACAGTCACACGTAGGTCCAGTGGCGGGCCGTGACATACAATGGGAGAGAAGCTCCAAGTAGTAATTGTTATTAAAATAAGAGAGAACAATGACTCAAAGTACTTAAGGCAACTCTTTAGCGCTCTTTCTAGTGTACAGTCACACGTAGGTCCAGTGCCGGGGCGTGAAATTCAATGGGAGGTAAGCGCCAAATAGTAATTGTTATTAAAATAAGAGAGAACAATGACTCAAAGTACTTAAGGCTACTCTTTAGCGCTCTTTCTAGTGTACAGTCACACGTAGGTCCAGTGGCGAGGCGTGATATTCAATGGGAGGTAAGCTCCAAATAGTAATTGTTATTAAAATAAGAGAGAACAACGACTCAATGTACTTAAGGCAACTCTTTAGCGCTCTTTCTAGTGTACAGTCACACGTAGATCCAGTGGCGGGCCGTGACATACAATGGGAGGGGAGCTCCTAATAGTAATTGTTATTAAAATAAGAGAGAACAATGACTCAAAGTACTTAAGGCAACTCTTTAGCGCTCTTTCTGGTGTACAGTCACACGTAGGTCCAGTGGCGGGCCGTGACATACAATGGGAGGGGAGCTCCAAATAGTAATTGTTATTAAAATAAGAGAGAACAACGGCTCAAAGTACTTAGGGCAACTCTTTAGCGCTCTTTCTAGTGTACAGTCACACGTAGGTCCAGTGACGGGACGTGACATACAATGGGAGGGGCACTCCAAATAGTAATTGTTATTAAAATAAGAGAGAACAACGGCTCAAAGTACTTAAGGCTACTCTTTGGCGCTCTTTCTAGTGTACAGTCACACGTAGGTCCAGTGGCGAGGCGTGACATACAATGGGAGGGGAGCTCCAAATAGTAATTGTTATTAAAATAAGAGAGAACAATAACTCAAAGTACTTAAGGCTACTCTTTAGCGCTCTTTCTAGTGTACAGTCAGACGTAGGTCCAGATCCGGGCCGTGATATTCAATGGGAGGTAAACTCCAAATAGTAATTGTTATTAAAATAAGAGAGAACAGTGACTCAAAGTACTTAAGGCTACTCTTTAGCGCTCTTTCTAGTGTACAGTCACACGTAAGTCCAGTGCCGGAACGTGATATTCAATGGGAGGGGAGCTCCAAATAGTAATTGTTATTAAAATAAGAGAGAACAATGACTCAAAGTACTTAAGGCTACTCTATAGCGCTCTTTCTAGTGTACAGTCACACGTAGGTCCAGTGCCGGGGCGTGAAATTCAATGGGAGGTAAGCGCCAAATAGTAATTGTTATTAAAATAAGAGAGAACAATGACTCAAAGTACTTAAGGCTACTCTTTAGCGCTCTTTCTAGTGTACAGTCACACGTAGGTCCAGTGGCGAGGCGTGATATTCAATGGGAGGTAAGCTCCAAATAGTAATTGTTATTAAAATAAGAGAGAACAACGACTCAAAGTACTTAAGGCTACTCTTTGGTGCTCTTTCTAGTGTACAGTCACATGTAGGTCCAGTGCCGGGCCGTGATATTCAATGGGAGTGAAGCTCCAAATAGTAATTGTTATTAAAATAAGAGAGAACAACGACTCAATGTACTTAAGGCAACTCTTTAGCGCTCTTTCTAGTGTACAGTCACACGTAGGTCCAGTGGCGGGCCGTGACATACAATGGGAGGGTAGCTCCAAATAGTAATTGTTATTAAAATAAGAGAGAACAATGACTCAAAGTACTTAAGGCAACTCTTTAGCGCTCTTTCTAGTGTACAGTCACACGTAGGTCCAGTGGCGGGCCGTGACATACAATGGGAGGGGAGCTCCAAATAGTAATTGTTATTAAAATAAGAGAGAACAATGACTCAAAGTACTTAAGGCAACTCTTTAGCGCTCTTTCTAGTGTACAGTCACACGTAGGTCCAGTGGCGGGCCGTGACATACAATGGGAGGGGAGCTCCAAATAGTAATTGTTATTAAAATAAGAGAGAACAATGACTCAAAGTACTTAAGGCTACTCTTTAGCGCTCTTTCTGGTGTACAGTCACACGTAGGTCCAGCGGCGAGGCGTGATATTCAATGGGAGAGAAGCTCCAAATAGTAATTGTTATTAAAATAAGAGAGAACAACGGCTCAAAGTACTTAAGGCAACTCTTTAGTGCTCTTTCTAGTGTACAGTCACACGTAGGTCCAGTGGCGGGGCGTGACATACAATGGGAGGGGAGCTCCAAATAGTAATTGTTATTAAAATAAGAGAGAACAATGACTCAAAGTACTTAAGGCTACTCTTTAGTGCTCTTTCTGGTGTACAGTCACACGTAGGTCCAGCGGCGAGGCGTGATATTCAATGGGAGAGAAGCTCCAAATAGTAATTGTTATTAAAATAAGAGAGAACAATGACTCAAAGTACTTAAGGCTACTCTTTAGCGCTCTTTCTGGTGTACAGTCACACGTAAGTCCAGTGCCGGAACGTGATATTCAATGGGAGGGGAGCTCCAAATAGTAATTGTTATTAAAATAAGAGAGAACAATGACTCAAAGTACTTAAGGCTACTCTTTAGCGCTCTTTCTAGTGTACAGTCACACTAGGTCCAGTGCCGGGGCGTGACATTCAATGGGAGAGAAGCTCCAAATAGTAATTGTTATTAAAATAAGAGAGAACAATGACTCAAAGTACTTAAGGCTACTCTTTAGCGCTCTTTCTAGTGTACAGTCACACGTAGGTCCAGTGGCGAGGCGTGATATTCAATGGGAGGTAAGCTCCAAATAGTAATTGTTATTAAAATAAGAGAGAACAACGACTCAAAGTACTTAAGGCTACTCTTTGGTGCTCTTTCTAGTGTACAGTCACATGTAGGTCCAGTGGCGGGCCGTGATATTCAATGGGAGTGAAGCTCCAAATAGTAATTGTTATTAAAATAAGAGAGAACAACGACTCAATGTACTTAAGGCAACTCTTTAGCGCTCTTTCTAGTGTACAGTCACATGTAGGTCCAGTGGCGGGGCGTGATATTCAATGGGAGTGAAGCTCCAAATAGTAATTGTTATTAAAATAAGAGAGAACAACGACCCAAAGTACTTAAGGCTACTCTTTAGCGCTCTTTCTAGTGTACAGTCACATGTAGGTCCAGTGGCGGGCCGTGATATTCAATGGGAGTGAAGCTCCAAATAGTAATTGTTATTAAAATAAGAGAGAACAACGACTCAAAGTACTTAAGGCAACTCTTTAGCGCTCTTTCTTGTGTACAGTCACACGTAGGTCCAGTGACGGGGCGTGATATTCAATGGGAGTGAAGCTCCAAATAGTAATTGTTATTAAAATAAGAGAGAACAACGACTCAAAGTACTTAAGGCTACTCTTTGGTGCTCTTTCTAGTGTACAGTCACACGTAGGTCCAGTGACGGGGCGTGATATTCAATGGGAGTGAAGCTCCAAATAGTAATTGTTATTAAAATAAGAGAGAACAACGACTCAAAGTACTTAAGGCTACTCTTTGGTGCTCTTTCTAGTGTACAGTCACATGTAGGTCCAGTGCCGGGCCGTGATATTCAATGGGAGTGAAGCTCCAAATAGTAATTGTTATTAAAATAAGAGAGAACAACGACTCAAAGTACTTAAGGCTACTCTTTGGTGCTCTTTCTAGTGTACAGTCACACGTAGGTCCAGTGCCGGGTCGTGATATTCAATGGGAGTGAAGCTCCAAATAGTAATTGTTATTAAAATAAGAGAGAACAACGAGTCAAAGTACTTAAGGCTACTCTTTGGTGCTCTTTCTAGTGTACAGTCACACGTAGGTCCAGTGCCGGGGCGTGATATTTAATGGGAGTGAAGCTCCAAATAGTAATTGTTATTAAAATAAGAGAGAACAACGACTCAAAGTACTTAAGGCAACTCTTTAGCGCTCTTTCTAGTGTACAGTCACATGTAGGTCCAGTGGCGGGGCGTGATATTCAATGGGAGTGAAGCTCCAAATAGTAATTGTTATTAAAATAAGAGAGAACAACGACCCAAAGTACTTAAGGCTACTCTTTAGCGCTCTTTCTAGTGTACAGTCACATGTAGGTCCAGTGGCGGGCCGTGATATTCAATGGGAGTGAAGCTCCAAATAGTAATTGTTATTAAAATAAGAGAGAACAACGACCCAAAGTACTTAAGGCTACTCTTTAGCGCTCTTTCTAGTGTACAGTCACACGTAGGTCCAGTGCCGGGGCGTGATATTCAATGGGAGTGAAGCTCCAAATAGTAATTGTTATTAAAATAAGAGAGAACAACGACCCAAAGTACTTAAGGCAACTCTTTAGCGCTCTTTCTAGTGTACAGTCACACGTAGGTCCAGTGCCGGGGCGTGATATTCAATGGGAGTGAAGCTCCAAATAGTAATTGTTATTAAAATAAGAGAGAACAACGACTCAAAGTACTTAAGGCAACTCTTTAGCGCTCTTTCTAGTGTACAGTCACAGGTAGGTCCAGTGCCGGGGCGTAATATTCAATGGGAGGTAAGCTCCAAGTAGTAATTGTTATTAAAATAAGAGAGAACAACGACTCAAAGTACTTAAGGCTACTCTTTGGTGCTCTTTCTAGTGTACAGGCACATGTAGGTCCAGTGCCGGGCCGTGATATTCAATGGGAGAGAAGCTCCAAGTAGTAATTGTTATTAAAATAAGAGAGAACAACGACCCAAAGTACTTAAGGCTACTCTATAGCGCTCTATCTAGTGTACAGTCACACGTAGGTCCAGTGCCGGGGCGTGAAATTCAATGGGAGGTAAGCGCCAAATAGTAATTGTTATTAAAATAAGAGAGAACAATGACTCAAAGTACTTAAGGCTACTCTTTAGCGCTCTTTCTAGTGTACAGTCACACGTAGGTCCAGTGGCGAGGCGTGATATTCAATGGGAGGTAAGCTCCAAATAGTAATTGTTATTAAAATAAGAGAGAACAACGACTCAAAGTACTTAAGGCTACTCTTTGGTGCTCTTTCTAGTGTACAGTCACATGTAGGTCCAGTGCCGGGCCGTGATATTCAATGGGAGTGAAGCTCCAAATAGTAATTGTTATTAAAATAAGAGAGAACAACGACTCAATGTACTTAAGGCAGCTCTTTAGCGCTCTTTCTAGTGTACAGTCACACGTAGGTCCAGTGGCGGGCCGTGACATACAATGGGAGAGAAGCTCCAAGTAGTAATTGTTATTAAAATAAGAGAGAACAATGACTCAAAGTACTTAAGGCAACTCTTTAGCGCTCTTTCTAGTGTACAGTCACACGTAGGTCCAGTGCCGGGGCGTGAAATTCAATGGGAGGTAAGCGCCAAATAGTAATTGTTATTAAAATAAGAGAGAACAATGACTCAAAGTACTTAAGGCTACTCTTTAGCGCTCTTTCTAGTGTACAGTCACACGTAGGTCCAGTGGCGAGGCGTGATATTCAATGGGAGGTAAGCTCCAAATAGTAATTGTTATTAAAATAAGAGAGAACAACGACTCAAAGTACTTAAGGCTACTCTTTGGTGCTCTTTCTAGTGTACAGTCACATGTAGGTCCAGTGCCGGGCCGTGATATTCAATGGGAGTGAAGCTCCAAATAGTAATTGTTATTAAACTAAGAGAGAACAACGACTCAATGTACTTAAGGCAACTCTTTAGCGCTCTTTCTAGTGTACAGTCACACGTAGGTCCAGTGGCGGGCCGTGACATACAATGGGAGGGGAGCTCCAAATAGTAATTGTTATTAAAATAAGAGAGAACAATGACTCAAAGTACTTAAGGCAACTCTTTAGCGCTCTTTCTGGTGTACAGTCACACGTAGGTCCAGTGGCGGGCCGTGACATACAATGGGAGGGGAGCTCCAAATAGTAATTGTTATTAAAATAAGAGAGAACAACGGCTCAAAGTACTTAAGGCAACTCTTTAGCGCTCTTTCTAGTGTACAGTCACACGTAGGTCCAGTGACGGGACGTGACATACAATGGGAGGGGCACTCCAAATAGTAATTGTTATTAAAATAAGAGAGAACAACGGCTCAAAGTACTTAAGGCTACTCTTTGGCGCTCTTTCTAGTGTACAGTCACACGTAGGTCCAGTGGCGGGGCGTGACATACAATGGGAGGGGAGCTCCAAATAGTAATTGTTATTAAAATAAGAGAGAACAATGACTCAAAGTACTTAAGGCTACTCTTTAGCGCTCTTTCTAGTGTACAGTCAGACGTAGGTCCAGATCCGGGCCGTGATATTCAATGGGAGGTAAACTCCAAATAGTAATTGTTATTAAAATAAGAGAGAACAACGACCCAAAGTACTTAAGGCAACTCTTTAGCGCTCTTTCTAGTGTACAGTCACACGTAGGTCCAGTGCCGGGGCGTGATATTCAATGGGAGTGAAGCTCCAAATAGTAATTGTTATTAAAATAAGAGAGAACAACGACCCAAAGTACTTAAGGCAACTCTTTAGCGCTCTTTCTAGTGTACAGTCACACGTAGGTCCAGTGCCGGGGCGTGATATTCAATGGGAGTGAAGCTCCAAATAGTAATTGTTATTAAAATAAGAGAGAACAAGGACTCAAAGTACTTAAGGCAACTCTTTAGCGCTCTTTCTAGTGTACAGTCACACGTAGGTCCAGTGCCGGGGCGTGATATTCAATGGGAGTGAAGCTCCAAATAGTAATTGTTATTAAAATAAGAGAGAACAACGACTCAAAGTACTTAAGGCAACTCTTTAGCGCTCTTTCTAGTGTACAGTCACACGTAGGTCCAGTGCCGGGGCGTGATATTCAATGGGAGTGAAGCTCCAAATAGTAATTGTTATTAAAATAAGAGAGAACAATGACTCAGAGTACTTAAGGCAACTCTTTAGCGCTCTTTCTAGTGTACAGTCACAGGTAGGTCCAGTGCCGGGGCGTAATATTCAATGGGAGGTAAGCTCCAAGTAGTAATTGTTATTAAAATAAGAGAGAACAACGACTCAAAGTACTTAAGGCTACTCTTTGGTGCTCTTTCTAGTGTACAGTCACATGTAGGTCCAGTGCCGGGCCGTGATATTCAATGGGAGAGAAGCTCCAAGTAGTAATTGTTATTAAAATAAGAGAGAACAACGACCCAAAGTACTTAAGGCTACTCTATAGCGCTCTTTCTAGTGTACAGTCACACGTAGGTCCAGTGCCGGGGCGTGAAATTCAATGGGAGGTAAGCGCCAAATAGTAATTGTTATTAAAATAAGAGAGAACAATGACTCAAAGTACTTAAGGCTACTCTTTAGCGCTCTTTCTAGTGTACAGTCACACGTAGGTCCAGTGGCGAGGCGTGATATTCAATGGGAGGTAAGCTCCAAATAGTAATTGTTATTAAAATAAGAGAGAACAACGACTCAAAGTACCTAAGGCTACTCTTTGGTGCTCTTTCTAGTGTACAGTCACATGTAGGTCCAGTGCTGGGCCGTGATATTCAATGGGAGTGAAGCATTAAATAGTAATTGTTATTAAAATAAGAGAGAACAACGACTCAATGTACTTAAGGCAACTCTTTAGCGCTCTTTCTAGTGTACAGTCACACGTAGGTCCAGTGGCGGGCCGTGACATACAATGGGAGAGAAGCTCCAAGTAGTAATTGTTATTAAAATAAGAGAGAACAATGACTCAAAGTACTTAAGGCAACTCTTTAGCGCTCTTTCTAGTGTACAGTCACACGTAGGTCCAGTGCCGGGGCGTGAAATTCAATGGGAGGTAAGCGCCAAATAGTAATTGTTATTAAAATAAGAGAGAACAATGACTCAAAGTACTTAAGGCTACTCTTTAGCGCTCTTTCTAGTGTACAGTCACACGTAGGTCCAGTGGCGAGGCGTGATATTCAATGGGAGGTAAGCTCCAAATAGTAATTGTTATTAAAATAAGAGAGAACAACGACTCAAAGTACTTAAGGCTACTCTTTGGTGCTCTTTCTAGTGTACAGTCACATGTAGGTCCAGTGCCGGGCCGTGATATTCAATGGGAGTGAAGCTCCAAATAGTAATTGTTATTAAAATAAGAGAGAACAACGACTCAATGTACTTAAGGCAACTCTTTAGGGCTCTTTCTAGTGTACAGTCACACGTAGATCCAGTGGCGGGCCGTGACATACAATGGGAGGGGAGCTCCTAATAGTAATTGTTATTAAAATAAGAGAGAACAATGACTCAAAGTACTTAAGGCAACTCTTTAGCGCTCTTTCTGGTGTACAGTCACACGTAGGTCCAGTGGCGGGCCGTGACATACAATGGGAGGGGAGCTCCAAATAGTAATTGTTATTAAAATAAGAGAGAACAACGGCTCAAAGTACTTAGGGCAACTCTTTAGCGCTCTTTCTAGTGTACAGTCACACGTAGGTCCAGTGACGGGACGTGACATACAATGGGAGGGGCACTCCAAATAGTAATTGTTATTAAAATAAGAGAGAACAACGGCTCAAAGTACTTAAGGCTACTCTTTGGCGCTCTTTCTAGTGTACAGTCACACGTAGGTCCAGTGGCGAGGCGTGACATACAATGGGAGGGGAGCTCCAAATAGTAATTGTTATTAAAATAAGAGAGAACAATAACTCAAAGTACTTAAGGCTACTCTTTAGCGCTCTTTCTAGTGTACAGTCAGACGTAGGTCCAGATCCGGGCCGTGATATTCAATGGGAGGTAAACTCCAAATAGTAATTGTTATTAAAATAAGAGAGAACAGTGACTCAAAGTACTTAAGGCTACTCTTTAGCGCTCTTTCTAGTGTACAGTCACACGTAGGTCCAGTGCCGGGGCGTGACATTCAATGGGAGAGAAGCTCCAAATAGTAATTGTTATTAAAATAAGAGAGAACAACGACTCAAAGTACTTAAGGCTACTCTTTGGTGCTCTTTCTAGTGTACAGTCACACATAGGTCCAGTGGCGGGCCGTGATATTCAATGGGAGAGAAGTTCCAAATAGTAATTGTTATTAAAATAAGAGAGAACAACGACCCAAAGTACTTAAGGCTACTCTTTAGCGCTCTTTCTAGTGCACAGTCACATGTAGGTCCAGTGCCGGGCCGTGATATTCAATGGGAGAGAAGCTCCAAGTAGTAATTGTTATTAAAATAAGAGAGAACAACGACTCAAAGTACTTAAGGCTACTCTATAGCGCTCTTTCTAGTGTACAGTCACACGTAGGTCCAGTGCCGGGCCGTGATATTCAATGGGAGAGAAGCTCCAAGTAGTAATTGTTATTAAAATAAGAGAGAACAACGACTCAAAGTACTTAAGGCTACTCTTTAGCGCTCTTTCTAGTGTACAGTCACACGTAGGTCCAGTGGCGAGGCGTGATATTCAATGGGAGGTAAGCTCCAAATAGTAATTGTTATTAAAATAAGAGAGAACAACGACTCAAAGTACTTAAGGCTACTCTTTGGTGCTCTTTCTAGTGTACAGTCACATGTAGGTCCAGTGCCGGGCCGTGATATTCAATGGGAGTGAAGCTCCAAATAGTAATTGTTATTAAAATAAGAGAGAACAACGACTCAATGTACTTAAGGCAACTCTTTAGCGCTCTTTCTAGTGTACAGTCACACGTAGGTCCAGTGGCGGGCCGTGACATACAATGGGAGGGGAGCTCCAAATAGTAATTGTTATTAAAATAAGAGAGAACAATGACTCAAAGTACTTAAGGCAACTCTTTAGCGCTCTTTCTAGTGTACAGTCACACGTAGGTCCAGTGGCGGGCCGTGACATACAATGGGAGGGGAGCTCCAAATAGTAATTGTTATTAAAATAAGAGAGATCAATGACTCAAAGTACTTAAGGCTACTCTTTGGCGCTCTTTCTGGTGTACAGTCACACGTAGGTCCAGCGGCGAGGCGTGATATTCAATGGGAGAGAAGCTCCAAATAGTAATTGTTATTAAAATAAGAGAGAACAACGGCTCAAAGTACTTAAGGCAACTCTTTAGTGCTCTTTCTAGTGTACAGTCACACGTAGGTCCAGTGGCGGGGCGTGACATACAATGGGAGGGGAGCTCCAAATAGTAATTGTTATTAAAATAAGAGAGAACAATGACTCAAAGTACTTAAGGCTACTCTTTAGTGCTCTTTCTGGTGTACAGTCACACGTAGGTCCAGCGGCGAGGCGTGATATTCAATGGGAGAGAAGCTCCAAATAGTAATTGTTATTAAAATAAGAGAGAACAATGACTCAAAGTACTTAAGGCTACTCTTTAGCGCTCTTTCTGGTGTACAGTCACACGTAAGTCCAGTGCTGGAACGTGATATTCAATGGGAGGGGAGCTCCAAATAGTAATTGTTATTAAAATAAGAGAGAACAATGACTCAAAGTACTTAAGGCTACTCTTTAGCGCTCTTTCTAGTGTACAGTCACACTAGGTCCAGTGCCGGGGCGTGACATTCAATGGGAGGGAAGCTCGAAATAGTAATTGTTATTAAAATAAGAGAGAACAATGACTCAAAGTACTTAAGGCTACTCTTTAGCGCTCTTTCTAGTGTACAGTCACACGTAGGTCCAGTGGCGAGGTGTGATATTCAATGGGAGGGGAGCTCCAAATAGTAATTGTTATTAAAATAAGAGAGAACAATGACTCAAAGTACTTAAGGCAACTCTTTAGCGCTCTTTCTAGTGTACAGTCACAGGTAGGTCCAGATCCGGGCCGTGATATTCAATGGGAGGTAAACTCCAAATAGTAATTTTTATTAAAATAAGAGAGAACAGTGACTCAAAGTACTTAAGGCTACTCTTTAGCGCTCTTTCTAGTGTACAGTCACACGTAGGTCCAGTGCCGGGGCGTGACATTCAATGGGAGAGAAGCTCCAAATAGTAATTGTTATTAAAATAATAGAGAACAATGACTCAAAGTACTTAAGGCAACTCTTTAGCGCTCTTTCTAGTGTACAGTCACACGTAGGTCCAGTGCCGGGGCGTGATATTCAATGGGAGGGGAGCTCCAAATAGTAATTGTTATTAAAATAAGAGAGAACAATGACTCAAAGTACTTAAGGCTACTCTTTAGCGCTCTTTCTAGTGTACAGTCACACGTAGGTCCAGATCCGGGCCGTGATATTCAATGGGAGGTAAGCTCCAAATAGTAATTGTTATTAAAATAAGAGAGAACAATGACTGAAAGTACTTAAGGCCACTCTTTAGCGCTCTTTCTAGTGTACAGTCACACGTAGGTCCAGTGGCGAGGCGTGATATTCAATGGGAGGGGAGCTCCAAATAGTAATTGTTATTAAAATAAGAGAGAACAATGACTCAAAGTACTTAAGGCTACTCTTTAGCGCTCTTTCTAGTGTACAGTCACACGTAGGTCCAGTGGCGGGGCGTGATATTCAATGGGAGAGAAGCTCCAAATAGTAATTGTTATTAAAATAAGAGAGAACAACGGCTCAAAATACTTAAGGCTACTCTATAGCGCTCTTTCTAGTGTACAGTCACACGTAGGTCCAGTGCCGGGCCGTGATATTCAATGGGAGTGAAGCTCCAAATAGTAATTGTTATTAAACTAAGAGAGAACAACGACTCAATGTACTTAAGGCAACTCTTTAGCGCTCTTTCTAGTGTACAGTCACACGTAGGTCCAGTGGCGGGCCGTGACATACAATGGGAGGGGAGCTCCAAATAGTAATTGTTATTAAAATAAGAGAGAACAATGACTCAAAGTACTTAAGGCAACTCTTTAGCGCTCTTTCTGGTGTACAGTCACACGTAGGTCCAGTGGCGGGCCGTGACATACAATGGGAGGGGAGCTCCAAATAGTAATTGTTATTAAAATAAGAGAGAACAACGGCTCAAAGTACTTAAGGCAACTCTTTAGCGCTCTTTCTAGTGTACAGTCACACGTAGGTCCAGTGACGGGACGTGACATACAATGGGAGGGGCACTCCAAATAGTAATTGTTATTAAAATAAGAGAGAACAACGGCTCAAAGTACTTAAGGCTACTCTTTGGCGCTCTTTCTAGTGTACAGTCACACGTAGGTCCAGTGGCGGGGCGTGACATACAATGGGAGGGGAGCTCCAAATAGTAATTGTTATTAAAATAAGAGAGAACAATGACACAAAGTACTTAAGGCTACTCTTTAGCGCTCTTTCTAGTGTACAGTCAGACGTAGGTCCAGATCCGGGCCGTGATATTCAATGGGAGGTAAACTCCAAATAGTAATTGTTATTAAAATAAGAGAGAACAACGACCCAAAGTACTTAAGGCAACTCTTTAGCGCTCTTTCTAGTGTACAGTCACACGTAGGTCCAGTGCCGGGGCGTGATATTCAATGGGAGTGAAGCTCCAAATAGTAATTGTTATTAAAATAAGAGAGAACAACGACCCAAAGTACTTAAGGCAACTCTTTAGCGCTCTTTCTAGTGTACAGTCACACGTAGGTCCAGTGCCGGGGCGTGATATTCAATGGGAGTGAAGCTCCAAATAGTAATTGTTATTAAAATAAGAGAGAACAACGACTCAAAGTACTTAAGGCAACTCTTTAGCGCTCTTTCTAGTGTACAGTCACACGTAGGTCCAGTGCCGGGGCGTGATATTCAATGGGAGTGAAGCTCCAAATAGTAATTGTTATTAAAATAAGAGAGAACAACGACTCAAAGTACTTAAGGCAACTCTTTAGCGCTCTTTCTAGTGTACAGTCACACGTAGGTCCAGTGCCGGGGCGTGATATTCAATGGGAGTGAAGCTCCAAATAGTAATTGTTATTAAAATAAGAGAGAACAATGACTCAGAGTACTTAAGGCAACTCTTTAGCGCTCTTTCTAGTGTACAGTCACAGGTAGGTCCAGTGCCGGGGCGTAATATTCAATGGGAGGTAAGCTCCAAGTAGTAATTGTTATTAAAATAAGAGAGAACAACGACTCAAAGTACTTATGGCTACTCTTTGGTGCTCTTTCTAGTGTACAGTCACATGTAGGTCCAGTGCCGGGCCGTGATATTCAATGGGAGAGAAGCTCCAAGTAGTAATTGTTATTAAAATAAGAGAGAACAACGACCCAAAGTACTTAAGGCTACTCTATAGCGCTCTTTCTAGTGTACAGTCACACGTAGGTCCAGTGCCGGGGCGTGAAATTCAATGGGAGGTAAGCGCCAAATAGTAATTGTTATTAAAATAAGAGAGAACAATGACTCAAAGTACTTAAGGCTACTCTTTAGCGCTCTTTCTAGTGTACAGTCACACGTAGGTCCAGTGGCGAGGCGTGATATTCAATGGGAGGTAAGCTCCAAATAGTAATTGTTATTAAAATAAGAGAGAACAACGACTCAAAGTACCTAAGGCTACTCTTTGGTGCTCTTTCTAGTGTACAGTCACATGTAGGTCCAGTGCTGGGCCGTGATATTCAATGGGAGTGAAGCATTAAATAGTAATTGTTATTAAAATAAGAGAGAACAACGACTCAATGTACTTAAGGCAACTCTTTAGCGCTCTTTCTAGTGTACAGTCACACGTAGGTCCAGTGGCGGGCCGTGACATACAATGGGAGAGAAGCTCCAAGTAGTAATTGTTATTAAAATAAGAGAGAACAATGACTCAAAGTACTTAAGGCAACTCTTTAGCGCTCTTTCTAGTGTACAGTCACACGTAGGTCCAGTGCCGGGGCGTGAAATTCAATGGGAGGTAAGCGCCAAATAGTAATTGTTATTAAAATAAGAGAGAACAATGACTCAAAGTACTTAAGGCTACTCTTTAGCGCTCTTTCTAGTGTACAGTCACACGTAGGTCCAGTGGCGAGGCGTGATATTCAATGGGAGGTAAGCTCCAAATAGTAATTGTTATTAAAATAAGAGAGAACAACGACTCAAAGTACTTAAGGCTACTCTTTGGTGCTCTTTCTAGTGTACAGTCACATGTAGGTCCAGTGCCGGGCCGTGATATTCAATGGGAGTGAAGCTCCAAATAGTAATTGTTATTAAAATAAGAGAGAACAACGACTCAATGTACTTAAGGCAACTCTTTAGCGCTCTTTCTAGTGTACAGTCACACGTAGATCCAGTGGCGGGCCGTGACATACAATGGGAGGGGAGCTCCTAATAGTAATTGTTATTAAAATAAGAGAGAACAACGACTCAAAGTACTTAAGGCAACTCTTTAGCGCTCTTTCTGGTGTACAGTCACACGTAGGTCCAGTGGCGGGCCGTGACATACAATGGGAGGGGAGCTCCAAATAGTAATTGTTATTAAAATAAGAGAGAACAACGGCTCAAAGTACTTAGGGCAACTCTTTAGCGCTCTTTCTAGTGTACAGTCACACGTAGGTCCAGTGACGGGACGTGACATACAATGGGAGGGGCACTCCAAATAGTAATTGTTATTAAAATAAGAGAGAACAACGGCTCAAAGTACTTAAGGCTACTCTTTGGCGCTCTTTCTAGTGTACAGTCACACGTAGGTCCAGTGGCGAGGCGTGACATACAATGGGAGGGGAGCTCCAAATAGTAATTGTTATTAAAATAAGAGAGAACAATAACTCAAAGTACTTAAGGCTACTCTTTAGCGCTCTTTCTAGTGTACAGTCAGACGTAGGTCCAGATCCGGGCCGTGATATTCAATGGGAGGTAAACTCCAAATAGTAATTGTTATTAAAATAAGAGAGAACAGTGACTCAAAGTACTTAAGGCTACTCTTTAGCGCTCTTTCTAGTGTACAGTCACACGTAGGTCCAGTGCCGGGGCGTGACATTCAATGGGAGAGAAGCTCCAAATAGTAATTGTTATTAAAATAAGAGAGAACAACGACTCAAAGTACTTAAGGCTACTCTTTGGTGCTCTTTCTAGTGTACAGTCACACATAGGTCCAGTGGCGGGCCGTGATATTCAATGGGAGAGAAGTTCCAAATAGTAATTGTTATTAAAATAAGAGAGAACAACGACCCAAAGTACTTAAGGCTACTCTTTAGCGCTCTTTCTAGTGTACAGTCACATGTAGGTCCAGTGCCGGGCCGTGATATTCAATGGGAGAGAAGCTCCAAGTAGTAATTGTTATTAAAATAAGAGAGAACAACGACTCAAAGTACTTAAGGCTACTCTTTGGTGCTCTTTCTAGTGTACAGTCACATGTAGGTCCAGTGCCGGGCCGTGATATTCAATGGGAGAGAAGCTCCAAGTAGTAATTGTTATTAAAATAAGAGAGAACAACGACCCAAAGTACTTAAGGCTACTCTATAGCGCTCTTTCTAGTGTACAGTCACACGTAGGTCCAGTGCCGGGGCGTGAAATTCAATGGGAGGTAAGCGCCAAATAGTAATTGTTATTAAAATAAGAGAGAACAATGACTCAAAGTACTTAAGGCTACTCTTTAGCGCTCTTTCTAGTGTACAGTCACACGTAGGTCCAGTGGCGAGGCGTGATATTCAATGGGAGGTAAGCTCCAAATAGTAATTGTTATTAAAATAAGAGAGAACAACGACTCAAAGTACTTAAGGCTACTCTTTGGTGCTCTTTCTAGTGTACAGTCACATGTAGGTCCAGTGCCGGGCCGTGATATTCAATGGGAGTGAAGCTCCAAATAGTAATTGTTATTAAAATAAGAGAGAACAACGACTCAATGTACTTAAGGCAACTCTTTAGCGCTCTTTCTAGTGTACAGTCACACGTAGGTCCAGTGGCGGGCCGTGACATACAATGGGAGGGGAGCTCCAAATAGTAATTGTTATTAAAATAAGAGAGAACAATGACTCAAAGTACTTAAGGCAACTCTTTAGCGCTCTTTCTAGTGTACAGTCACACGTAGGTCCAGTGGCGGGCCGTGACATACAATGGGAGGGGAGCTCCAAATAGTAATTGTTATTAAAATAAGAGAGAACAATGACTCAAAGTACTTAAGGCTACTCTTTAGCGCTCTTTCTGGTGTACAGTCACACGTAGGTCCAGCGGCGAGGCGTGATATTCAATGGGAGAGAAGCTCCAAATAGTAATTGTTATTAAAATAAGAGAGAACAACGGCTCAAAGTACTTAAGGCAACTCTTTAGTGCTCTTTCTAGTGTACAGTCACACGTAGGTCCAGTGGCGGGGCGTGACATACAATGGGAGGGGAGCTCCAAATAGTAATTGTTATTAAAATAAGAGAGAACAATGACTCAAAGTACTTAAGGCTACTCTTTAGTGCTCTTTCTGGTGTACAGTCACACGTAGGTCCAGCGGCGAGGCGTGATATTCAATGGGAGAGAAGCTCCAAATAGTAATTGTTATTAAAATAAGAGAGAACAATGACTCAAAGTACTTAAGGCTACTCTTTAGCGCTCTTTCTGGTGTACAGTCACACGTAAGTCCAGTGCTGGAACGTGATATTCAATGGGAGGGGAGCTCCAAATAGTAATTGTTATTAAAATAAGAGAGAACAATGACTCAAAGTACTTAAGGCTACTCTTTAGCGCTCTTTCTAGTGTACAGTCACACTAGGTCCAGTGCCGGGGCGTGACATTCAATGGGAGGGAAGCTCCAAATAGTAATTGTTATTAAAATAAGAGAGAACAATGACTCAAAGTACTTAAGGCTACTCTTTAGCGCTCTTTCTAGTGTACAGTCACACGTAGGTCCAGTGGCGAGGCGTGATATTCAATGGGAGGGGAGCTCCAAATAGTAATTGTTATTAAAATAAGAGAGAACAATGACTCAAAGTACTTAAGGCAACTCTTTAGCGCTCTTTCTAGTGTACAGTCACAGGTAGGTCCAGATCCGGGCCGTGATATTCAATGGGAGGTAAACTCCAAATAGTAATTTTTATTAAAATAAGAGAGAACAGTGACTCAAAGTACTTAAGGCTACTCTTTAGCGCTCTTTCTAGTGTACAGTCACACGTAGGTCCAGTGCCGGGGCGTGACATTCAATGGGAGAGAAGCTCCAAGTAGTAATTGTTATTAAAATAAGAGAGAACAATGACTCAAAGTACTTAAGGCTACTCTTTAGCGCTCTTTCTGGTGTACAGTCACACGTAGGTCCAGTGGCGGGCCGTGACATACAATGGGAGGGGAGCTCCAAATAGTAATTGTTATTAAAATAAGAGAGAACAACGGCTCAAAGTACTTAAGGCAACTCTTTAGCGCTCTTTCTAGTGTACAGTCACACGTAGGTCCAGTGACGGGACGTGACATACAATGGGAGGGGCACTCCAAATAGTAATTGTTATTAAAATAAGAGAGAACAATGACTCAAAGTACTTAAGGCTACTCTTTAGCGCTCTTTCTAGTGTACAGTCAGACGTAGGTCCAGATCCGGGCCGTGATATTCAATGGGAGGTAAACTCCAAATAGTAATTGTAATTAAAATAAGAGAGAACAACGACCCAAAGTACTTAAGGCAACTCTTTAGCGCTCTTTCTAGTGTACAGTCACACGTAGGTCCAGTGCCGGGGCGTGATATTCAATGGGAGTGAAGCTCCAAATAGTAATTGTTATTAAAATAAGAGAGAACAACGACCCAAAGTACTTAAGGCAACTCTTTAGCGCTCTTTCTAGTGTACAGTCACACGTAGGTCCAGTGCCGGGGCGTGATATTCAATGGGAGTGAAGCTCCAAATAGTAATTGTTATTAAAATAAGAGAGAACAACGACTCAAAGTACTTAAGGCAACTCTTTAGCGCTCTTTCTAGTGTACAGTCACACGTAGGTCCAGTGCCGGGGCGTGATATTCAATGGGAGTGAAGCTCCAAATAGTAATTGTTATTAAAATAAGAGAGAACAACGACTCAAAGTACTTAAGGCAACTCTTTAGCGCTCTTTCTAGTGTACAGTCACACGTAGGTCCAGTGCCGGGGCGTGATATTCAATGGGAGTGAAGCTCCAAATAGTAATTGTTATTAAAATAAGAGAGAACAATGACTCAGAGTACTTAAGGCAACTCTTTAGCGCTCTTTCTAGTGTACAGTCACAGGTAGGTCCAGTGCCGGGGCGTAATATTCAATGGGAGGTAAGCTCCAAGTAGTAATTGTTATTAAAATAAGAGAGAACAACGACTCAAAGTACTTAAGGCTACTCTTTGGTGCTCTTTCTAGTGTACAGTCACATGTAGGTCCAGTGCCGGGCCGTGATATTCAATGGGAGAGAAGCTCCAAGTAGTAATTGTTATTAAAATAAGAGAGAACAACGACCCAAAGTACTTAAGGCTACTCTATAGCGCTCTTTCTAGTGTACAGTCACACGTAGGTCCAGTGCCGGGGCGTGAAATTCAATGGGAGGTAAGCGCCAAATAGTAATTGTTATTAAAATAAGAGAGAACAATGACTCAAAGTACTTAAGGCTACTCTTTAGCGCTCTTTCTAGTGTACAGTCACACGTAGGTCCAGTGGCGAGGCGTGATATTCAATGGGAGGTAAGCTCCAAATAGTAATTGTTATTAAAATAAGAGAGAACAACGACTCAAAGTACCTAAGGCTACTCTTTGGTGCTCTTTCTAGTGTACAGTCACATGTAGGTCCAGTGCTGGGCCGTGATATTCAATGGGAGTGAAGCATTAAATAGTAATTGTTATTAAAATAAGAGAGAACAACGACTCAATGTACTTAAGGCAACTCTTTAGCGCTCTTTCTAGTGTACAGTCACACGTAGGTCCAGTGGCGGGCCGTGACATACAATGGGAGAGAAGCTCCAAGTAGTAATTGTTATTAAAATAAGAGAGAACAATGACTCAAAGTACTTAAGGCAACTCTTTAGCGCTCTTTCTAGTGTACAGTCACACGTAGGTCCAGTGCCGGGGCGTGAAATTCAATGGGAGGTAAGCGCCAAATAGTAATTGTTATTAAAATAAGAGAGAACAATGACTCAAAGTACTTAAGGCTACTCTTTAGCGCTCTTTCTAGTGTACAGTCACACGTAGGTCCAGTGGCGAGGCGTGATATTCAATGGGAGGTAAGCTCCAAATAGTAATTGTTATTAAAATAAGAGAGAACAACGACTCAAAGTACTTAAGGCTACTCTTTGGTGCTCTTTCTAGTGTACAGTCACATGTAGGTCCAGTGCCGGGCCGTGATATTCAATGGGAGTGAAGCTCCAAATAGTAATTGTTATTAAAATAAGAGAGAACAACGACTCAATGTACTTAAGGCAACTCTTTAGCGCTCTTTCTAGTGTACAGTCACACGTAGATCCAGTGGCGGGCCGTGACATACAATGGGAGGGGAGCTCCTAATAGTAATTGTTATTAAAATAAGAGAGAACAATGACTCAAAGTACTTAAGGCAACTCTTTAGCGCTCTTTCTGGTGTACAGTCACACGTAGGTCCAGTGGCGGGCCGTGACATACAATGGGAGGGGAGCTCCAAATAGTAATTGTTATTAAAATAAGAGAGAACAACGGCTCAAAGTACTTAGGGCAACTCTTTAGCGCTCTTTCTAGTGTACAGTCACACGTAGGTCCAGTGACGGGACGTGACATACAATGGGAGGGGCACTCCAAATAGTAATTGTTATTAAAATAAGAGAGAACAACGGCTCAAAGTACTTAAGGCTACTCTTTGGCGCTCTTTCTAGTGTACAGTCACACGTAGGTCCAGTGGCGGGCCGTGACATACAATGGGAGAGAAGCTCCAAGTAGTAATTGTTATTAAAATAAGAGAGAACAATGACTCAAAGTACTTAAGGCAACTCTTTAGCGCTCTTTCTAGTGTACAGTCACACGTAGGTCCAGTGCCGGGGCGTGAAATTCAATGGGAGGTAAGCGCCAAATAGTAATTGTTATTAAAATAAGAGAGAACAATGACTCAAAGTACTTAAGGCTACTCTTTAGCGCTCTTTCTAGTGTACAGTCACACGTAGGTCCAGTGGCGAGGCGTGATATTCAATGGGAGGTAAGCTCCAAATAGTAATTGTTATTAAAATAAGAGAGAACAACGACTCAAAGTACTTAAGGCTACTCTTTGGTGCTCTTTCTAGTGTACAGTCACATGTAGGTCCAGTGCCGGGCCGTGATATTCAATGGGAGTGAAGCTCCAAATAGTAATTGTTATTAAAATAAGAGAGAACAACGACTCAATGTACTTAAGGCAACTCTTTAGCGCTCTTTCTAGTGTACAGTCACACGTAGATCCAGTGGCGGGCCGTGACATACAATGGGAGGGGAGCTCCTAATAGTAATTGTTATTAAAATAAGAGAGAACAATGACTCAAAGTACTTAAGGCAACTCTTTAGCGCTCTTTCTGGTGTACAGTCACACGTAGGTCCAGTGGCGGGCCGTGACATACAATGGGAGGGGAGCTCCAAATAGTAATTGTTATTAAAATAAGAGAGAACAACGGCTCAAAGTACTTAGGGCAACTCTTTAGCGCTCTTTCTAGTGTACAGTCACACGTAGGTCCAGTGACGGGACGTGACATACAATGGGAGGGGCACTCCAAATAGTAATTGTTATTAAAATAAGAGAGAACAACGGCTCAAAGTACTTAAGGCTACTCTTTGGCGCTCTTTCTAGTGTACAGTCACACGTAGGTCCAGTGGCGAGGCGTGACATACAATGGGAGGGGAGCTCCAAATAGTAATTGTTATTAAAATAAGAGAGAACAATAACTCAAAGTACTTAAGGCTACTCTTTAGCGCTCTTTCTAGTGTACAGTCAGACGTAGGTCCAGATCCGGGCCGTGATATTCAATGGGAGGTAAACTCCAAATAGTAATTGTTATTAAAATAAGAGAGAACAGTGACTCAAAGTACTTAAGGCTACTCTTTAGCGCTCTTTCTAGTGTACAGTCACACGTAGGTCCAGTGCCGGGGCGTGACATTCAATGGGAGAGAAGCTCCAAATAGTAATTGTTATTAAAATAAGAGAGAACAACGACTCAAAGTACTTAAGGCTACTCTTTGGTGCTCTTTCTAGTGTACAGTCACACATAGGTCCAGTGGCGGGCCGTGATATTCAATGGGAGAGAAGTTCCAAATAGTAATTGTTATTAAAATAAGAGAGAACAACGACCCAAAGTACTTAAGGCTACTCTTTAGCGCTCTTTCTAGTGCACAGTCACATGTAGGTCCAGTGCCGGGCCGTGATATTCAATGGGAGAGAAGCTCCAAGTAGTAATTGTTATTAAAATAAGAGAGAACAACGACTCAAAGTACTTAAGGCTACTCTTTGGTGCTCTTTCTAGTGTACAGTCACATGTAGGTCCAGTGCCGGGCCGTGATATTCAATGGGAGAGAAGCTCCAAGTAGTAATTGTTATTAAAATAAGAGAGAACAACGACCCAAAGTACTTAAGGCTACTCTATAGCGCTCTTTCTAGTGTACAGTCACACGTAGGTCCAGTGCCGGGGCGTGAAATTCAATGGGAGGTAAGCGCCAAATAGTAATTGTTATTAAAATAAGAGAGAACAATGACTCAAAGTACTTAAGGCTACTCTTTAGCGCTCTTTCTAGTGTACAGTCACACGTAGGTCCAGTGGCGAGGCGTGATATTCAATGGGAGGTAAGCTCCAAATAGTAATTGTTATTAAAATAAGAGAGAACAACGACTCAAAGTACTTAAGGCTACTCTTTGGTGCTCTTTCTAGTGTACAGTCACATGTAGGTCCAGTGCCGGGCCGTGATATTCAATGGGAGTGAAGCTCCAAATAGTAATTGTTATTAAAATAAGAGAGAACAACGACTCAATGTACTTAAGGCAACTCTTTAGCGCTCTTTCTAGTGTACAGTCACACGTAGGTCCAGTGGCGGGGCGTGACATACAATGGGAGGGGAGCTCCAAATAGTAATTGTTATTAAAATAAGAGAGAACAATGACTCAAAGTACTTAAGGCTACTCTTTAGTGCTCTTTCTGGTGTACAGTCACACGTAGGTCCAGCGGCGAGGCGTGATATTCAATGGGAGAGAAGCTCCAAATAGTAATTGTTATTAAAATAAGAGAGAACAATGACTCAAAGTACTTAAGGCTGCTCTTTAGCGCTCTTTCTGGTGTACAGTCACACGTAAGTCCAGTGCTGGAACGTGATATTCAATGGGAGGGGAGCTCCAAATAGTAATTGTTATTAAAATAAGAGAGAACAATGACTCAAAGTACTTAAGGCTACTCTTTAGCGCTCTTTCTAGTGTACAGTCACACTAGGTCCAGTGCCGGGGCGTGACATTCAATGGGAGGGAAGCTCCAAATAGTAATTGTTATTAAAATAAGAGAGAACAATGACTCAAAGTACTTAAGGCTACTCTTTAGCGCTCTTTCTAGTGTACAGTCACACGTAGGTCCAGTGGCGAGGCGTGATATTCAATGGGAGGGGAGCTCCAAATAGTAATTGTTATTAAAATAAGAGAGAACAATGACTCAAAGTACTTAAGGCAACTCTTTAGCGCTCTTTCTAGTGTACAGTCACAGGTAGGTCCAGATCCGGGCCGTGATATTCAATGGGAGGTAAACTCCAAATAGTAATTTTTATTAAAATAAGAGAGAACAGTGACTCAAAGTACTTAAGGCTACTCTTTAGCGCTCTTTCTAGTGTACAGTCACACGTAGGTCCAGTGCCGGGGCGTGACATTCAATGGGAGAGAAGCTCCAAATAGTAATTGTTATTAAAATAAGAGAGAACAATGACTCAAAGTACTTAAGGCAACTCTTTAGCGCTCTTTCTAGTGTACAGTCACACGTAGGTCCAGATCCGGGCCGTGATATTCAATGGGAGGGGAGCTCCAAATAGTAATTGTTATTAAAATAAGAGAGAACAATGACTCAAAGTACTTAAGGCAACTCTTTAGCGCTCTTTCTAGTGTACAGTCACAGGTAGGTCCAGATCCGGGCCGTGATATTCAATGGGAGGTAAACTCCAAATAGTAATTTTTATTAAAATAAGAGAGAACAGTGACTCAAAGTACTTAAGGCTACTCTTTAGCTTTCTTTCTAGTGTACAGTCACACGTAGGTCCAGTGCCGGGGCGTGACATTCAATGGGAGAGAAGCTCCAAATAGTAATTGTTATTAAAATAAGAGAGAACAATGACTCAAAGTACTTAAGGCAACTCTTTAGCGCTCTTTCTGGTGTACAGTCACACGTAGGTCCAGTGGCGGGCCGTGACATACAATGGGAGGGGAGCTCCAAATAGTAATTGTTATTAAAATAAGAGAGAACAACGGCTCAAAGTACTTAAGGCAACTCTTTAGCGCTCTTTCTAGTGTACAGTCACACGTAGGTCCAGTGACGGGACGTGACATACAATGGGAGGGGCACTCCAAATAGTAATTGTTATTAAAATAAGAGAGAACAACGGCTCAAAGTACTTAAGGCTACTCTTTGGCGCTGTTTCTAGTGTACAGTCACACGTAGGTCCAGTGGCGGGGCGTGACATACAATGGGAGGGGAGCTCCAAATAGTAATTGTTATTAAAATAAGAGAGAACAATGACTCAAAGTACTTAAGGCTACTCTTTAGCGCTCTTTCTAGTGTACAGTCAGACGTAGGTCCAGATCCGGGCCGTGATATTCAATGGGAGGTAAACTCCAAATAGTAATTGTTATTAAAATAAGAGAGAACAACGACCCAAAGTACTTAAGGCAACTCTTTAGCGCTCTTTCTAGTGTACAGTCACACGTAGGTCCAGTGCCGGGGCGTGATATTCAATGGGAGTGAAGCTCCAAATAGTAATTGTTATTAAAATAAGAGAGAACAACGACCCAAAGTACTTAAGGCAACTCTTTAGCGCTCTTTCTAGTGTACAGTCACACGTAGGTCCAGTGCCGGGGCGTGATATTCAATGGGAGTGAAGCTCCAAATAGTAATTGTTATTAAAATAAGAGAGAACAACGACTCAAAGTACTTAAGGCAACTCTTTAGCGCTCTTTCTAGTGTACAGTCACACGTAGGTCCAGTGCCGGGGCGTGATATTCAATGGGAGTGAAGCTCCAAATAGTAATTGTTATTAAAATAAGAGAGAACAACGACTCAAAGTACTTAAGGCAACTCTTTAGCGCTCTTTCTAGTGTACAGTCACACGTAGGTCCAGTGCCGGGGCGTGATATTCAATGGGAGTGAAGCTCCAAATAGTAATTGTTATTAAAATAAGAGAGAACAATGACTCAGAGTACTTAAGGCAACTCTTTAGCGCTCTTTCTAGTGTACAGTCACAGGTAGGTCCAGTGCCGGGGCGTAATATTCAATGGGAGGTAAGCTCCAAGTAGTAATTGTTATTAAAATAAGAGAGAACAACGACTCAAAGTACTTAAGGCTACTCTTTGGTGCTCTTTCTAGTGTACAGTCACATGTAGGTCCAGTGCCGGGCCGTGATATTCAATGGGAGAGAAGCTCCAAGTAGTAATTGTTATTAAAATAAGAGAGAACAACGACCCAAAGTACTTAAGGCTACTCTATAGCGCTCTTTCTAGTGTACAGTCACACGTAGGTCCAGTGCCGGGGCGTGAAATTCAATGGGAGGTAAGCGCCAAATAGTAATTGTTATTAAAATAAGAGAGAACAATGACTCAAAGTACTTAAGGCTACTCTTTAGCGCTCTTTCTAGTGTACAGTCACACGTAGGTCCAGTGGCGAGGCGTGATATTCAATGGGAGGTAAGCTCCAAATAGTAATTGTTATTAAAATAAGAGAGAACAACGACTCAAAGTACCTAAGGCTACTCTTTGGTGCTCTTTCTAGTGTACAGTCACATGTAGGTCCAGTGCTGGGCCGTGATATTCAATGGGAGTGAAGCATTAAATAGTAATTGTTATTAAAATAAGAGAGAACAACGACTCAATGTACTTAAGGCAACTCTTTAGCGCTCTTTCTAGTGTACAGTCACACGTAGGTCCAGTGGCGGGCCGTGACATACAATGGGAGAGAAGCTCCAAGTAGTAATTGTTATTAAAATAAGAGAGAACAATGACTCAAAGTACTTAAGGCAACTCTTTAGCGCTCTTTCTAGTGTACAGTCACACGTAGGTCCAGTGCCGGGGCGTGAAATTCAATGGGAGGTAAGCGCCAAATAGTAATTGTTATTAAAATAAGAGAGAACAATGACTCAAAGTACTTAAGGCTACTCTTTAGCGCTCTTTCTAGTGTACAGTCACACGTAGGTCCAGTGGCGAGGCGTGATATTCAATGGGAGGTAAGCTCCAAATAGTAATTGTTATTAAAATAAGAGAGAACAACGACTCAAAGTACTTAAGGCTACTCTTTGGTGCTCTTTCTAGTGTACAGTCACATGTAGGTCCAGTGCCAGGCCGTGATATTCAATGGGAGTGAAGCTCCAAATAGTAATTGTTATTAAAATAAGAGAGAACAACGACTCAATGTACTTAAGGCAACTCTTTAGCGCTCTTTCTAGTGTACAGTCACACGTAGATCCAGTGGCGGGCCGTGACATACAATGGGAGGGGAGCTCCTAATAGTAATTGTTATTAAAATAAGAGAGAACAATGACTCAAAGTACTTAAGGCAACTCTTTAGCGCTCTTTCTGGTGTACAGTCACACGTAGGTCCAGTGGCGGGCCGTGACATACAATGGGAGGGGAGCTCCAAATAGTAATTGTTATTAAAATAAGAGAGAACAACGGCTCAAAGTACTTAGGGCAACTCTTTAGCGCTCTTTCTAGTGTACAGTCACACGTAGGTCCAGTGACGGGACGTGACATACAATGGGAGGGGCACTCCAAATAGTAATTGTTATTAAAATAAGAGAGAACAACGGCTCAAAGTACTTAAGGCTACTCTTTGGCGCTCTTTCTAGTGTACAGTCACACGTAGGTCCAGTGGCGAGGCGTGACATACAATGGGAGGGGAGCTCCAAATAGTAATTGTTATTAAAATAAGAGAGAACAATAACTCAAAGTACTTAAGGCTACTCTTTAGCGCTCTTTCTAGTGTACAGTCAGACGTAGGTCCAGATCCGGGCCGTGATATTCAATGGGAGGTAAACTCCAAATAGTAATTGTTATTAAAATAAGAGAGAACAGTGACTCAAAGTACTTAAGGCTACTCTTTAGCGCTCTTTCTAGTGTACAGTCACACGTAGGTCCAGTGCCGGGGCGTGACATTCAATGGGAGAGAAGCTCCAAATAGTAATTGTTATTAAAATAAGAGAGAACAACGACTCAAAGTACTTAAGGCTACTCTTTGGTGCTCTTTCTAGTGTACAGTCACACATAGGTCCAGTGGCGGGCCGTGATATTCAATGGGAGAGAAGTTCCAAATAGTAATTGTTATTAAAATAAGAGAGAACAACGACCCAAAGTACTTAAGGCTACTCTTTAGCGCTCTTTCTAGTGCACAGTCACATGTAGGTCCAGTGCCGGGCCGTGATATTCAATGGGAGAGAAGCTCCAAGTAGTAATTGTTATTAAAATAAGAGAGAACAACGACTCAAAGTACTTAAGGCTACTCTTTGGTGCTCTTTCTAGTGTACAGTCACATGTAGGTCCAGTGCCGGGCCGTGATATTCAATGGGGGAGAAGCTCCAAGTAGTAATTGTTATTAAAATAAGAGAGAACAACGACCCAAAGTACTTAAGGCTACTCTATAGCGCTCTTTCTAGTGTACAGTCACACGTAGGTCCAGTGCCGGGGCGTGAAATTCAATGGGAGGTAAGCGCCAAATAGTAATTGTTATTAAAATAAGAGAGAACAATGACTCAAAGTACTTAAGGCTACTCTTTAGCGCTCTTTCTAGTGTACAGTCACACGTAGGTCCAGTGGCGAGGCGTGATATTCAATGGGAGGTAAGCTCCAAATAGTAATTGTTATTAAAATAAGAGAGAACAACGACTCAAAGTACTTAAGGCTACTCTTTGGTGCTCTTTCTAGTGTACAGTCACATGTAGGTCCAGTGCCGGGCCGTGATATTCAATGGGAGTGAAGCTCCAAATAGTAATTGTTATTAAAATAAGAGAGAACAACGACTCAATGTACTTAAGGCAACTCTTTAGCGCTCTTTCTAGTGTACAGTCACACGTAGGTCCAGTGGCGGGCCGTGACATACAATGGGAGGGGAGCTCCAAATAGTAATTGTTATTAAAATAAGAGAGAACAATGACTCAAAGTACTTAAGGCAACTCTTTAGCGCTCTTTCTAGTGTACAGTCACACGTAGGTCCAGTGGCGGGCCGTGACATACAATGGGAGGGGAGCTCCAAATAGTAATTGTTATTAAAATAAGAGAGAACAATGACTCAAAGTACTTAAGGCTACTCTTTAGCGCCCTTTCTGGTGTACAGTCACACGTAGGTCCAGCGGCGAGGCGTGATATTCAATGGGAGAGAAGCTCCAAATAGTAATTGTTATTAAAATAAGAGAGAACAACGGCTCAAAGTACTTAAGGCAACTCTTTAGTGCTCTTTCTAGTGTACAGTCACACGTAGGTCCAGTGGCGGGGCGTGACATACAATGGGAGGGGAGCTCCAAATAGTAATTGTTATTAAAATAAGAGAGAACAATGACTCAAAGTACTTAAGGCTACTCTTTAGTGCTCTTTCTGGTGTACAGTCACACGTAGGTCCAGCGGCGAGGCGTGATATTCAATGGGAGAGAAGCTCCAAATAGTAATTGTTATTAAAATAAGAGAGAACAATGACTCAAAGTACTTAAGGCTACTCTTTAGCGCTCTTTCTGGTGTACAGTCACACGTAAGTCCAGTGCTGGAACGTGATATTCAATGGGAGGGGAGCTCCAAATAGTAATTGTTATTAAAATAAGAGAGAACAATGACTCAAAGTACTTAAGGCTACTCTTTAGCGCTCTTTCTAGTGTACAGTCACACTAGGTCCAGTGCCGGGGCGTGACATTCAATGGGAGGGAAGCTCCAAATAGTAATTGTTATTAAAATAAGAGAGAACAATGACTCAAAGTACTTAAGGCTACTCTTTAGCGCTCTTTCTAGTGTACAGTCACACGTAGGTCCAGTGGCGAGGCGTGATATTCAATGGGAGGGGAGCTCCAAATAGTAATTGTTATTAAAATAAGAGAGAACAATGACTCAAAGTACTTAAGGCAACTCTTTAGCGCTCTTTCTAGTGTACAGTCACAGGTAGGTCCAGATCCGGGCCGTGATATTCAATGGGAGGTAAACTCCAAATAGTAATTTTTATTAAAATAAGAGAGAACAGTGACTCAAAGTACTTAAGGCTACTCTTTAGCGCTCTTTCTAGTGTACAGTCACACGTAGGTCCAGTGCCGGGGCGTGACATTCAATGGGAGAGAAGCTCCAAATAGTAATTGTTATTAAAATAAGAGAGAACAATGACTCAAAGTACTTAAGGCAACTCTTTAGCGCTCTTTCTAGTGTACAGTCACACGTAGGTCCAGTTCCGGGGCGTGATATTCAATGGGAGGGGAGCTCCAAATAGTAATTGTTATTAAAATAAGAGAGAACAATGACTCAAAGTACTTAAGGCTACTCTTTAGCGCTCTTTCTAGTGTACAGTCACACGTAGGTCCAGATCCGGGCCGTGATATTCAATGGGAGGTAAGCTCCAAATAGTAATTGTTATTAAAATAAGAGAGAACAATGACTGAAAGTACTTAAGGCCACTCTTTAGCGCTCTTTCTAGTGTACAGTCACACGTAGGTCCAGTGGCGAGGCGTGATATTCAATGGGAGGGGAGCTCCAAATAGTAATTGTTATTAAAATAAGAGAGAACAATGACTCAAAGTACTTAAGGCTACTCTTTAGCGCTCTTTCTAGTGTACAGTCACACGTAGGTCCAGTGGCGGGGCGTGATATTCAATGGGAGAGAAGCTCCAAATAGGAATTGTTATTAAAATAAGAGAGAACAACGGCTCAAAATACTTAAGGCTACTCTATAGCGCTCTTTCTAGTGTACAGTCACACGTAGGTCCAGTGCCGGGCCGTGATATTCAATGGGAGTGAAGCTCCAAATAGTAATTGTTATTAAACTAAGAGAGAACAACGACTCAATGTACTTAAGGCAACTCTTTAGCGCTCTTTCTAGTGTACAGTCACACGTAGGTCCAGTGGCGGGCCGTGACATACAATGGCAGGGGAGCTCCAAATAGTAATTGTTATTAAAATAAGAGAGAACAATGACTCAAAGTACTTAAGGCAACTCTTTAGCGCTCTTTCTGGTGTACAGTCACACGTAGGTCCAGTGGCGGGCCGTGACATACAATGGGAGGGGAGCTCCAAATAGTAATTGTTATTAAAATAAGAGAGAACAACGGCTCAAAGTACTTAAGGCAACTCTTTAGCGCTCTTTCTAGTGTACAGTCACACGTAGGTCCAGTGACGGGACGTGACATACAATGGGAGGGGCACTCCAAATAGTAATTGTTATTAAAATAAGAGAGAACAACGGCTCAAAGTACTTAAGGCTACTCTTTGGCGCTCTCTCTAGTGTACAGTCACACGTAGGTCCAGTGGCGGGGCGTGACATACAATGGGAGGGGAGCTCCAAATAGTAATTGTTATTAAAATAAGAGAGAACAATGACTCAAAGTACTTAAGGCTACTCTTTAGCGCTCTTTCTAGTGTACAGTCAGACGTAGGTCCAGATCCGGGCCGTGATATTCAATGGGAGGTAAACTCCAAATAGTAATTGTTATTAAAATAAGAGAGAACAACGACCCAAAGTACTTAAGGCAACTCTTTAGCGCTCTTTCTAGTGTACAGTCACACGTAGGTCCAGTGCCGGGGCGTGATATTCAATGGGAGTGAAGCTCCAAATAGTAATTGTTATTAAAATAAGAGAGAACAACGACCCAAAGTACTTAAGGCAACTCTTTAGCGCTCTTTCTAGTGTACAGTCACACGTAGGTCCAGTGCCGGGGCGTGATATTCAATGGGAGTGAAGCTCCAAATAGTAATTGTTATTAAAATAAGAGAGAACAACGACTCAAAGTACTTAAGGCAACTCTTTAGCGCTCTTTCTAGTGTACAGTCACACGTAGGTCCAGTGCCGGGGCGTGATATTCAATGGGAGTGAAGCTCCAAATAGTAATTGTTATTAAAATAAGAGAGAACAACGACTCAAAGTACTTAAGGCAACTCTTTAGCGCTCTTTCTAGTGTACAGTCACACGTAGGTCCAGTGCCGGGGCGTGATATTCAATGGGAGTGAAGCTCCAAATAGTAATTGTTATTAAAATAAGAGAGAACAATGACTCAGAGTACTTAAGGCAACTCTTTAGCGCTCTTTCTAGTGTACAGTCACAGGTAGGTCCAGTGCCGGGGCGTAATATTCAATGGGAGGTAAGCTCCAAGTAGTAATTGTTATTAAAATAAGAGAGAACAACGACTCAAAGTACTTAAGGCTACTCTTTGGTGCTCTTTCTAGTGTACAGTCACATGTAGGTCCAGTGCCGGGCCGTGATATTCAATGGGAGAGAAGCTCCAAGTAGTAATTGTTATTAAAATAAGAGAGAACAACGACCCAAAGTACTTAAGGCTACTCTATAGCGCTCTTTCTAGTGTACAGTCACACGTAGGTCCAGTGCCGGGGCGTGAAATTCAATGGGAGGTAAGCGCCAAATAGTAATTGTTATTAAAATAAGAGAGAACAATGACTCAAAGTACTTAAGGCTACTCTTTAGCGCTCTTTCTAGTGTACAGTCACACGTAGGTCCAGTGGCGAGGCGTGATATTCAATGGGAGGTAAGCTCCAAATAGTAATTGTTATTAAAATAAGAGAGAACAACGACTCAAAGTACCTAAGGCTACTCTTTGGTGCTCTTTCTAGTGTACAGTCACATGTAGGTCCAGTGCTGGGCCGTGATATTCAATGGGAGTGAAGCATTAAATAGTAATTGTTATTAAAATAAGAGAGAACAACGACTCAATGTACTTAAGGCAACTCTTTAGCGCTCTTTCTAGTGTACAGTCACACGTAGGTCCAGTGGCGAGGCGTGATATTCAATGGGAGGGGAGCTCCTAATAGTAATTGTTATTAAAATAAGAGAGAACAACGGCTCAAAGTACTTAGGGCAACTCTTTAGCGCTCTTTCTAGTGTACAGTCACACGTAGGTCCAGTGACGGGACGTGACATACAATGGGAGGGGCACTCCAAATAGTAATTGTTATTAAAATAAGAGAGAACAACGGCTCAAAGTACTTAAGGCTACTCTTTGGCGCTCTTTCTAGTGTACAGTCACACGTAGGTCCAGTGGCGAGGCGTGACATACAATGGGAGGGGAGCTCCAAATAGTAATTGTTATTAAAATAAGAGAGAACAATAACTCAAAGTACTTAAGGCTACTCTTTAGCGCTCTTTCTAGTGTACAGTCAGACGTAGGTCCAGATCCGGGCCGTGATATTCAATGGGAGGTAAACTCCAAATAGTAATTGTTATTAAAATAAGAGAGAACAGTAACTCAAAGTACTTAAGGCTACTCTTTAGCGCTCTTTCTAGTGTACAGTCACACGTAGGTCCAGTGCCGGGGCGTGACATTCAATGGGAGAGAAGCTCCAAATAGTAATTGTTATTAAAATAAGAGAGAACAACGACTCAAAGTACTTAAGGCTACTCTTTGGTGCTCTTTCTAGTGTACAGTCACACATAGGTCCAGTGGCGGGCCGTGATATTCAATGGGAGAGAAGTTCCAAATAGTAATTGTTATTAAAATAAGAGAGAACAACGACCCAAAGTACTTAAGGCTACTCTTTAGCGCTCTTTCTAGTGTACAGTCACATGTAGGTCCAGTGCCGGGCCGTGATATTCAATGGGAGAGAAGCTCCAAGTAGTAATTGTTATTAAAATAAGAGAGAACAACGACTCAAAGTACTTAAGGCTACTCTTTGGTGCTCTTTCTAGTGTACAGTCAGATGTAGGTCCAGTGCCGGGCCGTGATATTCAATGGGAGAGAAGCTCCAAGTAGTAATTGTTATTAAAATAAGAGAGAACAACGACCCAAAGTACTTAAGACTACTCTATAGCGCTCTTTCTAGTGTACAGTCACACGTAGGTCCAGTGCCGGGGCGTGAAATTCAATGGGAGGTAAGCGCCAAATAGTAATTGTTATTAAAATAAGAGAGAACAATGACTCAAAGTACTTAAGGCTACTCTTTAGCGCTCTTTCTAGTGTACAGTCACACGTAGGTCCAGTGGCGAGGCGTGATATTCAATGGGAGGTAAGCTCCAAATAGTAATTGTTATTAAAATAAGAGAGAACAACGACTCAAAGTACTTAAGGCTACTCTTTGGTGCTCTTTCTAGTGTACAGTCACATGTAGGTCCAGTGCCGGGCCGTGATATTCAATGGGAGTGAAGCTCCAAATAGTAATTGTTATTAAAATAAGAGAGAACAACGACTCAATGTACTTAAGGCAACTCTTTAGCGCTCTTTCTAGTGTACAGTCACACGTAGGTCCAGTGGCGGGCCGTGACATACAATGGGAGGGGAGCTCCAAATAGTAATTGTTATTAAAATAAGAGAGAACAATGACTCAAAGTACTTAAGGCAACTCTTTAGCGCTCTTTCTAGTGTACAGTCACACGTAGGTCCAGTGGCGGGCCGTGACATACAATGGGAGGGGAGCTCCAAATAGTAATTGTTATTAAAATAAGAGAGAACAATGACTCAAAGTACTTAAGGCTACTCTTTAGCGCTCTTTCTGGTGTACAGTCACACGTAGGTCCAGCGGCGAGGCGTGATATTCAATGGGAGAGAAGCTCCAAATAGTAATTGTTATTAAAATAAGAGAGAACAACGGCTCAAAGTACTTAAGGCAACTCTTTAGTGCTCTTTCTAGTGTACAGTCACACGTAGGTCCAGTGGCGGGGCGTGACATACAATGGGAGGGGAGCTCCAAATAGTAATTGTTATTAAAATAAGAGAGAACAATGACTCAAAGTACTTAAGGCTACTCTTTAGTGCTCTTTCTTGTGTACAGTCACACGTAGGTCCAGCGGCGAGGCGTGATATTCAATGGGAGAGAAGCTCCAAATAGTAATTGTTATTAAAATAAGAGAGAACAATGACTCAAAGTACTTAAGGCTACTCTTTAGCGCTCTTTCTAGTGTACAGTCACACGTAGGTCCAGTGGCGGGCCGTGATATTCAATGGGAGGGGAGCTCCAAATAGTAATTGTTATTAAAATAAGAGAGAACAATGACTCAAAGTACTTAAGGCTACTCTTTAGCGCTCTTTCTAGTGTACAGTCACACTAGGTCCAGTGCCGGGGCGTGACATTCAATGGGAGGGAAGCTCCAAATAGTAATTGTTATTAAAATAAGAGAGAACAATGACTCAAAGTACTTAAGGCTACTCTTTAGCGCTCTTTCTAGTGTACAGTCACACGTAGGTCCAGTGGCGAGGCGTGATATTCAATGGGAGGGGAGCTCCAAATAGTAATTGTTATTAAAATAAGAGAGAACAATGACTCAAAGTACTTAAGGCAACTCTTTAGCGCTCTTTCTAGTGTACAGTCACAGGAAGGTCCAGATCCGGGCCGTGATATTCAATGGGAGGTAAACTCCAAATAGTAATTTTTATTAAAATAAGAGAGAACAGTGACTCAAAGTACTTAAGGCTACTCTTTAGCGCTCTTTCTAGTGTACAGTCACACGTAGGTCCAGTGCCGGGGCGTGACATTCAATGGGAGAGAAGCTCCAAATAGTAATTGTTATTAAAATAAGAGAGAACAATGACTCAAAGTACTTAAGGCAACTCTTTAGCGCTCTTTCTAGTGTACAGTCACACGTAGGTCCAGTGCCGGGGCGTGATATTCAATGGGAGGGGAGCTCCAAATAGTAATTGTTATTAAAATAAGAGAGAACAATGACTCAAAGTACTTAAGGCTACTCTTTAGCGCTCTTTCTAGTGTACAGTCACACGTAGGTCCAGATCCGGGCCGTGATATTCAATGGGAGGTAAGCTCCAAATAGTAATTGTTATTAAAATAAGAGAGAACAATGACTGAAAGTACTTAAGGCCACTCTTTAGCGCTCTTTCTAGTGTACAGTCACACGTAGGTCCAGTGGCGAGGCGTGATATTCAATGGGAGGGGAGCTCCAAATAGTAATTGTTATTAAAATAAGATAGAACAATGACTCAAAGTACTTAAGGCTACTCTTTAGCGCTCTTTCTAGTGTACAGTCACACGTAGGTCCAGTGGCGGGGCGTGATATTCAATGGGAGAGAAGCTCCAAATAGTAATTGTTATTAAAATAAGAGAGAACAACGGCTCAAAATACTTAAGGCTACTCTATAGCGCTCTTTCTAGTGTACAGTCACACGTAGGTCCAGTGGCGAGGCGTGATATTCAATGGGAGGGGAGCTCCAAATAGTAATTGTTATTAAAATAAGAGAGAACAATGACTCAAAGTACTTAAGGCTACTCTTTAGCGCTCTTTCTAGTGTACAGTCACACGTAGGTCCAGTGCCGGAGCGTGATATTCAATGGGAGGGGAGCTCCAAATAGTAATTGTTATTAAAATAAGAGAGAACAATGACTCAAAGTACTTAAGGCTACTCTTTAGCGCTCTTTCTAGTGTACAGTCACACGTAGGTCCAGTGCCGGGGCGTGATATTCAATGGGAGGTAAGCTCCAAATAGTAATTGTTATTAAAATAAGAGAGAACAACGACCCAAAGTACATAAGGCTACTCTTTGGCGCTCTTTCTAGTGTACAGTCACACGTAGGTCCAGTGGCGTGACGTGATATTCAATGGGAGAGAAGCTCCAAATAGTAATTGTTATTAAAATAAGAGAGAACAACGGCTCAAAGTACTTAAGGCTACTCCATAGCGCTCTTTCTAGTGTACAGTCACACGTAGGTCCAGTGGCGGCGCGTGATATGAAATGGGAGGGAAGCGCCAAATAGTAATTGTTATTAAAATAAGAGAGAACAACGGCTCAAAGTACTTAAGGCTACTCTTTAGCGCTCTTTCTAGTGTACAGTCCCACGTAGGTCCAGTGAATGGGCGTGATATGAAATGGGAGGGGCACTCCAAATAGTAATTGTTATTAAAATAAGAGAGAACAACGACCCAAAGTACTTAAGGCTACTCTTTAGCGCTCTTTCTAGTGTACAGTCACATGTAGGTCCAGTGGCGGCGCGTGATATGAAATGGGAGGGAAGCGCCAAATCGTAATTGTTATTAAAATAAGAGAGAACAACGGCTCAAAGTACTTAAGGCTACTCTTTAGCGCTCTTTCTAGTGTACAGTCACACGTAGGTCCAGTGCCGGCGCGTGATATTAAATGGGAGGGAAGCGCCAAATAGTAATTGTTATTAAAATAAGAGAGAACAACGGCTCAAAATACTTAAGGGTACTCTATAGCGCTCTTTCTAGTGTACAGGCACACGTAGGTCCAGTGGCGCGGCGTGATATTCAATTGGAGGGGCACTCCAAATAGTAATTGTTATTAAAATAAGAGAGAACAACGACTCAAAGTACATAAGGCTACTCTTTAGCGCTCTTTCTAGTGTACAGTCACACGTAGGTCCAGTGGCGTGGCGTGACATTCAATGGGAGAGAAGCTCCAAATAGTAATTGTTATTAAAATAAGAGAGAACAATGACTCAAAGTACTTAAGGCTACTCTTTAGCGCTCTTTCTAGTGTACAGTCACACGTAGGTCCAGTGGCGGGGCGTGACATTAAATGGGAGGGGAGCTCAAAATAGTAATTGTTATTAAAATAAGAGAGAACAATGACTCAAAGTACTTAAGGCTACTCTTTAGCGCTCTTTCTAGTGTACAGTCACACGTAGGTCCAGTGCCGGGGCGTGATATTCAATGGGAGGGGCACTCCAAATAGTAATTGTTATTAAAATAAGAGAGAACAATGACTCAAAGTACTTAAGGCTACTCCATAGCGCTCTTTCTAGTGTACAGTCACACGTAGGTCCAGTGGCGTGGCGTGACATTCAATGGGAGAGAACTTCCAAATAGTAATTGTTATTAAAATAAGAGAGAACAACGGCTCAAAGCACTTAAGGCTACTCTTTAGCGCTCTTTCTGGTGTACAGTCACACGTAGGTCCAGTGGCGTGGCGTGACATTCAATGGGAGAGAAGTTCCAAATAGTAATTGTTATTAAAATAAGAGAGAACAACGGCTCAAAATACTTAAGGCTACTCTTTAGCGCTCTTCTGGTGTACAGTCACACGTAGGTCCAGTGACGAGGCGTGATATTCAATGGGAGGGGAGCTCCAAATAGTAATTGTTATTAAAATAAGAGAGAACAACGACACAAAGTACTTAAGGCTACTCTTTAGTGCTCTTTCTAGTGTACAGTCACATGTAGGTCCAGTGCCGGGCCGTGATATTCAATGGGAGTGAAGCTCCAAATAGTAATTGTTATTAAAATAAGAGAGAACAATGACTCAAAGTACTTAAGGCTACTCTTTAGCGCTCTTTCTAGTGTACAGTCACACGTAGGTCCAGTGGCGGGCCGTGATATTCAATGGGAGAGAAGCTCCAAATAGTAATTGTTATTAAAATAAGAGAGAACAACGACCCAAAGTACTTAAGGCTACTCTTTAGCGCTCTTTCTAGTGTACAGTCACATGTAGGTCCAGTGCCGGGCCGTGATATTCAATGGGAGAGAAGCTCCAAGTAGTAATTATTTAAAATAAGAGAGAACAACGACTCAAAGTACTTAAGGCTACTCTTTGGTGCTCTTTCTAGTGTACAGTCACATGTAGGTCCAGTGGCGAGGCGTGATATTCAATGGGAGAGAAGCTCCAAGTAGTAATTGTTATTAAAATAAGAGAGAACAACGACCCAAAGTACTTAAGGCTACTCTATAGCGCTCTTTCTAGTGTACAGTCACAGGTAGGTCCAGTGCCGGGCCGTGATATTCAATGGGAGAGAAGCTCCAAGTTGTAATTGTTATTAAAATAAGAGAGAACAACGACCCAAAGTACTTAAGGCTACTCTATAGCGCTCTTTCTAGTGTACAGTCACACGTAGGTCCAGTGCCGGGGCGTGAAATTCAATGGGAGGTAAGCGCCAAATAGTAATTGTTATTAAAATAAGAGAGAACAATGACTCAAAGTACTTAAGGCTACTCTTTAGCGCTCTTTCTAGTGTACAGTCACACGTAGGTCCAGATCCGGGCCGTGATATTCAATGGGAGGGGAGCTCCAAATAGTAATTGTTATTAAAATAAGAGAGAACAATGACTCAAAGTACTTAAGGCTACTCTTTAGCGCTCTTTCTAGTGTACAGTCACACGTAGGTCCAGTGGCCAGGCGTGATATTCAATGGGAGGTAAGCTCCAAATAGTAATTGTTATTAAAATAAGAGAGAACAACGACTCAAAGTACTTAAGGCTACTCTTTGGTGCTCTTTCTAGTGTACAGTCACATGTAGGTCCAGTGCCGGGCCGTGATATTCAATGGGAGTGAAGCTCCAAATAGTAATTGTTATTAAAATAAGAGAGAACAACGACTCAAAGTACTTAAGGCAACTCTTTAGCGCTCTTTCTAGTGTACAGTCACACGTAGGTCCAGTGACGGGACGTGACATACAATGGGAGGGGCACTCCAAATAGTAATTGTTATTAAAATAAGAGAGAACAACGGCTCAAAGTACTTAAGGCTACTCTTTGGCGCTCTTTCTAGTGTACAGTCACACGTAGGTCCAGTGGCGGGGCGTGACATACAATGGGAGAGAAGCTCCAAATAGTAATTGTTATTAAAATAAGAGAGAACAATGACTCAAGGTACTTAAGGCTACTCTTTAGCGCTCTTTCTAGTGTACAGTCAGACGTAGGTCCAGATCCGGGCCGTGATATTCAATGGGAGGGGAGCTCCAAATAGTAATTGTTATTAAAATAAGAGAGAACAATGACTCAAAGTACTTAAGGCTACTCTTTAGCGCTCTTTCTGGTGTGCAGTCACACGTAGGTCCAGCGGCGAGGCGTGATATTCAATGGGAGAGAAGCTCCAAATAGTAATTGTTATTAAAATAAGAGAGAACAATGACTCAAGGTACTTAAGGCTACTCTTTAGCGCTCTTTCTAGTGTACAGTCAGACGTAGGTCCAGATCCGGGCCGTGATATTCAATGGGAGGTAAGCTCCAAATAGTAATTGTTATTAAAATAAGAGAGAACAGTGACTCAAAGTACTTAAGGCTACTCTTTAGCGCCCTTTCTAGTGTACAGTCACACGTAGGTCCAGTGCCGGGGCGTGACATTCAATGGGAGAGAAGCTCCAAATAGTAATTGTTATTAAAATAAGAGAGAACAATGACTCAAAGTACTTAAGGCAACTCTTTAGCGCTCTTTCTAGTGTACAGTCACACGTAGGTCCAGTGCCGGGGCGTGATATTCAATGGGAGGGGAGCTCCAAATAGTAATTGTTATTAAAATAAGAGAGAACAATGACTCAAAGTACTTAAGGCTACTCTTTAGCGCTCTTTCTAGTGTACAGTCACACGTAGGTCCAGATCCGGGCCGTGATATTCAATGGGAGGTAAGCTCCAAATAGTAATTGTTATTAAAATAAGAGAGAACAACGGCTCAAAGTACTTAAGGCTACTCTTTAGCGCTCCTTCTAGTGTACAGTCACACGTAGGTCCAGTGGCGAGGCGTGATATCAATTGGAGGGGGCTCCAAATAGTAATTGTTATTAAAATAAGAGAGAACAATGACTCAGAGTACTTAAGGCAACTCTTTAGCGCTCTTTCTAGTGTACAGTCACAGGTAGGTCCAGTGCCGGGGCGTAATATTCAATGGGAGGTAAGCTCCAAGTAGTAATTGTTATTAAAATAAGAGAGAACAACGACTCAAAGTACTTAAGGCTACTCTTTGGTGCTCTTTCTAGTGTACAGTCACATGTAGGTCCAGTGCCGGGCCGTGATATTCAATGGGAGAGAAGCTCCAAGTAGTAATTGTTATTAAAATAAGAGAGAACAACGACCCAAAGTACTTAAGGCTACTCTATAGCGCTCTTTCTAGTGTACAGTCACACGTAGGTCCAGTGCCGGGGCGTGAAATTCAATGGGAGGTAAGCGCCAAATAGTAATTGTTATTAAAATAAGAGAGAACAATGACTCAAAGTACTTAAGGCTACTCTTTAGCGCTCTTTCTAGTGTACAGTCACACGTAGGTCCAGTGGCGAGGCGTGATATTCAATGGGAGGTAAGCTCCAAATAGTAATTGTTATTAAAATAAGAGAGAACAACGACTCAAAGTACCTAAGGCTACTCTTTGGTGCTCTTTCTAGTGTACAGTCACATGTAGGTCCAGTGCTGGGCCGTGATATTCAATGGGAGTGAAGCATTAAATAGTAATTGTTATTAAAATAAGAGAGAACAACGACTCAATGTACTTAAGGCAACTCTTTAGCGCTCTTTCTAGTGTACAGTCACACGTAGGTCCAGTGGCGGGCCGTGACATACAATGGGAGAGAAGCTCCAAGTAGTAATTGTTATTAAAATAAGAGAGAACAATGACTCAAAGTACTTAAGGCAACTCTTTAGCGCTCTTTCTAGTGTACAGTCACACGTAGGTCCAGTGCCGGGGCGTGAAATTCAATGGGAGGTAAGCGCCAAATAGTAATTGTTATTAAAATAAGAGAGAACAATGACTCAAAGTACTTAAGGCTACTCTTTAGCGCTCTTTCTAGTGTACAGTCACACGTAGGTCCAGTGGCGAGGCGTGATATTCAATGGGAGGTAAGCTCCAAATAGTAATTGTTATTAAAATAAGAGAGAACAACGACTCAAAGTACTTAAGGCTACTCTTTGGTGCTCTTTCTAGTGTACAGTCACATGTAGGTCCAGTGCCGGGCCGTGATATTCAATGGGAGTGAAGCTCCAAATAGTAATTGTTATTAAAATAAGAGAGAACAACGACTCAATGTACTTAAGGCAACTCTTTAGCGCTCTTTCTAGTGTACAGTCACACGTAGATCCAGTGGCGGGCCGTGACATACAATGGGAGGGGAGCTCCTAATAGTAATTGTTATTAAAATAAGAGAGAACAATGACTCAAAGTACTTAAGGCAACTCTTTAGCGCTCTTTCTGGTGTACAGTCACACGTAGGTCCAGTGGCGGGCCGTGACATACAATGGGAGGGGAGCTCCAAATAGTAATTGTTATTAAAATAAGAGAGAACAACGGCTCAAAGTACTTAGGGCAACTCTTTAGCGCTCTTTCTAGTGTACAGTCACACGTAGGTCCAGTGACGGGACGTGACATACAATGGGAGGGGCACTCAAAATAGTAATTGTTATTAAAATAAGAGAGAACAACGGCTCAAAGTACTTAAGGCTACTCTTTGGCGCTCTTTCTAGTGTACAGTCACACGTAGGTCCAGTGGCGAGGCGTGACATACAATGGGAGGGGAGCTCCAAATAGTAATTGTTATTAAAATAAGAGAGAACAATAACTCAAAGTACTTAAGGCTACTCTTTAGCGCTCTTTCTAGTGTACAGTCAGACGTAGGTCCAGATCCGGGCCGTGATATTCAATGGGAGGTAAACTCCAAATAGTAATTGTTATTAAAATAAGAGAGAACAGTAACTCAAAGTACTTAAGGCTACTCTTTAGCGCTCTTTCTAGTGTACAGTCACACGTAGGTCCAGTGCCGGGGCGTGACATTCAATGGGAGAGAAGCTCCAAATAGTAATTGTTATTAAAATAAGAGAGAACAACGACTCAAAGTACTTAAGGCTACTCTTTGGTGCTCTTTCTAGTGTACAGTCACACATAGGTCCAGTGGCGGGCCGTGATATTCAATGGGAGAGAAGTTCCAAATAGTAATTGTTATTAAAATAAGAGAGAACAACGACCCAAAGTACTTAAGGCTACTCTTTAGCGCTCTTTCTAGTGTACAGTCACATGTAGGTCCAGTGCCGGGCCGTGATATTCAATGGGAGAGAAGCTCCAAGTAGTAATTGTTATTAAAATAAGAGAGAACAACGACTCAAAGTACTTAAGGCTACTCTTTGGTGCTCTTTCTAGTGTACAGTCACATGTAGGTCCAGTGCCGGGCCGTGATATTCAATGGGAGAGAAGCTCCAAGTAGTAATTGTTATTAAAATAAGAGAGAACAACGACCCAAAGTACTTAAGACTACTCTATAGCGCTCTTTCTAGTGTACAGTCACACGTAGGTCCAATGCCGGGGCGTGAAATTCAATGGGAGGTAAGCGCCAAATAGTAATTGTTATTAAAATAAGGGAGAACAATGACTCAAAGTACTTAAGGCTACTCTTTAGCGCTCTTTCTAGTGTACAGTCACACGTAGGTCCAGTGGCGAGGCGTGATATTCAATGGGAGGTAAGCTCCAAATAGTAATTGTTATTAAAATAAGAGAGAACAACGACTCAAAGTACTTAAGGCTACTCTTTGGTGCTCTTTCTAGTGTACAGTCACATGTAGGTCCAGTGCCGGGCCGTGATATTCAATGGGAGTGAAGCTCCAAATAGTAATTGTTATTAAAATAAGAGAGAACAACGACTCAATGTACTTAAGGCAACTCTTTAGCGCTCTTTCTAGTGTACAGTCACACGTAGGTCCAGTGGCGGGCCGTGACATACAATGGGAGGGGAGCTCCAAATAGTAATTGTTATTAAAATAAGAGAGAACAATGACTCAAAGTACTTAAGGCAACTCTTTAGCGCTCTTTCTAGTGTACAGTCACACGTAGGTCCAGTGGCGGGCCGTGACATACAATGGGAGGGGAGCTCCAAATAGTAATTGTTATTAAAATAAGAGAGAACAATGACTCAAAGTACTTAAGGCTACTCTTTAGCGCTCTTTCTGGTGTACAGTCACACGTAGGTCCAGCGGCGAGGCGTGATATTCAATGGGAGAGAAGCTCCAAATAGTAATTGTTATTAAAATAAGAGAGAACAACGGCTCAAAGTACTTAAGGCAACTCTTTAGTGCTCTTTCTAGTGTACAGTCACACGTAGGTCCAGTGGCGGGGCGTGACATACAATGGGAGGGGAGCTCCAAATAGTAATTGTTATTAAAATAAGAGAGAACAATGACTCAAAGTACTTAAGGCTACTCTTTAGTGCTCTTTCTTGTGTACAGTCACACGTAGGTCCAGCGGCGAGGCGTGATATTCAATGGGAGAGAAGCTCCAAATAGTAATTGTTATTAAAATAAGAGAGAACAATGACTCAAAGTACTTAAGGCTACTCTTTAGCGCTCTTTCTGGTGTACAGTCACACGTAAGTCCAGTGCTGGAACGTGATATTCAATGGGAGGGGAGCTCCAAATAGTAATTGTTATTAAAATAAGAGAGAACAATGACTCAAAGTACTTAAGGCTACTCTTTAGCGCTCTTTCTAGTGTACAGTCACACTAGGTCCAGTGCCGGGGCGTGACATTCAATGGGAGGGAAGCTCCAAATAGTAATTGTTATTAAAATAAGAGAGAACAATGACTCAAAGTACTTAAGGCTACTCTTTAGCGCTCTTTCTAGTGTACAGTCACACGTAGGTCCAGTGGCGAGGCGTGATATTCAATGGGAGGGGAGCTCCAAATAGTAATTGTTATTAAAATAAGAGAGAACAATGACTCAAAGTACTTAAGGCAACTCTTTAGCGCTCTTTCTAGTGTACAGTCACAGGAAGGTCCAGATCCGGGCCGTGATATTCAATGGGAGGTAAACTCCAAATAGTAATTTTTATTAAAATAAGAGAGAACAGTGACTCAAAGTACTTAAGGCTACTCTTTAGCGCTCTTTCTAGTGTACAGTCACACGTAGGTCCAGTGCCGGGGCGTGACATTCAATGGGAGAGAAGCTCCAAATAGTAATTGTTATTAAAATAAGAGAGAACAATGACTCAAAGTACTTAAGGCAACTCTTTAGCGCTCTTTCTAGTGTACAGTCACACGTAGGTCCAGTGCCGGGGCGTGATATTCAATGGGAGGGGAGCTCCAAATAGTAATTGTTATTAAAATAAGAGAGAACAATGACTCAAAGTACTTAAGGCTACTCTTTAGCGCTCTTTCTAGTGTACAGTCACACGTAGGTCCAGATCCGGGCCGTGATATTCAATGGGAGGTAAGCTCCAAATAGTAATTGTTATTAAAATAAGAGAGAACAATGACTGAAAGTACTTAAGGCCACTCTTTAGCGCTCTTTCTAGTGTACAGTCACACGTAGGTCCAGTGGCGAGGCGTGATATTCAATGGGAGGGGAGCTCCAAATAGTAATTGTTATTAAAATAAGATAGAACAATGACTCAAAGTACTTAAGGCTACTCTTTAGCGCTCTTTCTAGTGTACAGTCACACGTAGGTCCAGTGGCGGGGCGTGATATTCAATGGGAGAGAAGCTCCAAATAGTAATTGTTATTAAAATAAGAGAGAACAACGGCTCAAAATACTTAAGGCTACTCTATAGCGCTCTTTCTAGTGTACAGTCACACGTAGGTCCAGTGGCGAGGCGTGATATTCAATGGGAGGGGAGCTCCAAATAGTAATTGTTATTAAAATAAGAGAGAACAATGACTCAAAGTACTTAAGGCTACTCTTTAGCGCTCTTTCTAGTGTACAGTCACACGTAGGTCCAGTGCCGGAGCGTGATATTCAATGGGAGGGGAGCTCCAAATAGTAATTGTTATTAAAATAAGAGAGAACAATGACCCAAAGTACATAAGGCTACTCTTTGGCGCTCTTTCTAGTGTACAGTCACACGTAGGTCCAGTGGCGTGACGTGATATTCAATGGGAGAGAAGCTCCAAATAGTAATTGTTATTAAAATAAGAGAGAACAACGGCTCAAAGTACTTAAGGCTACTCCATAGCGCTCTTTCTAGTGTACAGTCACACGTAGGTCCAGTGGCGGCGCGTGATATGAAATGGGAGGGAAGCGCCAAATAGTAATTGTTATTAAAATAAGAGAGAACAACGGCTCAAAGTACTTAAGGCTACTCTTTAGCGCTCTTTCTAGTGTACAGTCCCACGTAGGTCCAGTGAATGGGCGTGATATGAAATGGGAGGGGCACTCCAAATAGTAATTGTTATTAAAATAAGAGAGAACAACGACCCAAAGTACTTAAGGCTACTCTTTAGCGCTCTTTCTAGTGTACAGTCACACGTAGGTCCAGTGGCGGCGCGTGATATGAAATGGGAGGGAAGCGCCAAATCGTAATTGTTATTAAAATAAGAGAGAACAACGGCTCAAAGTACTTAAGGCTACTCTTTAGCGCTCTTTCTAGTGTACAGTCACACGTAGGTCCAGTGCCGGCGCGTGATATTAAATGGGAGGGAAGCGCCAAATAGTAATTGTTATTAAAATAAGAGAGAACAACGGCTCAAAATACTTAAGGGTACTCTATAGCGCTCTTTCTAGTGTACAGGCACACGTAGGTCCAGTGGCGCGGCGTGATATTCAATTGGAGGGGCACTCCAAATAGTAATTGTTATTAAAATAAGAGAGAACAACGACTCAAAGTACATAAGGCTACTCTTTAGCGCTCTTTCTAGTGTACAGTCACACGTAGGTCCAGTGGCGTGGCGTGACATTCAATGGGAGAGAAGCTCCAAATAGTAATTGTTATTAAAATAAGAGAGAACAATGACTCAAAGTACTTAAGGCTACTCTTTAGCGCTCTTTCTAGTGTACAGTCACACGTAGGTCCAGTGGCGGGGCGTGACATTAAATGGGAGGGGAGCTCAAAATAGTAATTGTTATTAAAATAAGAGAGAACAATGACTCAAAGTACTTAAGGCTACTCTTTAGCGCCCTTTCTAGTGTACAGTCACACGTAGGTCCAGTGCCGGGGCGTGATATTCAATGGGAGGGGCACTCCAAATAGTAATTGTTATTAAAATAAGAGAGAACAATGACTCAAAGTACTTAAGGCTACTCCATAGCGCTCTTTCTAGTGTACAGTCACACGTAGGTCCAGTGGCGTGGCGTGACATTCAATGGGAGAGAAGTTCCAAATAGTAATTGTTATTAAAATAAGAGAGAACAACGGCTCAAAGCACTTAAGGCTACTCTTTAGCGCTCTTTCTGGTGTACAGTCACACGTAGGTCCAGTGGCGTGGCGTGACATTCAATGGGAGAGAAGTTCCAAATAGTAATTGTTATTAAAATAAGAGAGAACAACGGCTCAAAATACTTAAGGCTACTCTTTAGCGCTCTTCTGGTGTACAGTCACACGTAGGTCCAGTGACGAGGCGTGATATTCAATGGGAGGGGAGCTCCAAATAGTAATTGTTATTAAAATAAGAGAGAACAACGACACAAAGTACTTAAGGCTACTCTTTAGTGCTCTTTCTAGTGTACAGTCACATGTAGGTCCAGTGCCGGGCCGTGATATTCAATGGGAGTGAAGCTCCAAATAGTAATTGTTATTAAAATAAGAGAGAACAATGACTCAAAGTACTTAAGGCTACTCTTTAGCGCTCTTTCTAGTGTACAGTCACACGTAGGTCCAGTGCCGGGGCGTGACATTCAATGGGAGAGAAGCTCCAAATAGTAATTGTTATCAAAATAAGAGAGAACAACGACTCAAAGTACTTAAGGCTACTCTTTGGTGCTCTTTCTAGTGTACAGTCACACGTAGGTCCAGTGGCGGGCCGTGATATTCAATGGGAGAGAAGCTCCAAATAGTAATTGTTATTAAAATAAGAGAGAACAACGACCCAAAGTACTTAAGGCTACTCTTTAGCGCTCTTTCTAGTGTACAGTCACATGTAGGTCCAGTGCCGGGCCGTGATATTCAATGGGAGAGAAGCTCCAAGTAGTAATTATTTAAAATAAGAGAGAACAACGACTCAAAGTACTTAAGGCTACTCTTTGGTGCTCTTTCTAGTGTACAGTCACATGTAGGTCCAGTGCCGGGCCGTGATATTCAATGGGAGAGAAGCTCCAAGTTGTAATTGTTATTAAAATAAGAGAGAACAACGACCCAAAGTACTTAAGGTTACTCTATAGCGCTCTTTCTAGTGTACAGTCACACGTAGGTCCAGTGCCGGGGCGTGAAATTCAATGGGAGGTAAGCGCCAAATAGTAATTGTTATTAAAATAAGAGAGAACAATGACTCAAAGTACTTAAGGCTACTCTTTAGCGCTCTTTCTAGTGTACAGTCACACGTAGGTCCAGATCCGGGCCGTGATATTCAATGGGAGGGGAGCTCCAAATAGTAATTGTTATTAAAATAAGAGAGAACAATGACTCAAAGTACTTAAGGCTACTCTTTAGCGCTCTTTCTAGTGTACAGTCACACGTAGGTCCAGTGGCCAGGCGTGATATTCAATGGGAGGTAAGCTCCAAATAGTAATTGTTATTAAAATAAGAGAGAACAACGACTCAAAGTACTTAAGGCTACTCTTTGGTGCTCTTTCTAGTGTACAGTCACATGTAGGTCCAGTGCCGGGCCGTGATATTCAATGGGAGTGAAGCTCCAAATAGTAATTGTTATTAAAATAAGAGAGAACAACGACTCAAAGTACTTAAGGCAGCTCTTTAGCGTTCTTTCTAGTGTACAGTCACACGTAGGTCCAGTGACGGGACGTGACATACAATGGGAGGGGCACTCCAAATAGTAATTGTTATTAAAATAAGAGAGAACAACGGCTCAAAGTACTTAAGGCTACTCTTTGGCGCTCTTTCTAGTGTACAGTCACACGTAGGTCCAGTGGCGGGGCGTGACATACAATGGGAGAGAAGCTCCAAATAGTAATTGTTATTAAAATAAGAGAGAACAATGACTCAAGGTACTTAAGGCTACTCTTTAGCGCTCTTTCTAGTGTACAGTCAGACGTAGGTCCAGATCCGGGCCGTGATATTCAATGGGAGGGGAGCTCCAAATAGTAATTGTAATTAAAATAAGAGAGAACAATGACTCAAAGTACTTAAGGCTACTCTTTAGCGCTCTTTCTGGTGTGCAGTCACACGTAGGTCCAGCGGCGAGGCGTGATATTCAATGGGAGAGAAGCTCCAAATAGTAATTGTTATTAAAATAAGAGAGAACAATGACTCAAGGTACTTAAGGCTACTCTTTAGCGCTCTTTCTAGTGTACAGTCAGACGTAGGTCCAGATCCGTGCCGTGATATTCAATGGGAGGTAAGCTCCAAATAGTAATTGTTATTAAAATAAGAGAGAACAGTGACTCAAAGTACTTAAGGCTACTCTTTAGCGCCCTTTCTAGTGTACAGTCACACGTAGGTCCAGTGCCGGGGCGTGACATTCAATGGGAGAGAAGCTCCAAATAGTAATTGTTATTAAAATAAGAGAGAACAATGACTCAAAGTACTTAAGGCAACTCTTTAGCGCTCTTTCTAGTGTACAGTCACACGTAGGTCCAGTGCCGGGGCGTGATATTCAATGGGAGGGGAGCTCCAAATAGTAATTGTTATTAAAATAAGAGAGAACAATGACTCAAAGTACTTAAGGCTACTCTTTAGCGCTCTTTCTAGTGTACAGTCACACGTAGGTCCAGATCCGGGCCGTGATATTCAATGGGAGGTAAGCTCCAAATAGTAATTGTTATTAAAATAAGAGAGAACAACGGCTCAAAGTACTTAAGGCTACTCTTTAGCGCTCCTTCTAGTGTACAGTCACACGTAGGTCCAGTGGCGAGGCGTGATATTCAATGGGAGGGGAGCTCCAAATAGTAATTGTTATTAAAATAAGAGAGAACAACGACTCAAAGTACTTAAGGCTACTCTTTAGCGCTCTTTCTAGTGTACAGTCACACGTAGGTCCAGATCCGGGCCGTGATATTCAATGGGAGGTAAGCTCCAAATAGTAATTGTTATTAAAATAAGAGAGAACAACGACTGAAAGTACTTAAGGCTACTCTTTAGCGCTCTTTCTAGTGTACAGTCACACGTAGGTCCAGTGGCGAGGCGTGATATTCAATGGGAGGGGAGCTCCAAATAGTAATTGTTATTAAAATAAGAGAGAACAATGACTCAAAGTACTTAAGGCTACTCTTTAGCGCTCTTTCTAGTGTACAGTCACACGTAGGTCCAGTGGCGGGGCGTGATATTCAATGGGAGAGAAGCTCCAAATAGTAATTGTTATTAAAATAAGAGAGAACAACGGCTCAAAATACTTAAGGCTACTCTATAGCTCTCTTTCTAGTGTACAGTCACACGTAGGTCCAGTGGCGGGGCGTGACATTCAATGGGAGGTAAGCTCCAAATAGTAATTGTTATTAAAATAAGAGAGAACAATGACTGAAAGTACTTAAGGCTACTCTTTAGCGCTCTTTCTAGTGTACAGTCACACGTAGGTCCAGTGCCGGGGCGTGATATTCAATGGGAGGTAAGCTCCAAATAGTAATTGTTATTAAAATAAGAGAGAACAACGACCCAAAGTACTTAAGGCTACTCTTTGGCGCTCTTTCTAGTGTACAGTCACACGTAGGTCCAGTGGCGTGACGTGATATTCAATGGGAGAGAAGCTCCAAATAGTAATTGTTATTAAAATAAGAGAGAACAACGGCTCAAAGTACTTAAGGCTACTCTTTGGCGCTCTATCTAGTGTACAGTCACACGTAGGTCCAGTGGCGGCGCGTGATATGAAATGGGAGGGAAGCGCCAAATAGTAATTGTTATTAAAATAAGAGAGAACAACGGCTCAAAGTACTTAAGGCTACTCTTTAGCGCTCTTTCTAGTGTACAGTCACACGTAGGTCCAGTGGCGTGGCGTGATATTCAATGGGAGGGGAGCTCCAAATAGTAATTGTTATTAAAATAAGAGAGAACAACGACTCAAACTACTTAAGGCTACTCTTTAGCGCTCTTTCTAGTGTACAGTCCCACGTAGGTCCAGTGAAGGGGCGTGATATGAAATGGGAGGGGCACTCCAAATAGTAATTGTTATTAAAATAAGAGAGAACAACGACCCAAAGTACTTAAGGCTACTCTTTAGCGCTCTTTCTAGTGTACAGTCACACGTAGGTCCAGTGGCGTAGCGTGATATGAAATGGGAGGGAAGCGCCAAATAGTAATTGTTATTAAAATAAGAGAGAACAATGACTCAAAGTACTTAAGGCAACTCTTTAGCGCTCTTTCTGGTGTACAGTCACACGTAGGTCCAGTGGCGGGCCGTGACATACAATGGGAGGGGAGCTCCAAATAGTAATTGTTATTAAAATAAGAGAGAACAACGGCTCAAAGTACTTAAGGCAACTCTTTAGCGCTCTTTCTAGTGTACAGTCACACGTAGGTCCAGTGACGGGACGTGACATACAATGGGAGTGAAGCTCCAAATAGTAATTGTTATTAAAATAAGAGAGAACAACGGCTCAAAGTACTTAAGGCTACTCTTTGGCGCTCTTTCTAGTGTACAGTCACACGTAGGTCCAGTGGCGGGGCGTGACATACAATGGGAGGGGAGCTCCAAATAGTAATTATTATTAAAATAAGAGAGAACAATGACTCAAAGTACTTAAGGCTACTCTTTAGCGCTCTTTCTAGTGTACAGTCAGACGTAGGTCCAGATCCGGGCCGTGATATTCAATGGGAGGTAAACTCCAAATAGTAATTGTTATTAAAATAAGAGAAAACAGTGACTCAAAGTACTTAAGGCTACTCTTTAGCGCTCTTTCTAGTGTACAGTCACACGTAGGTCCAGTGCCGGGGCGTGACATTCAATGGGAGAGAAGCTCCAAATAGTAATTGTTATTAAAATAAGAGAGAACAACGACTCAAAGTACTTAAGGCTACTCTTTGGTGCTCTTTCTAGTGTACAGTCACACATAGGTCCAGTGGCGGGCCGTGATATTCAATGGGAGAGAAGCTCCAAATAGTAATTGTTATTAAAATAAGAGAGAACAACGACCCAAAGTACTTAAGGCTGCTCTTTAGCGCTCTTTCTAGTGTACAGTCACATGTAGGTCCAGTGCCGGGCCGTGATATTCAATGGGAGAGAAGCTCCAAGTAGTAATTGTTATTAAAATAAGAGAGAACAACGACTCAAAGTACTTAAGGCTACTCTTTGGTGCTCTTTCTAGTGTACAGTCACATGTAGGTCCAGTGCCGGGCCGTGATATTCAATGGAAGAGAAGCTCCAAGTAGTAATTGTTATTAAAATAAGAGAGAACAACGACCCAAAGTACTTAAGGCTACTCTATAGCGCTCTTTCTAGTGTACAGTTACACGTAGGTCCAGTGCCGGGGCGTGAAATTCAATGGGAGGTAAGCGCCAAATAGTAATTGTTATTAAAATAAGAGAGAACAATGACTCAAAGTACTTAAGGCTACTCTTTAGCGCTCTTTCTAGAGTACAGTCACACGTAGGTCCAGTGGCGAGGCGTGATATTCAATGGGAGGTAAGCTCCAAATAGTAATTGTTATTAAAATAAGAGAGAACAACGACTCAAAGTACTTAAGGTTACTCTTTGGTGCTCTTTCTAGTGTACAGTCACATGTAGGTCCAGTGCCGGGCCGTGATATTCAATGGGAGTGAAGCTCCAAATAGTAATTGTTATTAAAATAAGAGAGAACAACGACTCAATGTACTTAAGGCAACTCGTTAGCGCTCTTTCCAGTGTACAGTCACACGTAGGTCCAGTGGCGGGCCGTGACATACAATGGGAGGGGAGCTCCAAATAGTAATTGTTATTAAAATAAGAGAGAACAACGACCCAAAGTACTTAAGGCAACTCTTTAGCGCTCTTTCTAGTGTACAGTCACACGTAGGTCCAGTGCCGGGGCGTGATATTCAATGGGAGTGAAGCTCCAAATAGTAATTGTTATTAAAATAAGAGAGAACAACGGCTCAAAGTACTTAAGGCAACTCTTTAGCGCTCTTTCTAGTGTACAGTCACACGTAGGTCCAGTGACGGGACGTGACATACAATGGGAGGGGCACTCCAAATAGTAATTGTTATTAAAATAAGAGAGAACAACGGCTCAAAGTACTTAAGGCTACTCTTTGGCGCTCTTTCTAGTGTACAGTCACACGTAGGTCCAGTGGCGGGGCGTGACATACAATGGGAGGGGAGCTCCAAATAGTAATTGTTATTAAAATAAGAGAGAACAATGACTCAAAGTACTTAAGGCTACTCTTTAGCGCTCTTTCTGGTGTACAGTCACACGTAGGTCCAGCGGCGAGGCGTGATATTCAATGGGAGAGAAGCTCCAAATAGTAATTGTTATTAAAATAAGAGAGAACAATGACTCAAAGTACTTAAGGCTACTCTTTAGCGCTCTTTCTGGTGTACAGTTACACGTAAGTCCAGTGCCGGAACGTGATATTCAATGGGAGGGGAGCTCCAAATAGTAATTGTTATTAAAATAAGAGAGAACAATGACTCAAAGTACTTAAGGACACTCTTTAGCGCTCTTTCTAGTGTACAGTCACACTAGGTCCAGTGCCGGGGCGTGACATTCAATGGGAGAGAAGCTCCAAATAGTAATTGTTATTAAAATAAGAGAGAACAATGACTCAAAGTACTTAAGGCAACTCTTTAGCGCTCTTTCTAGTGTACAGTCACACGTAGGTCCAGTGCCGGGGCGTGATATTCAATGGGAGGGGAGCTCCAAATAGTAATTGTTATTAAAATAAGAGAGAACAATGACTCAAAGTACTTAAGGCTACTCTTTAGCGCTCTTTCTAGTGTACAGTCACACGTAGGTCCAGATCCGGGCCGTGATATTCAATGGGAGGTAAGCTCCAAATAGTAATTGTTATTAAAATAAGAGAGAACAATGACTGAAAGTACTTAAAGCCACTCTTTAGCGCTCTTTCTAGTGTACAGTCACACGTAGGTCCAGTGGCGAGGCGTGATATTCAATGGGAGAGAAGCTCCAAGTAGTAATTGTTATTAAAATAAGAGAGAACAACGACCCAAAGTACTTAAGGCTACTCTTTAGCGCTCTTTCTAGTGTACAGTCTCATGTAGGTCCAGTGCCGGGCCGTGATATTCAATGGGAGAGAAGCTCCAAGTAGTAATTGTTATTAAAATAAGAGAGAACAACGACTCAAAGTACTTAAAGCTACTCTTTGGTGCTCTTTCTAGTGGACAGTCACACGTAGGTCCAGTGGCGGGGCGTGACATACAATGGGAGAGAAGCTCCAAATAGTAATTGTTATTAAAATAAGAGAGAACAATGACTCAAGGTACTTAAGGCTACTCTTTAGCGCTCTTTCTAGTGTACAGTCAGACGTAGGTCCAGATCCGGGCCGTGATATTCAATGGGAGGGGAGCTCCAAATAGTAATTGTTATTAAAATAAGAGAGAACAATGACTCAAAGTACTTAAGGCTACTCTTTAGCGCTCTTTCTGGTGTGCAGTCACACGTAGGTCCAGCGGCGAGGCGTGATATTCAATGGGAGAGAAGCTCCAAATAGTAATTGTTATTAAAATAAGAGAGAACAATGACTCAAGGTACTTAAGGCTACTCTTTAGCGCTCTTTCTAGTGTACAGTCAGACGTAGGTCCAGATCCGGGCCGTGATATTCAATGGGAGGTAAGCTCCAAATAGTAATTGTTATTAAAATAAGAGAGAACAGTGACTCAAAGTACTTAAGGCTACTCTTTAGCGCCCTTTCTAGTGTACAGTCACACGTAGGTCCAGTGCCGGGGCGTGACATTCAATGGGAGAGAAGCTCCAAATAGTAATTGTTATTAAAATAAGAGAGAACAATGACTCAAAGTACTTAAGGCAACTCTTTAGCGCTCTTTCTAGTGTACAGTCACACGTAGGTCCAGTGCCGGGGCGTGATATTCAATGGGAGGGGAGCTCCAAATAGTAATTGTTATTAAAATAAGAGAGAACAATGACTCAAAGTACTTAAGGCTACTCTTTAGCGCTCTTTCTAGTGTACAGTCACACGTAGGTCCAGATCCGGGCCGTGATATTCAATGGGAGGTAAGCTCCAAATAGTAATTGTTATTAAAATAAGAGAGAACAACGGCTCAAAGTACTTAAGGCTACTCTTTAGCGCTCCTTCTAGTGTACAGTCACACGTAGGTCCAGTGGCGAGGCGTGATATTCAATGGGAGGGGAGCTCCAAATAGTAATTGTTATTAAAATAAGAGAGAACAACGACTCAAAGTACTTAAGGCTACTCTTTAGCGCTCTTTCTAGTGTACAGTCACACGTAGGTCCAGATCCGGGCCGTGATATTCAATGGGAGGTAAGCTCCAAATAGTAATTGTTATTAAAATAAGAGAGAACAACGACTGAAAGTACTTAAGGCTACTCTTTAGCGCTCTTTCTAGTGTACAGTCACACGTAGGTCCAGTGGCGGGGCGTGATATTCAATGGGAGAGAAGCTCCAAATAGTAATTGTTATTAAAATAAGAGAGAACAACGGCTCAAAATACTTAAGGCTACTCTATAGCTCTCTTTCTAGTGTACAGTCACACGTAGGTCCAGTGGCGGGGCGTGACATTCAATGGGAGGTAAGCTCCAAATAGTAATTGTTATTAAAATAAGAGAGAACAATGACTGAAAGTACTTAAGGCTACTCTTTAGCGCTCTTTCTAGTGTACAGTCACACGTAGGTCCAGTGCCGGGGCGTGATATTCAATGGGAGGTAAGCTCCAAATAGTAATTGTTATTAAAATAAGAGAGAACAACGACCCAAAGTACTTAAGGCTACTCTTTGGCGCTCTTTCTAGTGTACAGTCACACGTAGGTCCAGTGGCGTGACGTGATATTCAATGGGAGAGAAGCTCCAAATAGTAATTGTTATTAAAATAAGAGAGAACAACGGCTCAAAGTACTTAAGGCTACTCTTTGGCGCTCTATCTAGTGTACAGTCACACGTAGGTCCAGTGGCGGCGCGTGATATGAAATGGGAGGGAAGCGCCAAATAGTAATTGTTATTAAAATAAGAGAGAACAACGGCTCAAAGTACTTAAGGCTACTCTTTAGCGCTCTTTCTAGTGTACAGTCACACGTAGGTCCAGTGGCGTGGCGTGATATTCAATGGGAGGGGAGCTCCAAATAGTAATTGTTATTAAAATAAGAGAGAACAACGACTCAAACTACTTAAGGCTACTCTTTAGCGCTCTTTCTAGTGTACAGTCCCACGTAGGTCCAGTGAAGGGGCGTGATATGAAATGGGAGGGGCACTCCAAATAGTAATTGTTATTAAAATAAGAGAGAACAACGACCCAAAGTACTTAAGGCTACTCTTTAGCGCTCTTTCTAGTGTACAGTCACACGTAGGTCCAGTGGCGTAGCGTGATATGAAATGGGAGGGAAGCGCCAAATAGTAATTGTTATTAAAATAAGAGAGAACAATGACTCAAAGTACTTAAGGCAACTCTTTAGCGCTCTTTCTGGTGTACAGTCACACGTAGGTCCAGTGGCGGGCCGTGACATACAATGGGAGGGGAGCTCCAAATAGTAATTGTTATTAAAATAAGAGAGAACAACGGCTCAAAGTACTTAAGGCAACTCTTTAGCGCTCTTTCTAGTGTACAGTCACACGTAGGTCCAGTGACGGGACGTGACATACAATGGGAGTGAAGCTCCAAATAGTAATTGTTATTAAAATAAGAGAGAACAACGGCTCAAAGTACTTAAGGCTACTCTTTGGCGCTCTTTCTAGTGTACAGTCACACGTAGGTCCAGTGGCGGGGCGTGACATACAATGGGAGGGGAGCTCCAAATAGTAATTATTATTAAAATAAGAGAGAACAATGACTCAAAGTACTTAAGGCTACTCTTTAGCGCTCTTTCTAGTGTACAGTCAGACGTAGGTCCAGATCCGGGCCGTGATATTCAATGGGAGGTAAACTCCAAATAGTAATTATTATTAAAATAAGAGAAAACAGTGACTCAAAGTACTTAAGGCTACTCTTTAGCGCTCTTTCTAGTGTACAGTCACACGTAGGTCCAGTGCCGGGGCGTGACATTCAATGGGAGAGAAGCTCCAAATAGTAATTGTTATTAAAATAAGAGAGAACAACGACTCAAAGTACTTAAGGCTACTCTTTGGTGCTCTTTCTAGTGTACAGTCACACATAGGTCCAGTGGCGGGCCGTGATATTCAATGGGAGAGAAGCTCCAAATAGTAATTGTTATTAAAATAAGAGAGAACAACGACCCAAAGTACTTAAGGCTGCTCTTTAGCGCTCTTTCTAGTGTACAGTCACATGTAGGTCCAGTGCCGGGCCGTGATATTCAATGGGAGAGAAGCTCCAAGTAGTAATTGTTATTAAAATAAGAGAGAACAACGACTCAAAGTACTTAAGGCTACTCTTTGGTGCTCTTTCTAGTGTACAGTCACATGTAGGTCCAGTGCCGGGCCGTGATATTCAATGGAAGAGAAGCTCCAAGTAGTAATTGTTATTAAAATAAGAGAGAACAACGACCCAAAGTACTTAAGGCTACTCTATAGCGCTCTTTCTAGTGTACAGTCACACGTAGGTCCAGTGGCGGGCCGTGACATACAATGGGAGGGGAGCTCCAAATAGTAATTGTTATTAAAATAAGAGAGAACAACGACCCAAAGTACTTAAGGCAACTCTTTAGCGCTCTTTCTAGTGTACAGTCACACGTAGGTCCAGTGCCGGGGCGTGATATTCAATGGGAGTGAAGCTCCAAATAGTAATTGTTATTAAAATAAGAGAGAACAACGGCTCAAAGTACTTAAGGCAACTCTTTAGCGCTCTTTCTAGTGTACAGTCACACGTAGGTCCAGTGACGGGACGTGACATACAATGGGAGGGGCACTCCAAATAGTAATTGTTATTAAAATAAGAGAGAACAACGGCTCAAAGTACTTAAGGCTACTCTTTGGCGCTCTTTCTAGTGTACAGTCACACGTAGGTCCAGTGGCGGGGCGTGACATACAATGGGAGGGGAGCTCCAAATAGTAATTGTTATTAAAATAAGAGAGAACAATGACTCAAAGTACTTAAGGCTACTCTTTAGCGCTCTTTCTGGTGTACAGTCACACGTAGGTCCAGCGGCGAGGCGTGATATTCAATGGGAGAGAAGCTCCAAATAGTAATTGTTATTAAAATAAGAGAGAACAATGACTCAAAGTACTTAAGGCTACTCTTTAGCGCTCTTTCTGGTGTACAGTCACACGTAAGTCCAGTGCCGGAACGTGATATTCAATGGGAGGGGAGCTCCAAATAGTAATTGTTATTAAAATAAGAGAGAACAATGACTCAAAGTACTTAAGGACACTCTTTAGCGCTCTTTCTAGTGTACAGTCACACTAGGTCCAGTGCCGGGGCGTGACATTCAATGGGAGAGAAGCTCCAAATAGTAATTGTTATTAAAATAAGAGAGAACAATGACTCAAAGTACTTAAGGCAACTCTTTAGCGCTCTTTCTAGTGTACAGTCACACGTAGGTCCAGTGCCGGGGCGTGATATTCAATGGGAGGGGAGCTCCAAATAGTAATTGTTATTAAAATAAGAGAGAACAATGACTCAAAGTACTTAAGGCTACTCTTTAGCGCTCTTTCTAGTGTACAGTCACACGTAGGTCCAGATCCGGGCCGTGATATTCAATGGGAGGTAAGCTCCAAATAGTAATTGTTATTAAAATAAGAGAGAACAATGACTGAAAGTACTTAAAGCCACTCTTTAGCGCTCTTTCTAGTGTACAGTCACACGTAGGTCCAGTGGCGAGGCGTGATATTCAATGGGAGAGAAGCTCCAAGTAGTAATTGTTATTAAAATAAGAGAGAACAACGACCCAAAGTACTTAAGGCTACTCTTTAGCGCTCTTTCTAGTGTACAGTCTCATGTAGGTCCAGTGCCGGGCCGTGATATTCAATGGGAGAGAAGCTCCAAGTAGTAATTGTTATTAAAATAAGAGAGAACAACGACTCAAAGTACTTAAAGCTACTCTTTGGTGCTCTTTCTAGTGGACAGTCACATGTAGGTCCAGTGCCGGGCCGTGATATTCAATGGGAGAGAAGCTCCAAGTAGTAATTGTTATTAAAATAAGAGAGAACAACGACCCAAAGTACTTAAGGCTACTCTATAGCGCTCTTTCTAGTGTACAGTCACACGTAGGTCCAGTGCCGGGGCGTGATATTCAATGGGAGGTAAGCTCCAAATAGTAATTGTTATTAAAATAAGAGAGAACAACGACTCAAAGTACTTAAGGCAACTCTTTAGCGCTCTTTCTAGTGTACAGTCACACGTAGGTCCAGTGGCGAGGCGTGATATTCAATGGGAGAGAAGCTCCAAGTAGTAATTGTTATTAAAATAAGAGAGAACAACGACTCAAAGTACTTAAGGCTACTCTTTGGCGCTCTTTCTAGTGTACAGTCACACGTAGGTCCAGTGCCGGGGCATGATATTCAATGGGAGGTAAGCTCCAAATAGTAATTGTTATTAAAATAAGAGAGAACCACGACTCAAAGTACTTAAGGCTACTCTTTGGTGCTCTTTCTAGTGTACAGTCACATGTAGGTCCAGTGGCGGGCCGTGATATTCAATGGGAGTGAAGCTCCAAATAGTAATTGTTATTAAAATAAGAGAGAACAACGACTCAAAGTACTTAAGGCAGCTCTTTAGCGCTCTTTCTAGTGTACAGTCACACGTAGGTCCAGTGGCGGGCCGTGATATTCAATGGGAGTGAAGCTCCAAATAGTAATTGTTATTAAAATAAGAGAGAACAACGACTCAAAGTACTTAAGGCAACTCTTTAGCGCTCTTTCTAGTGTACAGTCACACGTAGGTCCAGTGCCGGGGCGTGATATTCAATGGGAGTGAAGCTCCAAATAGTAATTGTTATTAAAATAAGAGAGAACAACGACCCAAAGTACTTAAGGCTACTCTTTAGCGCTCTTTCTAGTGTACAGTCACACGTAGGTCCAGATCCGGGCCGTGACATTCAATGGGAGTGAAGCTCCAAATAGTAATTGTTATTAAAATAAGAGAGAACAACGACCCAAAGTACTTAAGGCAACTCTTTAGCGCTCTTTCTAGTGTACAGGCACACGTAGGTCCAGATCCGGGCCGTGATATTCAATGGGAGTGAAGCTCCAAATAGTAATTGTTATTAAAATAAGAGAGAACAACGACCCAAAGTACTTAAGGCAACTCTTTAGCGCTCTTTCTAGTGTACAGTCACATGTAGGTCCAGTGCCGGGCCGTGACCTTCAATGGGAGTGAAGCTCCAAATAGTAATTGTTATTAAAATAAGAGAGAACAACGACCCAAAGTACTTAAGGCTACTCTTTAGCGCTCTTTCTAGTGTACAGTCACACGTAGGTCCAGTGGCGGGCCGTGATATTCAATGGGAGTGAAGCTCCAAATAGTAATTGTTATTAAAATAAGAGAGAACAACGACCCAAAGTACTTAAGGCTACTCTTTAGCGCTCTTTCTAGTGTACAGTCACACGTAGGTCCAGTGCCGGGGCGTGACATTCAATGGGAGTGAAGCTCCAAATAGTAATTGTTATTAAAATAAGAGAGAACAACGACTCAAAGTACTTCAGGCAACTCTTTAGCGCTCTTTCTAGTGTACAGTCACACGTAGGTCCAGTGCCGGGGCGTGATATTCAATGGGAGTGAAGCTCCAAATAGTAATTGTTATTAAAATAAGAGAGAACAACGACCCAAAGTACTTAAGGCAACTCTTTAGAGCTCTTTCTAGTGTACAGTCACACGTAGGTTCAGTGCCGGGGCGTGATATTCAATGGGAGTGAAGCTCCAAATAGTAATTGTTATTAAAATAAGAGAGAACAACGACCCAAAGTACTTAAGGCAACTCTTTAGCGCTCTTTCTAGTGTACAGTCACACGTAGGTCCAGATCCGGGCCGTGACATTCAATGGGAGTGAGGCTCCAAATAGTAATTGTTATTAAAATAAGAGAGAACAACGACCCAAAGTACATAAGGCTACTCTTTAGCGCTCTTTCTAGTGTACAGTCACACGTAGGTCCAGTGGCGGGCCGTGATATTCAATGGGAGTGAAGCTCCAAATAGTAATTGTTATTAAAATAAGAGAGAACAACGACTCAAAGTACTTAAGGCAACTCTTTAGCGCTCTTTCTAGTGTACAGTCACACGTAGGTCCAGTGCCGGGGCGTGATATTCAATGGGAGTGAAGCTCCAAATAGTAATTGTTATTAAAATAAGAGAGAACAATGACTCAAAGTACTTAAGGCAACTCTTTAGCGCTCTTTCTAGTGTACAGTCACACGTAGGTCCAGTGCCGGGGCGTGATATTCAATGGGAGGGGAGCTCCAAATAGTAATTGTTATTAAAATAAGAGAGAACAATGACTCAAAGTACTTAAGGCTACTCTTTAGCGCTCTTTCTAGTGTACAGTCACACGTAGGTCCAGATCCGGTCCGTGATATTCAATGGGAGGTAAGCTCCAAATAGTAATTGTTATTAAAATAAGAGAGAACAACGGCTCAAAGTACTTAAGGCTACTCTTTAGCGCTCCTTCTAGTGTACAGTCACACGTAGGTCCAGTGGCGAGGCGTGATATTCAATGGGAGGGGAGCTCCAAATAGTAATTGTTATTAAAATAAGAGAGAACAACGACTCAAAGTACTTAAGGCTACTCTTTAGCGCTCTTTCTAGTGTACAGTCACACGTAGGTCCAGATCCGGGCCGTGATATTCAATGGGAGGTAAGCTCCAAATAGTAATTGTTATTAAAATAAGAGAGAACAACGACTGAAAGTACTTAAGGCTACTCTTTAGCGCTCTTTCTAGTGTACAGTCACACGTAGGTCCAGTGGCGAGGCGTGATATTCAATGGGAGGGGAGCTCCAAATAGTAATTGTTATTAAAATAAGAGAGAACAATGACTCAAAGTACTTAAGGCTACTCTTTAGCGCTCTTTCTAGTGTACAGTCACACGTAGGTCCAGTGGCGGGGCGTGATATTCAATGGGAGAGAAGCTCCAAATAGTAATTGTTATTAAAATAAGAGAGAACAACGGCTCAAAATACTTAAGGCTACTCTATAGCTCTCTTTCTAGTGTACAGTCACACGTAGGTCTAGTGGCGGGGCGTGACATTCAATGGGAGGTAAGCTCCAAATAGTAATTGTTATTAAAATAAGAGAGAACAATGACTGAAAGTACTTAAGGCTACTCTTTAGCGCTCTTTCTAGTGTACAGTCACACGTAGGTCCAGTGCCGGGGCGTGATATTCAATGGGAGGTAAGCTCCAAATAGTAATTGTTATTAAAATAAGAGAGAACAACGACCCAAAGTACTTAAGGCTACTCTTTGGCGCTCTTTCTAGTGTACAGTCACACGTAGGTCCAGTGGCGTGACGTGATATTCAATGGGAGAGAAGCTCCAAATAGTAATTGTTATTAAAATAAGAGAGAACAACGGCTCAAAGTACTTAAGGCTACTCTTTGGCGCTCTATCTAGTGTACAGTCACACGTAGGTCCAGTGGCGGCGCGTGATATGAAATGGGAGGGAAGCGCCAAATAGTAATTGTTATTAAAATAAGAGAGAACAACGGCTCAAAGTACTTAAGGCTACTCTTTAGCGCTCTTTCTAGTGTACAGTCACACGTAGGTCCAGTGGCGTGGCGTGATATTCAATGGGAGGGGAGCTCCAAATAGTAATTGTTATTAAAATAAGAGAGAACAACGACTCAAACTACTTAAGGCTACTCTTTAGCGCTCTTTCTAGTGTACAGTCCCACGTAGGTCCAGTGAAGGGGCGTGATATGAAATGGGAGGGGCACTCCAAATAGTAATTGTTATTAAAATAAGAGAGAACAACGACCCAAAGTACTTAAGGCTACTCTTTAGCGCTCTTTCTAGTGTACAGTCACACGTAGGTCCAGTGGCGTAGCGTGATATGAAATGGGAGGGAAGCGCCAAATAGTAATTGTTATTAAAATAAGAGAGAACAATGACTCAAAGTACTTAAGGCAACTCTTTAGCGCTCTTTCTGGTGTACAGTCACACGTAGGTCCAGTGGCGGGCCGTGACATACAATGGGAGGGGAGCTCCAAATAGTAATTGTTATTAAAATAAGAGAGAACAACGGCTCAAAGTACTTAAGGCAACTCTTTAGCGCTCTTTCTAGTGTACAGTCACACGTAGGTCCAGTGACGGGACGTGACATACAATGGGAGTGAAGCTCCAAATAGTAATTGTTATTAAAATAAGAGAGAACAACGGCTCAAAGTACTTAAGGCTACTCTTTAGCGCTCTTTCTAGTGTACAGTCACACGTAGGTCCAGTGCCGGGGCGTGACATTCAATGGGAGTGAAGCTCCAAATAGTAATTATTATTAAAATAAGAGAGAACAATGACTCAAAGTACTTAAGGCTACTCTTTAGCGCTCTTTCTAGTGTACAGTCAGACGTAGGTCCAGATCCGGGCCGTGATATTCAATGGGAGGTAAACTCCAAATAGTAATTGTTATTAAAATAAGAGAAAACAGTGACTCAAAGTACTTAAGGCTACTCTTTAGCGCTCTTTCTAGTGTACAGTCACACGTAGGTCCAGTGCCGGGGCGTGACATTCAATGGGAGAGAAGCTCCAAATAGTAATTGTTATTAAAATAAGAGAGAACAACGACTCAAAGTACTTAAGGCTACTCTTTGGTGCTCTTTCTAGTGTACAGTCACACATAGGTCCAGTGGCGGGCCGTGATATTCAATGGGAGAGAAGCTCCAAATAGTAATTGTTATTAAAATAAGAGAGAACAACGACCCAAAGTACTTAAGGCTGCTCTTTAGCGCTCTTTCTAGTGTACAGTCACATGTAGGTCCAGTGCCGGGCCGTGATATTCAATGGGAGAGAAGCTCCAAGTAGTAATTGTTATTAAAATAAGAGAGAACAACGACTCAAAGTACTTAAGGCTACTCTTTGGTGCTCTTTCTAGTGTACAGTCACATGTAGGTCCAGTGCCGGGCCGTGATATTCAATGGAAGAGAAGCTCCAAGTAGTAATTGTTATTAAAATAAGAGAGAACAACGACCCAAAGTACTTAAGGCTACTCTATAGCGCTCTTTCTAGTGTACAGTTACACGTAGGTCCAGTGCCGGGGCGTGAAATTCAATGGGAGGTAAGCGCCAAATAGTAATTGTTATTAAAATAAGAGAGAACAATGACTCAAAGTACTTAAGGCTACTCTTTAGCGCTCTTTCTAGTGTACAGTCACACGTAGGTCCAGTGGCGAGGCGTGATATTCAATGGGAGGTAAGCTCCAAATAGTAATTGTTATTAAAATAAGAGAGAACAACGACTCAAAGTACTTAAGGCTACTCTTTGGTGCTCTTTCTAGTGTACAGTCACATGTAGGTCCAGTGCCGGGCCGTGATATTCAATGGGAGTGAAGCTCCAAATAGTAATTGTTATTAAAATAAGAGAGAACAACGACTCAATGTACTTAAGGCAACTCGTTAGCGCTCTTTCCAGTGTACAGTCACACGTAGGTCCAGTGGCGGGCCGTGACATACAATGGGAGGGGAGCTCCAAATAGTAATTGTTATTAAAATAAGAGAGAACAACGACCCAAAGTACTTAAGGCAACTCTTTAGCGCTCTTTCTAGTGTACAGTCACACGTAGGTCCAGTGCCATGGCGTGATATTCAATGGGAGTGAAGCTCCAAATAGTAATTGTTATTAAATTAAGAGAGAACAATGACTCAAAGTACTTAAGGCAACTCTTTAGCGCTCTTTCTAGTGTACAGTCACACGTAGGTCCAGTGGCGGGCCGTGATATTCAATGGGAGTGAAGCTCAAAATAGTAATTGTTATTAAAATAAGAGAGAACAACGGCTCAAAGTACTTAAGGCAACTCTTTAGCGCTCTTTCTAGTGTACAGTCACACGTAGGTCCAGTGACGGGACGTGACATACAATGGGAGGGGCACTCCAAATAGTAATTGTTATTAAAATAAGAGAGAACAACGGCTCAAAGTACTTAAGGCTACTCTTTGGCGCTCTTTCTAGTGTACAGTCACACGTAGGTCCAGTGGCGGGGCGTGACATACAATGGGAGGGGAGCTCCAAATAGTAATTGTTATTAAAATAAGAGAGAACAATGACTCAAAGTACTTAAGGCTACTCTTTAGCGCTCTTTCTGGTGTACAGTCACACGTAGGTCCAGCGGCGAGGCGTGATATTCAATGGGAGAGAAGCTCCAAATAGTAATTGTTATTAAAATAAGAGAGAACAATGACTCAAAGTACTTAAGGCTACTCTTTAGCGCTCTTTCTGGTGTACAGTCACACGTAAGTCCAGTGCCGGAACGTGATATTCAATGGGAGGGGAGCTCCAAATAGTAATTGTTATTAAAATAAGAGAGAACAATGACTCAAAGTACTTAAGGCTACTCTTTAGCGCTCTTTCTAGTGTACAGTCACACTAGGTCCAGTGCCGGGGCGTGACATTCAATGGGAGAGAAGCTCCAAATAGTAATTGTTATTAAAATAAGAGAGAACAATGACTCAAAGTACTTAAGGCAACTCTTTAGCGCTCTTTCTAGTGTACAGTCACACGTAGGTCCAGTGCCGGGGCGTGATATTCAATGGGAGGGGAGCTCCAAATAGTAATTGTTATTAAAATAAGAGAGAACAATGACTCAAAGTACTTAAGGCTACTCTTTAGCGCTCTTTCTAGTGTACAGTCACACGTAGGTCCAGATCCGGGCCGTGATATTCAATGGGAGGTAAGCTCCAAATAGTAATTGTTATTAAAATAAGAGAGAACAATGACTGAAAGTACTTAAGGCCACTCTTTAGCGCTCTTTCTAGTGTACAGTCACACGTAGGTCCAGTGGCGAGGCGTGATATTCAATGGGAGAGAAGCTCCAAGTAGTAATTGTTATTAAAATAAGAGAGAACAACGACCCAAAGTACTTAAGGCTACTCTTTAGCGCTCTTTCTAGTGTACAGTCTCATGTAGGTCCAGTGCCGGGCCGTGATATTCAATGGGAGAGAAGCTCCAAGTAGTAATTGTTATTAAAATAAGAGAGAACAACCACTCAAAGTACTTAAAGCTACTCTTTGGTGCTCTTTCTAGTGGACAGTCACATGTAGGTCCAGTGCCGGGCCGTGATATTCAATGGGAGAGAAGCTCCAAGTAGTAATTGTTATTAAAATAAGAGAGAACAACGACCCAAAGTACTTAAGGCTACTCTATAGCGCTCTTTCTAGTGTACAGTCACACGTAGGTCCAGTGCCGGGGCGTGATATTCAATGGGAGGTAAGCTCCAAATAGTAATTGTTATTAAAATAAGAGAGAACAACGACTCAAAGTACTTAAGGCAACTCTTTAGCGCTCTTTCTAGTGTACAGTCACACGTAGGTCCAGTGGCGAGGCGTGATATTCAATGGGAGAGAAGCTCCAAGTAGTAATTGTTATTAAAATAAGAGAGAACAACGACTCAAAGTACTTAAGGCTACTCTTTGGCGCTCTTTCTAGTGTACAGTCACACGTAGGTCCAGTGCCGGGGCGTGATATTCAATGGGAGGTAAGCTCCAAATAGTAATTGTTATTAAAATAAGAGAGAACCACGACTCAAAGTACTTAAGGCTACTCTTTGGTGCTCTTTCTAGTGTACAGTCACATGTAGGTCCAGTGGCGGGCCGTGATATTCAATGGGAGTGAAGCTCCAAATAGTAATTGTTATTAAAATAAGAGAGAACAACGATTCAAAGTACTTAAGGCAACTCTTTAGCGCTCTTTCTAGTGTACAGTCACACGTAGGTCCAGTGGCGGGCCGTGATATTCAATGGGAGTGAAGCTCCAAATAGTAATTGTTATTAAAATAAGAGAGAACAACGACTCAAAGTACTTAAGGCAACTCTTTAGCGCTCTTTCTAGTGTACAGTCACACGTAGGTCCAGTGCCGGGGCGTGATATTCAATGGGAGTGAAGCTCCAAATAGTAATTGTTATTAAAATAAGAGAGAACAACGACCCAAAGTACTTAAGGCTACTCTTTAGCGCTCTTTCTAGTGTACAGTCACACGTAGGTCCAGATCCGGGCCGTGACATTCAGTGGGAGTGAAGCTCCAAATAGTAATTGTTATTAAAATAAGAGAGAACAACGACCCAAAGTACTTAAGGCAACTCTTTAGCGCTCTTTCTAGTGTACAGTCACACGTAGGTCCAGATCCGGGCCGTGATATTCAATGGGAGTGAAGCTCCAAATAGTAATTGTTATTAAAATAAGAGAGAACAACGACCCAAAGTACTTAAGGCAACTCTTTAGCGCTCTTTCTAGTGTACAGTCACATGTAGGTCCAGTGCCGGGCCGTGACCTTCAATGGGAGTGAAGCTCCAAATAGTAATTGTTATTAAAATAAGAGAGAACAACGACCCAAAGTACTTAAGGCTACTCTTTAGCGCTCTTTCTAGTGTACAGTCACACGTAGGTCCAGTGGCGGGCCGTGATATTCAATGGGAGTGAAGCTCCAAATAGTAATTGTTATTAAAATAAGAGAGAACAACGACCCAAAGTACTTAAGGCTACTCTTTAGCGCTCTTTCTAGTGTACAGTCACACGTAGGTCCAGTGCCGGGGCGTGACATTCAATGGGAGTGAAGCTCCAAATAGTAATTGTTATTAAAATAAGAGAGAACAACGACTCAAAGTACTTCAGGCAACTCTTTAGCGCTCTTTCTAGTGTACAGTCACACGTAGGTCCAGTGCCGGGGCGTGATATTCAATGGGAGTGAAGCTCCAAATAGTAATTGTTATTAAAATAAGAGAGAACAACGACCCAAAGTACTTAAGGCAACTCTTTAGCGCTCTTTCTAGTGTACAGTCACACGTAGGTTCAGTGCCGGGGCGTGATATTCAATGGGAGTGAAGCTCCAAATAGTAATTGTTATTAAAATAAGAGAGAACAACGACCCAAAGTACTTAAGGCAACTCTTTAGCGCTCTTTCTAGTGTACAGTCACACGTAGGTCCAGATCCGGGCCGTGACATTCAATGGGAGTGAAGCTCCAAATAGTAATTGTTATTAAAATAAGAGAGAACAACGACCCAAAGTACATAAGGCTACTCTTTAGCGCTCTTTCTAGTGTACAGTCACACGTAGGTCCAGTGGCGGGCCGTGATATTCAATGGGAGTGAAGCTCAAAATAGTAATTGTTATTAAAATAAGAGAGAACAACGACTCAAAGTACTTAAGGCAACTCTTTAGCGCTCTTTCTAGTGTACAGTCACACGTAGGTCCAGTGCCGGGGCGTGATATTCAATGGGAGTGAAGCTCCAAATAGTAATTGTTATTAAAATAAGAGAGAACAACGACCCAAAGTACTTAAGGCAACTCTTTAGCGCTCTTTCTAGTGTACAGTCACACGTAGGTTCAGTGCCGGGGCGTGATATTCAATGGGAGTGAAGCTCCAAATAGTAATTGTTATTAAAATAAGAGAGAACAACGACCCAAAGTATTTAAGGCAACTCTTTAGCGCTCTTTCTAGTGTACAGTCACACGTAGGTCCAGTGCCGGGGCGTGATATTCAATGGGAGTGAAGCTCCATATAGTAATTGTTATTAAAATAAGAGAGAACAACGACCCAAAGTACTTAAGGCAACTCTTTAGCGCTCTTTCTAGTGTACAGTCACACGTAGGTCCAGTGCCGGGGCGTGATATTCAATGGGAGTGAAGCTCCAAATAGTAATTGTTATTAAAATAAGAGAGAACAACGACTCAAAGTACTTAAGGCAACTCTTTAGCGCTCTTTCTAGTGTACAGTCACACGTAGGTCCAGTGCCGGGGCGTGATATTCAATGGGAGTGAAGCTCCAAATAGTAATTGTTATTAAAATAAGAGAGAACAACGACTCAAAGTACTTAAGACAACTCTTTAGCGCTCTTTCTAGTGTACAGTCACACGTAGGTCCAGTGCCGGGGCGTGATATTCAATGGGAGTGAAGCTCCAAATAGTAATTGTTATTAAAATAAGAGAGAACAACGACCCAAAGTACTTAAGGCAACTCTTTAGCGCTCTTTCTAGTGTACAGTCACACGTAGGTCCAGTGCCATGGCGTGATATTCAATGGGAGTGAAGCTCCAAATAGTAATTGTTATTAAATTAAGAGAGAACAATGACTCAAAGTACTTAAGGCAACTCTTTAGCGCTCTTTCTAGTGTACAGTCACAGGTAGGTCCAGTGCCGGGGCGTAATATTCAATGGGAGGTAAGCTCCAAATAGTAATTGTTATTAAAATAAGAGAGAACAACGACTCAAAGTACTTAAGGCTACTCTTTGGTACTCTTTCTAGTGTACAGTCACACGTAGGTCCAGTGGCGAGGCGTGATATTCAATGGGAGAGAAGCTCCAAGTAGTAATTGTTATTAAAATAAGAGAGAACAACGACTCAAAGTACTTAAGGCTACTCTTTAGTGCTCTTTCTAGTGTACAGTCACATGTAGGTCCAGTGCCGGGCCGTGATATTCAATGGGAGTGAAGCTCCAAATAGTAATTGTTATTAAAATAAGAGAGAACAATGACTCAAAGTACTTAAGGCTACTCTTTAGCGCTCTTTCTAGTGTACAGTCACACGTAGGTCCAGTGGCGGGCCGTGATATTCAATGGGAGAGAAGCTCCAAATAGTAATTGTTATTAAAATAAGAGAGAACAACGACCCAAAGTACTTAAGGCTACTCTTTAGCGCTCTTTCTAGTGTACAGTCACATGTAGGTCCAGTGCCGGGCCGTGATATTCAATGGGAGAGAAGCTCCCAGTAGTAATTGTTATTAAAATAAGAGAGAACAACGACTCAAAGTACTTAAGGCTACTCTTTGGTGCTCTTTCTAGTGTACAGTCACATGTAGGTCCAGTGCCGGGCCGTGATATTCAATGGGAGAGAAGCTCCAAGTAGTAATTGTTATTAAAATAAGAGAGAACAACGACCCAAAGTACTTAAGGCTACTCTATAGCGCTCTTTCTAGTGTACAGTCACACGTAGGTCCAGTGCCGGGGCGTGAAATTCAATGGGAGGTAAGCGCCAAATAGTAATTGTTATTAAAATAAGAGAGAACAATGACACAAAGTACTTAAGGCTACTCTTTAGCGCTCTTTCTAGTGTACAGTCACACGTAGGTCCAGTGGCGAGGCGTGATATTCAATGGGAGGTAAGCTCCAAATAGTAATTGTTATTAAAATAAGAGAGAACAACGACTCAAAGTACTTAAGGCTACTCTTTGGTGCTCTTTCTAGTGTACAGTCACATGTAGGTCCAGTGCCGGGCCGTGATATTCAATGGGAGTGAAGCTCCAAATAGTAATTGTTATTAAAATAAGAGAGAACAACGACTCAATGTACTTAAGGCAACTCTTTAGCGCTCTTTCTAGTGTACAGTCACACGTAGGTCCAGTGGCGGGCCGTGACATACAATGGGAGGGGAGCTCCAAATAGTAATTGTTATTAAAATAAGAGAGAACAATGACTCAAAGTACTTAAGGCAACTCTTTAGCGCTCTTTCTGGTGTAGAGTCACACGTAGGTCCAGTGGCGGGCCGTGACATACAATGGGAGGGGAGCTCCAAATAGTAATTGTTATTAAAATAAGAGAGAACAACGGCTCAAAGTACTTAAGGCAACTCTTTAGCGCTCTTTCTAGTGTACAGTCACACGTAGGTCCAGTGACGGGACGTGACATACAATGGGAGGGGCACTCCAAATAGTAATTGTTATTAAAATAAGAGAGAACAACGACTCAAAGTACTTAAGGCTACTCTTTAGTGCTCTTTCTAGTGTACAGTCACATGTAGGTCCAGTGCCGGGCCGTGATATTCAATGGGAGTGAAGCTCCAAATAGTAATTGTTATTAAAATAAGAGAGAACAATGACTCAAAGTACTTAAGGCTACTCTTTAGCGCTCTTTATAGTGTACAGTCACACGTAGGTCCAGTGGCGGTCCGTGATATTCAATGGGAGAGAAGCTCCAAATAGTAATTGTTATTAAAATAAGAGAGAACAACGACCCAAAGTACTTAAGGCTACTCTTTGGCGCTCTTTCTAGTGTACAGTCACACGTAGGTCCAGTGGCGGGGCGTGACATACAATGGGAGGGGAGCTCCAAATAGTAATTGTTATTAAAATAAGAGAGAACAATGACTCAAAGTACTTAAGGCTACTCTTTAGCGCTCTTTCTAGTGTACAGTCAGACGTAGGTCCAGATCCGGGCCGTAATATTCAATGGGAGGTAAACTCCAAATAGTAATTGTTATTAAAATAAGAGAGAACAGTGACTCAAAGTACTTAAGGCTACTCTTTAGCGCTCTTTCTAGTGTACAGTGACACGTAGGTCCAGTGCCGGGGCGTGACATTCAATGGGAGAGAAGCTCCAAATAGTAATTGTTATTAAAATAAGAGAGAACAACGACTCAAAGTACTTAAGGCTACTCTTTGGTGCTCTTTCTAGTGTACAGTCACACATAGGTCCAGTGGCGGGCCGTGATATTCAATGGGAGAGAAGCTCCAAATAGTAATTGTTATTAAAATAAGAGAGAACAATGACTCAAAGTACTTAAGGCTACTCTTTAGCGCTCTTTCTAGTGTACAGTCACACGTAGGTCCAGATCCGGGCCGTGATATTCAATGGGAGGTAAGCTCCAAATAGTAATTGTTATTAAAATAAGAGAGAACAATGACTGAAAGTACTTAAGGCCACTCTTTAGCGCTCTTTCTAGTGTACAGTCACACGTAGGTCCAGTGGCGTGACGTGATATTCAATGGGAGAGAAGCTCCAAATAGTAATTGTTATTAAAATAAGAGAGAACAACGGCTCAAAGTACTTAAGGCTACTCTTTGGCGCTCTATCTAGTGTACAGTCACACGTAGGTCCAGTGGCGGCGCGTGATATGAAATGGGAGGGAAGCGCCAAATAGTAATTGTTATTAAAATAAGAGAGAACAACGGCTCAAAGTACTTAAGGCTACTCTTTAGCGCTCTTTCTAGTGTACAGTCACACGTAGGTCCAGTGGCGTGGCGTGATATTCAATGGGAGGGGAGCTCCAAATAGTAATTGTTATTAAAATAAGAGAGAACAACGACTCAAACTACTTAAGGCTACTCTTTAGCGCTCTTTCTAGTGTACAGTCCCACGTAGGTCCAGTGAAGGGGCGTGATATGAAATGGGAGGGGCACTCCAAATAGTAATTGTTATTAAAATAAGAGAGAACAACGACCCAAAGTACTTAAGGCTACTCTTTAGCGCTCTTTCTAGTGTACAGTCACACGTAGGTCCAGTGGCGTAGCGTGATATGAAATGGGAGGGAAGCGCCAAATAGTAATTGTTATTAAAATAAGAGAGAACAATGACTCAAAGTACTTAAGGCAACTCTTTAGCGCTCTTTCTGGTGTACAGTCACACGTAGGTCCAGTGGCGGGCCGTGACATACAATGGGAGGGGAGCTCCAAATAGTAATTGTTATTAAAATAAGAGAGAACAACGGCTCAAAGTACTTAAGGCAACTCTTTAGCGCTCTTTCTAGTGTACAGTCACACGTAGGTCCAGTGACGGGACGTGACATACAATGGGAGTGAAGCTCCAAATAGTAATTGTTATTAAAATAAGAGAGAACAACGGCTCAAAGTACTTAAGGCTACTCTTTGGCGCTCTTTCTAGTGTACAGTCACACGTAGGTCCAGTGGCGGGGCGTGACATACAATGGGAGGGGAGCTCCAAATAGTAATTATTATTAAAATAAGAGAGAACAATGACTCAAAGTACTTAAGGCTACTCTTTAGCGCTCTTTCTAGTGTACAGTCAGACGTAGGTCCAGATCCGGGCCGTGATATTCAATGGGAGGTAAACTCCAAATAGTAATTGTTATTAAAATAAGAGAAAACAGTGACTCAAAGTACTTAAGGCTACTCTTTAGCGCTCTTTCTAGTGTACAGTCACACGTAGGTCCAGTGCCGGGGCGTGACATTCAATGGGAGAGAAGCTCCAAATAGTAATTGTTATTAAAATAAGAGAGAACAACGACTCAAAGTACTTAAGGCTACTCTTTGGTGCTCTTTCTAGTGTACAGTCACACATAGGTCCAGTGGCGGGCCGTGATATTCAATGGGAGAGAAGCTCCAAATAGTAATTGTTATTAAAATAAGAGAGAACAACGACCCAAAGTACTTAAGGCTGCTCTTTAGCGCTCTTTCTAGTGTACAGTCACATGTAGGTCCAGTGCCGGGCCGTGATATTCAATGGGAGAGAAGCTCCAAGTAGTAATTGTTATTAAAATAAGAGAGAACAACGACTCAAAGTACTTAAGGCTACTCTTTGGTGCTCTTTCTAGTGTACAGTCACATGTAGGTCCAGTGCCGGGCCGTGATATTCAATGGAAGAGAAGCTCCAAGTAGTAATTGTTATTAAAATAAGAGAGAACAACGACCCAAAGTACTTAAGGCTACTCTATAGCGCTCTTTCTAGTGTACAGTTACACGTAGGTCCAGTGCCGGGGCGTGAAATTCAATGGGAGGTAAGCGCCAAATAGTAATTGTTAATAAAATAAGAGAGAACAATGACTCAAAGTACTTAAGGCTACTCTTTAGCGCTCTTTCTAGTGTACAGTCACACGTAGGTCCAGTGGCGAGGCGTGATATTCAATGGGAGGTAAGCTCCAAATAGTAATTGTTATTAAAATAAGAGAGAACAACGACTCAAAGTACTTAAGGCTACTCTTTGGTGCTCTTTCTAGTGTACAGTCACATGTAGGTCCAGTGCCGGGCCGTGATATTCAATGGGAGTGAAGCTCCAAATAGTAATTGTTATTAAAATAAGAGAGAACAACCACTCAATGTACTTAAGGCAACTCGTTAGCGCTCTTTCCAGTGTACAGTCACACGTAGGTCCAGTGGCGGGCCGTGACATACAATGGGAGGGGAGCTCCAAATAGTAATTGTTATTAAAATAAGAGAGAACAACGACCCAAAGTACTTAAGGCAACTCTTTAGCGCTCTTTCTAGTGTACAGTCACACGTAGGTCCAGTGCCGGGGCGTGATATTCAATGGGAGTGAAGCTCCAAATAGTAATTGTTATTAAAATAAGAGAGAACAACGGCTCAAAGTACTTAAGGCAACTCTTTAGCGCTCTTTCTAGTGTACAGTCACACGTAGGTCCAGTGACGGGACGTGACATACAATGGGAGGGGCACTCCAAATAGTAATTGTTATTAAAATAAGAGAGAACAACGGCTCAAAGTACTTAAGGCTACTCTTTGGCGCTCTTTCTAGTGTACAGTCACACGTAGGTCCAGTGGCGGGGCGTGACATACAATGGGAGGGGAGCTCCAAATAGTAATTGTTATTAAAATAAGAGAGAACAATGACTCAAAGTACTTAAGGCTACTCTTTAGCGCTCTTTCTGGTGTACAGTCACACGTAGGTCCAGCGGCGAGGCGTGATATTCAATGGGAGAGAAGCTCCAAATAGTAATTGTTATTAAAATAAGAGAGAACAATGACTCAAAGTACTTAAGGCTACTCTTTAGCGCTCTTTCTGGTGTACAGTCACACGTAAGTCCAGTGCCGGAACGTGATATTCAATGGGAGGGGAGCTCCAAATAGTAATTGTTATTAAAATAAGAGAGAACAATGACTCAAAGTACTTAAGGCTACTCTTTAGCGCTCTTTCTAGTGTACAGTCACACTAGGTCCAGTGCCGGGGCGTGACATTCAATGGGAGAGAAGCTCCAAATAGTAATTGTTATTAAAATAAGAGAGAACAATGACTCAAAGTACTTAAGGCAACTCTTTAGCGCTCTTTCTAGTGTACAGTCACACGTAGGTCCAGTGGCGGGGCGTGATATTCAATGGGAGGGGAGCTCCAAATAGTAATTGTTATTAAAATAAGAGAGAACAATGACTCAAAGTACTTAAGGCTACTCTTTAGCGCTCTTTCTAGTGTACAGTCAGACGTAGGTCCAGATCCGGGCCGTAATATTCAATGGGAGGTAAACTCCAAATAGTAATTGTTATTAAAATAAGAGAGAACAGTGACTCAAAGTACTTAAGGCTACTCTTTAGCGCTCTTTCTAGTGTACAGTCACACGTAGGTCCAGTGCCGGGGCGTGACATTCAATGGGAGAGAAGCTCCAAATAGTAATTGTTATTAAAATAAGAGAGAACAACGACTCAAAGTACTTAAGGCTACTCTTTAGCGCTCTTTCTAGTGTACAGTCACACGTAGGTCCAGTGGCGGGGCGTGATATTCAATGGGAGAGAAGCTCCAAATAGTAATTGTTATTAAAATAAGAGAGAACAATGACTCAAAGTACTTAAGGCTACTCTTTAGCGCTCTTTCTAGTGTACAGTCACACGTAGGTCCAGATCCGGGCCGTGATATTCAATGGGAGGTAAGCTCCAAATAGTAATTGTTATTAAAATAAGAGAGAACAATGACTGAAAGTACTTAAGGCCACTCTTTAGCGCTCTTTCTAGTGTACAGTCACACGTAGGTCCAGTGGCGTGACGTGATATTCAATGGGAGAGAAGCTCCAAATAGTAATTGTTATTAAAATAAGAGAGAACAACGGCTCAAAGTACTTAAGGCTACTCTTTGGCGCTCTATCTAGTGTACAGTCACACGTAGGTCCAGTGGCGGCGCGTGATATGAAATGGGAGGGAAGCGCCAAATAGTAATTGTTATTAAAATAAGAGAGAACAACGGCTCAAAGTACTTAAGGCTACTCTTTAGCGCTCTTTCTAGTGTACAGTCACACGTAGGTCCAGTGGCGTGGCGTGATATTCAATGGGAGGGGAGCTCCAAATAGTAATTGTTATTAAAATAAGAGAGAACAACGACTCAAACTACTTAAGGCTACTCTTTAGCGCTCTTTCTAGTGTACAGTCCCACGTAGGTCCAGTGAAGGGGCGTGATATGAAATGGGAGGGGCACTCCAAATAGTAATTGTTATTAAAATAAGAGAGAACAACGACCCAAAGTACTTAAGGCTACTCTTTAGCGCTCTTTCTAGTGTACAGTCACACGTAGGTCCAGTGGCGTAGCGTGATATGAAATGGGAGGGAAGCGCCAAATAGTAATTGTTATTAAAATAAGAGAGAACAATGACTCAAAGTACTTAAGGCAACTCTTTAGCGCTCTTTCTGGTGTACAGTCACACGTAGGTCCAGTGGCGGGCCGTGACATACAATGGGAGGGGAGCTCCAAATAGTAATTGTTATTAAAATAAGAGAGAACAACGGCTCAAAGTACTTAAGGCAACTCTTTAGCGCTCTTTCTAGTGTACAGTCACACGTAGGTCCAGTGACGGGACGTGACATACAATGGGAGTGAAGCTCCAAATAGTAATTGTTATTAAAATAAGAGAGAACAACGGCTCAAAGTACTTAAGGCTACTCTTTGGCGCTCTTTCTAGTGTACAGTCACACGTAGGTCCAGTGGCGGGGCGTGACATACAATGGGAGGGGAGCTCCAAATAGTAATTATTATTAAAATAAGAGAGAACAATGACTCAAAGTACTTAAGGCTACTCTTTAGCGCTCTTTCTAGTGTACAGTCAGACGTAGGTCCAGATCCGGGCCGTGATATTCAATGGGAGGTAAACTCCAAATAGTAATTGTTATTAAAATAAGAGAAAACAGTGACTCAAAGTACTTAAGGCTACTCTTTAGCGCTCTTTCTAGTGTACAGTCACACGTAGGTCCAGTGCCGGGGCGTGACATTCAATGGGAGAGAAGCTCCAAATAGTAATTGTTATTAAAATAAGAGAGAACAACGACTCAAAGTACTTAAGGCTACTCTTTGGTGCTCTTTCTAGTGTACAGTCACACATAGGTCCAGTGGCGGGCCGTGATATTCAATGGGAGAGAAGCTCCAAATAGTAATTGTTATTAAAATAAGAGAGAACAACGACCCAAAGTACTTAAGGCTGCTCTTTAGCGCTCTTTCTAGTGTACAGTCACATGTAGGTCCAGTGCCGGGCCGTGATATTCAATGGGAGAGAAGCTCCAAGTAGTAATTGTTATTAAAATAAGAGAGAACAACGACTCAAAGTACTTAAGGCTACTCTTTGGTGCTCTTTCTAGTGTACAGTCACATGTAGGTCCAGTGCCGGGCCGTGATATTCAATGGAAGAGAAGCTCCAAGTAGTAATTGTTATTAAAATAAGAGAGAACAACGACCCAAAGTACTTAAGGCTACTCTATAGCGCTCTTTCTAGTGTACAGTTACACGTAGGTCCAGTGCCGGGGCGTGAAATTCAATGGGAGGTAAGCGCCAAATAGTAATTGTTATTAAAATAAGAGAGAACAATGACTCAAAGTACTTAAGGCTACTCTTTAGCGCTCTTTCTAGTGTACAGTCACACGTAGGTCCAGTGGCGAGGCGTGATATTCAATGGGAGGTAAGCTCCAAATAGTAATTGTTATTAAAATAAGAGAGAACAACGACTCAAAGTACTTAAGGCTACTCTTTGGTGCTCTTTCTAGTGTACAGTCACATGTAGGTCCAGTGCCGGGCCGTGATATTCAATGGGAGTGAAGCTCCAAATAGTAATTGTTATTAAAATAAGAGAGAACAACGACTCAATGTACTTAAGGCAACTCGTTAGCGCTCTTTCCAGTGTACAGTCACACGTAGGTCCAGTGGCGGGCCGTGACATACAATGGGAGGGGAGCTCCAAATAGTAATTGTTATTAAAATAAGAGAGAACAACGACCCAAAGTACTTAAGGCAACTCTTTAGCGCTCTTTCTAGTGTACAGTCACACGTAGGTCCAGTGCCGGGGCGTGATATTCAATGGGAGTGAAGCTCAAAATAGTAATTGTTATTAAAATAAGAGAGAACAACGGCTCAAAGTACTTAAGGCAACTCTTTAGCGCTCTTTCTAGTGTACAGTCACACGTAGGTCCAGTGACGGGACGTGACATACAATGGGAGGGGCACTCCAAATAGTAATTGTTATTAAAATAAGAGAGAACAACGGCTCAAAGTACTTAAGGCTACTCTTTGGCGCTCTTTCTAGTGTACAGTCACACGTAGGTCCAGTGGCGGGGCGTGACATACAATGGGAGGGGAGCTCCAAATAGTAATTGTTATTAAAATAAGAGAGAACAATGACTCAAAGTACTTAAGGCTACTCTTTAGCGCTCTTTCTGGTGTACAGTCACACGTAGGTCCAGCGGCGAGGCGTGATATTCAATGGGAGAGAAGCTCCAAATAGTAATTGTTATTAAAATAAGAGAGAACAATGACTCAAAGTACTTAAGGCTACTCTTTAGCGCTCTTTCTGGTGTACAGTCACACGTAAGTCCAGTGCCGGAACGTGATATTCAATGGGAGGGGAGCTCCAAATAGTAATTGTTATTAAAATAAGAGAGAACAATGACTCAAAGTACTTAAGGCTACTCTTTAGCGCTCTTTCTAGTGTACAGTCACACTAGGCCCAGTGCCGGGGCGTGACATTCAATGGGAGAGAAGCTCCAAATAGTAATTGTTATTAAAATAAGAGAGAACAATGACTCAAAGTACTTAAGGCAACTCTTTAGCGCTCTTTCTAGTGTACAGTCACACGTAGGTCCAGTGCCGGGGCGTGATATTCAATGGGAGGGGAGCTCCAAATAGTAATTGTTATTAAAATAAGAGAGAACAATGACTCAAAGTACTTAAGGCTACTCTTTAGCGCTCTTTCTAGTGTACAGTCACACGTAGGTCCAGATCCGGGCCGTGATATTCAATGGGAGGTAAGCTCCAAATAGTAATTGTTATTAAAATAAGAGAGAACAATGACTGAAAGTACTTAAGGCCACTCTTTAGCGCTCTTTCTAGTGTACAGTCACACGTAGGTCCAGTGGCGAGGCGTGATATTCAATGGGAGAGAAGCTCCAAGTAGTAATTGTTATTAAAATAAGAGAGAACAACGACCCAAAGTACTTAAGGCTACTCTTTAGCGCTCTTTCTAGTGTACAGTCTCATGTAGGTCCAGTGCCGGGCCGTGATATTCAATGGGAGAGAAGCTCCAAGTAGTAATTGTTATTAAAATAAGAGAGAACAACGACTCAAAGTACTTAAAGCTACTCTTTGGTGCTCTTTCTAGTGGACAGTCACATGTAGGTCCAGTGCCGGGCCGTGATATTCAATGGGAGAGAAGCTCCAAGTAGTAATTGTTATTAAAATAAGAGAGAACAACGACCCAAAGTACTTAAGGCTACTCTATAGCGCTCTTTCTAGTGTACAGTCACACGTAGGTCCAGTGCCGGGGCGTGATATTCAATGGGAGGTAAGCTCCAAATAGTAATTGTTATTAAAATAAGAGAGAACAACGACTCAAAGTACTTAAGGCAACTCTTTAGCGCTCTTTCTAGTGTACAGTCACACGTAGGTCCAGTGGCGAGGCGTGATATTCAATGGGAGAGAAGCTCCAAGTAGTAATTGTTATTAAAATAAGAGAGAACAACGACTCAAAGTACTTAAGGCTACTCTTTGGCGCTCTTTCTAGTGTACAGTCACACGTAGGTCCAGTGCCGGGGCGTGATATTCAATGGGAGGTAAGCTCCAAATAGTAATTGTTATTAAAATAAGAGAGAACCACGACTCAAAGTACTTAAGGCTACTCTTTGGTGCTCTTTCTAGTGTACAGTCACATGTAGGTCCAGTGGCGGGCCGTGATATTCAATGGGAGTGAAGCTCCAAATAGTAATTGTTATTAAAATAAGAGAGAACAACGACTCAAAGTACTTAAGGCAAATCTTTAGCGCTCTTTCTAGTGTACAGTCACACGTAGGTCCAGTGGCGGGCCGTGATATTCAATGGGAGTGAAGCTCCAAATAGTAATTGTTATTAAAATAAGAGAGAACAACGACTCAAAGTACTTAAGGCAACTCTTTAGCGCTCTTTCTAGTGTACAGTCACACGTAGGTCCAGTGCCGGGGCGTGATATTCAATGGGAGTGAAGCTCCAAATAGTAATTGTTATTAAAATAAGAGAGAACAACGACCCAAAGTACTTAAGGCTACTCTTTAGCGCTCTTTCTAGTGTACAGTCACACGTAGGTCCAGATCCGGGCCGTGACATTCAATGGGAGTGAAGCTCCAAATAGTAATTGTTATTAAAATAAGAGAGAACAACGACCCAAAGTACTTAAGGCAACTCTTTAGCGCTCTTTCTAGTGTACAGTCACACGTAGGTCCAGATCCGGGCCGTGATATTCAATGGGAGTGAAGCTCCAAATAGTAATTGTTATTAAAATAAGAGAGAACAACGACCCAAAGTACTTAAGGCAACTCTTTAGCGCTCTTTCTAGTGTACAGTCACATGTAGGTCCAGTGCCGGGCCGTGACCTTCAATGGGAGTGAAGCTCCAAATAGTAATTGTTATTAAAATAAGAGAGAACAACGACCCAAAGTACTTAAGGCTACTCTTTAGCGCTCTTTCTAGTGTACAGTCACACGTAGGTCCAGTGGCGGGCCGTGATATTCAATGGGAGTGAAGCTCCAAATAGTAATTGTTATTAAAATAAGAGAGAACAACGACCCAAAGTACTTAAGGCTACTCTTTAGCGCTCTTTCTAGTGTACAGTCACACGTAGGTCCAGTGCCGGGGCGTGACATTCAATGGGAGTGAAGCTCCAAATAGTAATTGTTATTAAAATAAGAGAGAACAACGACTCAAAGTACTTCAGGCAACTCTTTAGCGCTCTTTCTAGTGTACAGTCACACGTAGGTCCAGTGCCGGGGCGTGATATTCAATGGGAGTGAAGCTCCAAATAGTAATTGTTATTAAAATAAGAGAGAACAACGACCCAAAGTACTTAAGGCAACTCTTTAGCGCTCTTTCTAGTGTACAGTCACACGTAGGTTCAGTGCCGGGGCGTGATATTCAATGGGAGTGAAGCTCCAAATAGAAATTGTTATTAAAATAAGAGAGAACAACGACCCAAAGTACTTAAGGCAACTCTTTAGCGCTCTTTCTAGTGTACAGTCACACGTAGGTCCAGATCCGGGCCGTGACATTCAAGGGGAGTGAAGCTCCAAATAGTAATTGTTATTAAAATAAGAGAGAACAACGACCCAAAGTACATAAGGCTACTCTTTAGCGCTCTTTCTAGTGTACAGTCACACGTAGGTCCAGTGGCGGGCCGTGATATTCAATGGGAGTGAAGCTCAAAATAGTAATTGTTATTAAAATAAGAGAGAACAACGACTCAAAGTACTTAAGGCAACTCTTTAGCGCTCTTTCTAGTGTACAGTCACACGTAGGTCCAGTGCCGGGGCGTGATATTCAATGGGAGTGAAGCTCCAAATAGTAATTGTTATTAAAATAAGAGAGAACAACGACCCAAAGTACTTAAGGCAACTCTTTAGCGCTCTTTCTAGTGTACAGTCACACGTAGGTTCAGTGCCGGGGCGTGATATTCAATGGGAGTGAAGCTCCAAATAGTAATTGATATTAAAATAAGAGAGAACAACGACCCAAAGTATTTAAGGCAACTCTTTAGCGCTCTTTCTAGTGTACAGTCACACGTAGGTCCAGTGCCGGGGCGTGATATTCAATGGGAGTGAAGCTCCAAATAGTAATTGTTATTAAAATAAGAGAGAACAACGACCCAAAGTACTTAAGGCAACTCTTTAGCGCTCTTTCTAGTGTACAGTCACACGTAGGTCCAGTGCCGGGGCGTGATATTCAATGGGAGTGAAGCTCCAAATAGTAATTGTTATTAAAATAAGAGAGAACAACGACTCAAAGTACTTAAGGCAACTCTTTAGCGCTCTTTCTAGTGTACAGTCACACGTAGGTCCAGTGCCGGGGCGTGATATTCAATGGGAGTGAAGCTCCAAATAGTAATTGTTATTAAAATAAGAGAGAACAACGACTCAAAGTACTTAAGACAACTCTTTAGCGCTCTTTCTAGTGTACAGTCACACGTAGGTCCAGTGCCGGGGCCTGATATTCAATGGGAGTGAAGCTCCAAATAGTAATTGTTATTAAAATAAGAGAGAACAACGACCCAAAGTACTTAAGGCAACTCTTTAGCGCTCTTTCTAGTGTACAGTCACACGTAGGTCCAGTGCCGGGGCGTGATATTCAATGGGAGTGAAGCTCCAAATAGTAATTGTTATTAAAATAAGAGAGAACAATGACTCAAAGTACTTAAGGCAACTCTTTAGCGCTCTTTCTAGTGTACAGTCACAGGTAGGTCCAGTGCCGGGGCGTAATATTCAATGGGAGGTAAGCTCCAAATAGTAATTGTTATTAAAATAAGAGAGAACAACGACTCAAAGTACTTAAGGCTACTCTTTGGTACTCTTTCTAGTGTACAGTCACACGTAGGTCCAGTGGCGAGGCGTGATATTCAATGGGAGAGAAGCTCCAAGTAGTAATTGTTATTAAAATAAGAGAGAACAACGACTCAAAGTACTTAAGGCTACTCTTTAGTGCTCTTTCTAGTGTACAGTCACATGTAGGTCCAGTGCCGGGCCGTGATATTCAATGGGAGTGAAGCTCCAAATAGTAATTGTTATTAAAATAAGAGAGAACAATGACTCAAAGTACTTAAGGCTACTCTTTAGCGCTCTTTCTAGTGTACAGTCACACGTAGGTCCAGTGGCGGGCCGTGATATTCAATGGGAGAGAAGCTCCAAATAGTAATTGTTATTAAAATAAGAGAGAACAACGACCCAAAGTACTTAAGGCTACTCTTTAGCGCTCTTTCTAGTGTACAGTCACATGTAGGTCCAGTGCCGGGCCGTGATATTCAATGGGAGAGAAGCTCCCAGTAGTAATTGTTATTAAAATAAGAGAGAACAACGACTCAAAGTACTTAAGGCTACTCTTTGGTGCTCTTTCTAGTGTACAGTCACATGTAGGTCCAGTGCCGGGCCGTGATATTCAATGGGAGAGAAGCTCCAAGTAGTAATTGTTATTAAAATAAGAGAGAACAACGACCCAAAGTACTTAAGGCTACTCTATAGCGCTCTTTCTAGTGTACAGTCACACATAGGTCCAGTGCCGGGGCGTGAAATTCAATGGGAGGTAAGCGCCAAATAGTAATTGTTATTAAAATAAGAGAGAACAATGACTCAAAGTACTTAAGGCTACTCTTTAGCGCTCTTTCTAGTGTACAGTCACACGTAGGTCCAGTGGCGAGGCGTGATATTCAATGGGAGGTAAGCTCCAAATAGTAATTGTTATTAAAATAAGAGAGAACAACGACTCAAAGTACTTAAGGCTACTCTTTGGTGCTCTTTCTAGTGTACAGTCACATGTAGGTCCAGTGCCGGGCCGTGATATTCAATGGGAGTGAAGCTCCAAATAGTAATTGTTATTAAAATAAGAGAGAACAACGACTCAATGTACTTAAGGCAACTCTTTAGCGCTCTTTCTAGTGTACAGTCACACGTAGGTCCAGTGGCGGGCCGTGACATACAATGGGAGGGGAGCTCCAAATAGTAATTGTTATTAAAATAAGAGAGAACAATGACTCAAAGTACTTAAGGCAACTCTTTAGCGCTCTTTCTGGTGTAGAGTCACACGTAGGTCCAGTGGCGGGCCGTGACATACAATGGGAGGGGAGCTCCAAATAGTAATTGTTATTAAAATAAGAGAGAACAACGGCTCAAAGTACTTAAGGCAACTCTTTAGCGCTCTTTCTAGTGTACAGTCACACGTAGGTCCAGTGACGGGACGTGACATACAATGGGAGGGGCACTCCAAATAGTAATTGTTATTAAAATAAGAGAGAACAACGACTCAAAGTACTTAAGGCTACTCTTTAGTGCTCTTTCTAGTGTACAGTCACATGTAGGTCCAGTGCCGGGCCGTGATATTCAATGGGAGTGAAGCTCCAAATAGTAATTGTTATTACAATAAGAGAGAACAATGACTCAAAGTACTTAAGGCTAGTCTTTAGCGCTCTTTATAGTGTACAGTCACACGTAGGTCCAGTGGCGGTCCGTGATATTCAATGGGAGAGAAGCTCCAAATAGTAATTGTTATTAAAATAAGAGAGAACAACGACCCAAAGTACTTAAGGCTACTCTTTGGCGCTCTTTCTAGTGTACAGTCACACGTAGGTCCAGTGGCGGGGCGTGACATACAATGGGAGGGGAGCTCCAAATAGTAATTGTTATTAAAATAAGAGAGAACAATGACTCAAAGTACTTAAGGCTACTCTTTAGCGCTCTTTCTAGTGTACAGTCAGACGTAGGTCCAGATCCGGGCCGTAATATTCAATGGGAGGTAAACTCCAAATAGTAATTGTTATTAAAATAAGAGAGAACAACGACCCAAAGTACTTAAGGCAACTCTTTAGCGCTCTTTCTAGTGTACAGTCACACGTAGGTCCAGTGCCGGGGCGTGATATTCAATGGGAGTGAAGCTCCAAATAGTAATTGTTATTAAAATAAGAGAGAACAACGGCTCAAAGTACTTAAGGCAACTCTTTAGCGCTCTTTCTAGTGTACAGTCACACGTAGGTCCAGTGACGGGACGTGACATACAATGGGAGGGGCACTCCAAATAGTAATTGTTATTAAAATAAGAGAGAACAACGGCTCAAAGTACTTAAGGCTACTCTTTGGCGCTCTTTCTAGTGTACAGTCACACGTAGGTCCAGTGGCGGGGCGTGACATACAATGGGAGGGGAGCTCCAAATAGTAATTGTTATTAAAATAAGAGAGAACAATGACTCAAAGTACTTAAGGCTACTCTTTAGCGCTCTTTCTGGTGTACAGTCACACGTAGGTCCAGCGGCGAGGCGTGATATTCAATGGGAGAGAAGCTCCAAATAGTAATTGTTATTAAAATAAGAGAGAACAATGACTCAAAGTACTTAAGGCTACTCTTTAGCGCTCTTTCTGGTGTACAGTCACACGTAAGTCCAGTGCCGGAACGTGATATTCAATGGGAGGGGAGCTCCAAATAGTAATTGTTATTAAAATAAGAGAGAACAATGACTCAAAGTACTTAAGGCTACTCTTTAGCGCTCTTTCTAGTGTACAGTCACACTAGGTCCAGTGCCGGGGCGTGACATTCAATGGGAGAGAAGCTCCAAATAGTAATTGTTATTAAAATAAGAGAGAACAATGACTCAAAGTACTTAAGGCAACTCTTTAGCGCTCTTTCTAGTGTACAGTCACACGTAGGTCCAGTGCCGGGGCGTGATATTCAATGGGAGGGGAGCTCCAAATAGTAATTGTTATTAAAATAAGAGAGAACAATGACTCAAAGTACTTAAGGCTACTCTTTAGCGCTCTTTCTAGTGTACAGTCACACGTAGGTCCAGATCCGGGCCGTGATATTCAATGGGAGGTAAGCTCCAAATAGTAATTGTTATTAAAATAAGAGAGAACAATGACTGAAAGTACTTAAGGCCACTCTTTAGCGCTCTTTCTAGTGTACAGTCACACGTAGGTCCAGTGGCGAGGCGTGATATTCAATGGGAGAGAAGCTCCAAGTAGTAATTGTTATTAAAATAAGAGAGAACAACGACCCAAAGTACTTAAGGCTACTCTTTAGCGCTCTTTCTAGTGTACAGTCTCATGTAGGTCCAGTGCCGGGCCGTGATATTCAATGGGAGAGAAGCTCCAAGTAGTAATTGTTATTAAAATAAGAGAGAACAACGACTCAAAGTACTTAAAGCTACTCTTTGGTGCTCTTTCTAGTGGACAGTCACATGTAGGTCCAGTGCCGGGCCGTGATATTCAATGGGAGAGAAGCTCCAAGTAGTAATTGTTATTAAAATAAGAGAGAACAACGACCCAAAGTACTTAAGGCTACTCTATAGCGCTCTTTCTAGTGTACAGTCACACGTAGGTCCAGTGCCGGGGCGTGATATTCAATGGGAGGTAAGCTCCAAATAGTAATTGTTATTAAAATAAGAGAGAACAACGACTCAAAGTACTTAAGGCAACTCTTTAGCGCTCTTTCTAGTGTACAGTCACACGTAGGTCCAGTGGCGAGGCGTGATATTCAATGGGAGAGAAGCTCCAAGTAGTAATTGTTATTAAAATAAGAGAGAACAACGACTCAAAGTACTTAAGGCTACTCTTTGGCGCTCTTTCTAGTGTACAGTCACACGTAGGTCCAGTGCCGGGGCGTGATATTCAATGGGAGGTAAGCTCCAAATAGTAATTGTTATTAAAATAAGAGAGAACCACGACTCAAAGTACTTAAGGCTACTCTTTGGTGCTCTTTCTAGTGTACAGTCACATGTAGGTCCAGTGGCGGGCCGTGATATTCAATGGGAGTGAAGCTCCAAATAGTAATTGTTATTAAAATAAGAGAGAACAACGACTCAAAGTACTTAAGGCAAATCTTTAGCGCTCTTTCTAGTGTACAGTCACACGTAGGTCCAGTGGCGGGCCGTGATATTCAATGGGAGTGAAGCTCCAAATAGTAATTGTTATTAAAATAAGAGAGAACAACGACTCAAAGTACTTAAGGCAACTCTTTAGCGCTCTTTCTAGTGTACAGTCACACGTAGGTCCAGTGCCGGGGCGTGATATTCAATGGGAGTGAAGCTCCAAATAGTAATTGTTATTAAAATAAGAGAGAACAACGACCCAAAGTACTTAAGGCTACTCTTTAGCGCTCTTTCTAGTGTACAGTCACACGTAGGTCCAGATCCGGGCCGTGACATTCAATGGGAGTGAAGCTCCAAATAGTAATTGTTATTAAAATAAGAGAGAACAACGACCCAAAGTACTTAAGGCAACTCTTTAGCGCTCTTTCTAGTGTACAGTCACACGTAGGTCCAGATCCGGGCCGTGATATTCAATGGGAGTGAAGCTCCAAATAGTAATTGTTATTAAAATAAGAGAGAACAACGACCCAAAGTACTTAAGGCAACTCTTTAGCGCTCTTTCTAGTGTACAGTCACATGTAGGTCCAGTGCCGGGCCGTGACCTTCAATGGGAGTGAAGCTCCAAATAGTAATTGTTATTAAAATAAGAGAGAACAACGACCCAAAGTACTTAAGGCTACTCTTTAGCGCTCTTTCTAGTGTACAGTCACACGTAGGTCCAGTGGCGGGCCGTGATATTCAATGGGAGTGAAGCTCCAAATAGTAATTGTTATTAAAATAAGAGAGAACAACGACCCAAAGTACTTAAGGCTACTCTTTAGCGCTCTTTCTAGTGTACAGTCACACGTAGGTCCAGTGCCGGGGCGTGACATTCAATGGGAGTGAAGCTCCAAATAGTAATTGTTATTAAAATAAGAGAGAACAACGACTCAAAGTACTTCAGGCAACTCTTTAGCGCTCTTTCTAGTGTACAGTCACACGTAGGTCCAGTGCCGGGGCGTGATATTCAATGGGAGTGAAGCTCCAAATAGTAATTGTTATTAAAATAAGAGAGAACAACGACCCAAAGTACTTAAGGCAACTCTTTAGCGCTCTTTCTAGTGTACAGTCACACGTAGGTTCAGTGCCGGGGCGTGATATTCAATGGGAGTGAAGCTCCAAATAGTAATTGTTATTAAAATAAGAGAGAACAACGACCCAAAGTACTTAAGGCAACTCTTTAGCGCTCTTTCTAGTGTACAGTCACACGTAGGTCCAGATCCGGGCCGTGACATTCAATGGGAGTGAAGCTCCAAATAGTAATTGTTATTAAAATAAGAGAGAACAACGACCCAAAGTACATAAGGCTACTCTTTAGCGCTCTTTCTAGTGTACAGTCACACGTAGGTCCAGTGGCGGGCCGTGATATTCAATGGGAGTGAAGCTCAAAATAGTAATTGTTATTAAAATAAGAGAGAACAACGACTCAAAGTACTTAAGGCAACTCTTTAGCGCTCTTTCTAGTGTACAGTCACACGTAGGTCCAGTGCCGGGGCGTGATATTCAATGGGAGTGAAGCTCCAAATAGTAATTGTTATTAAAATAAGAGAGAACAACGACCCAAAGTACTTAAGGCAACTCTTTAGCGCTCTTTCTAGTGTACAGTCACACGTAGGTTCAGTGCCGGGGCGTGATATTCAATGGGAGTGAAGCTCCAAATAGTAATTGATATTAAAATAAGAGAGAACAACGACCCAAAGTATTTAAGGCAACTCTTTAGCGCTCTTTCTAGTGTACAGTCACACGTAGGTCCAGTGCCGGGGCGTGATATTCAATGGGAGTGAAGCTCCAAATAGTAATTGTTATTAAAATAAGAGAGAACAACGACCCAAAGTACTTAAGGCAACTCTTTAGCGCTCTTTCTAGTGTACAGTCACACGTAGGTCCAGTGCCGGGGCGTGATATTCAATGGGAGTGAAGCTCCAAATAGTAATTGTTATTAAAATAAGAGAGAACAACGACTCAAAGTACTTAAGGCAACTCTTTAGCGCTCTTTCTAGTGTACAGTCACACGTAGGTCCAGTGCCGGGGCGTGATATTCAATGGGAGTGAAGCTCCAAATAGTAATTGTTATTAAAATAAGAGAGAACAACGACTCAAAGTACTTAAGACAACTCTTTAGCGCTCTTTCTAGTGTACAGTCACACGTAGGTCCAGTGCCGGGGCGTGATATTCAATGGGAGTGAAGCTCCAAATAGTAATTGTTATTAAAATAAGAGAGAACAACGACCCAAAGTACTTAAGGCAACTCTTTAGCGCTCTTTCTAGTGTACAGTCACACGTAGGTCCAGTGCCGGGGCGTGATATTCAATGGGAGTGAAGCTCCAAATAGTAATTGTTATTAAAATAAGAGAGAACAATGACTCAAAGTACTTAAGGCAACTCTTTAGCGCTCTTTCTAGTGTACAGTCACAGGTAGGTCCAGTGCCGGGGCGTAATATTCAATGGGAGGTAAGCTCCAAATAGTAATTGTTATTAAAATAAGAGAGAACAACGACTCAAAGTACTTAAGGCTACTCTTTGGTACTCTTTCTAGTGTACAGTCACACGTAGGTCCAGTGGCGAGGCGTGATATTCAATGGGAGAGAAGCTCCAAGTAGTAATTGTTATTAAAATAAGAGAGAACAACGACTCAAAGTACTTAAGGCTACTCTTTAGTGCTCTTTCTAGTGTACAGTCACATGTAGGTCCAGTGCCGGGCCGTGATATTCAATGGGAGTGAAGCTCCAAATAGTAATTGTTATTAAAATAAGAGAGAACAATGACTCAAAGTACTTAAGGCTACTCTTTAGCGCTCTTTCTAGTGTACAGTCACACGTAGGTCCAGTGGCGGGCCGTGATATTCAATGGGAGAGAAGCTCCAAATAGTAATTGTTATTAAAATAAGAGAGAACAACGACCCAAAGTACTTAAGGCTACTCTTTAGCGCTCTTTCTAGTGTACAGTCACATGTAGGTCCAGTGCCGGGCCGTGATATTCAATGGGAGAGAAGCTCCCAGTAGTAATTGTTATTAAAATAAGAGAGAACAACGACTCAAAGTACTTAAGGCTACTCTTTGGTGCTCTTTCTAGTGTACAGTCACATGTAGGTCCAGTGCCGGGCCGTGATATTCAATGGGAGAGAAGCTCCAAGTAGTAATTGTTATTAAAATAAGAGAGAACAACGACCCAAAGTACTTAAGGCTACTCTATAGCGCTCTTTCTAGTGTACAGTCACACGTAGGTCCAGTGCCGGGGCGTGAAATTCAATGGGAGGTAAGCGCCAAATAGTAATTGTTATTAAAATAAGAGAGAACAATGACTCAAAGTACTTAAGGCTACTCTTTAGCGCTCTTTCTAGTGTACAGTCACACGTAGGTCCAGTGGCGAGGCGTGATATTCAATGGGAGGTAAGCTCCAAATAGTAATTGTTATTAAAATAAGAGAGAACAACGACTCAAAGTACTTAAGGCTACTCTTTGGTGCTCTTTCTAGTGTACAGTCACATGTAGGTCCAGTGCCGGGCCGTGATATTCAATGGGAGTGAAGCTCCAAATAGTAATTGTTATTAAAATAAGAGAGAACAACGACTCAATGTACTTAAGGCAACTCTTTAGCGCTCATTCTAGTGTACAGTCACACGTAGGTCCAGTGGCGGGCCGTGACATACAATGGGAGGGGAGCTCCAAATAGTAATTGTTATTAAAATAAGAGAGAACAATGACTCAAAGTACTTAAGGCAACTCTTTAGCGCTCTTTCTGGTGTAGAGTCACACGTAGGTCCAGTGGCGGGCCGTGACATACAATGGGAGGGGAGCTCCAAATAGTAATTGTTATTAAAATAAGAGAGAACAACGGCTCAAAGTACTTAAGGCAACTCTTTAGCGCTCTTTCTAGTGTACAGTCACACGTAGGTCCAGTGACGGGACGTGACATACAATGGGAGGGGCACTCCAAATAGTAATTGTTATTAAAATAAGAGAGAACAACGACTCAAAGTACTTAAGGCTACTCTTTAGTGCTCTTTCTAGTGTACAGTCACACGTAGGTCCAGTGACGGGACGTGACATACAATGGGAGGGGCACTCCAAATAGTAATTGTTATTAAAATAAGAGAGAACAACGGCTCAAAGTACTTAAGGCAACTCTTTAGCGCTCTTTCTAGTGTACAGTCACACGTAGGTCCAGTGCCGGGGCGTGATATTCAATGGGAGTGAAGCTCCAAATAGTAATTGTTATTAAAATAAGAGAGAACAACGGCTCAAAGTACTTAAGGCAACTCTTTAGCGCTCTTTCTAGTGTACAGTCACACGTAGGTCCAGTGACGGGACGTGACATACAATGGGAGGGGCACTCCAAATAGTAATTGTTATTAAAATAAGAGAGAACAACGGCTCAAAGTACTTAAGGCTACTCTTTGGCGCTCTTTCTAGTGTACAGTCACACGTAGGTCCAGTGCCGGGGCGTGACATACAATGGGAGGGGAGCTCCAAATAGTAATTGTTATTAAAATAAGAGAGAACAATGACTCAAAGTACTTAAGGCTACTCTTTAGCGCTCTTTCTGGTGTACAGTCACACGTAGGTCCAGCGGCGAGGCGTGATATTCAATGGGAGAGAAGCTCCAAATAGTAATTGTTATTAAAATAAGAGAGAACAATGACTCAAAGTACTTAAGGCTACTCTTTAGCGCTCTTTCTGGTGTACAGTCACACGTAAGTCCAGTGCCGGAACGTGATATTCAATGGGAGGGGAGCTCCAAATAGTAATTGTTATTAAAATAAGAGAGAACAATGACTCAAAGTACTTAAGGCTACTCTTTAGCGCTCTTTCTAGTGTACAGTCACACTAGGTCCAGTGCCGGGGCGTGACATTCAATGGGAGAGAAGCTCCAAATAGTAATTGTTATTAAAATAAGAGAGAACAATGACTCAAAGTACTTAAGGCAACTCTTTAGCGCTCTTTCTAGTGTACAGTCACACGTAGGTCCAGTGCCGGGGCGTGATATTCAATGGGAGGGGAGCTCCAAATAGTAATTGTTATTAAAATAAGAGAGAACAATGACTCAAAGTACTTAAGGCTACTCTTTAGCGCTCTTTCTAGTGTACAGTCACACGTAGGTCCAGATCCGGGCCGTGATATTCAATGGGAGGTAAGCTCCAAATAGTAATTGTTATTAAAATAAGAGAGAACAATGACTGAAAGTACTTAAGGCCACTCTTTAGCGCTCTTTCTAGTGTACAGTCACACGTAGGTCCAGTGGCGAGGCGTGATATTCAATGGGAGAGAAGCTCCAAGTAGTAATTGTTATTAAAATAAGAGAGAACAACGACCCAAAGTACTTAAGGCTACTCTTTAGCGCTCTTTCTAGTGTACAGTCTCATGTAGGTCCAGTGCCGGGCCGTGGTATTCAATGGGAGAGAAGCTCCAAGTAGTAATTGTTATTAAAATAAGAGAGAACAACGACTCAAAGTACTTAAAGCTACTCTTTGGTGCTCTTTCTAGTGGACAGTCACATGTAGGTCCAGTGCCGGGCCGTGATATTCAATGGGAGAGAAGCTCCAAGTAGTAATTGTTATTAAAATAAGAGAGAACAACGACCCAAAGTACTTAAGGCTACTCTATAGCGCTCTTTCTAGTGTACAGTCACACGTAGGTCCAGTGCCGGGGCGTGATATTCAATGGGAGGTAAGCTCCAAATAGTAATTGTTATTAAAATAAGAGAGAACAACGACTCAAAGTACTTAAGGCAACTCTTTAGCGCTCTTTCTAGTGTACAGTCACACGTAGGTCCAGTGGCGAGGCGTGATATTCAATGGGAGAGAAGCTCCAAGTAGTAATTGTTATTAAAATAAGAGAGAACAACGACTCAAAGTACTTAAGGCTACTCTTTGGCGCTCTTTCTAGTGTACAGTCACACGTAGGTCCAGTGCCGGGGCGTGATATTCAATGGGAGGTAAGCTCCAAATAGTAATTGTTATTAAAATAAGAGAGAACCACGACTCAAAGTACTTAAGGCTACTCTTTGGTGCTCTTTCTAGTGTACAGTCACATGTAGGTCCAGTGGCGGGCCGTGATATTCAATGGGAGTGAAGCTCCAAATAGTAATTGTTATTAAAATAAGAGAGAACAACGACTCAAAGTACTTAAGGCAAATCTTTAGCGCTCTTTCTAGTGTACAGTCACACGTAGGTCCAGTGGCGGGCCGTGATATTCAATGGGAGTGAAGCTCCAAATAGTAATTGTTATTAAAATAAGAGAGAACAACGACTCAAAGTACTTAAGGCAACTCTTTAGCGCTCTTTCTAGTGTACAGTCACACGTAGGTCCAGTGCCGGGGCGTGATATTCAATGGGAGTGAAGCTCCAAATAGTAATTGTTATTAAAATAAGAGAGAACAACGACCCAAAGTACTTAAGGCTACTCTTTAGCGCTCTTTCTAGTGTACAGTCACACGTAGGTCCAGATCCGGGCCGTGACATTCAATGGGAGTGAAGCTCCAAATAGTAATTGTTATTAAAATAAGAGAGAACAACGACCCAAAGTACTTAAGGCAACTCTTTAGCGCTCTTTCTAGTGTACAGTCACACGTAGGTCCAGATCCGGGCCGTGATATTCAATGGGAGTGAAGCTCCAAATAGTAATTGTTATTAAAATAAGAGAGAACAACGACCCAAAGTACTTAAGGCAACTCTTTAGCGCTCTTTCTAGTGTACAGTCACATGTAGGTCCAGTGCCGGGCCGTGACCTTCAATGGGAGTGAAGCTCCAAATAGTAATTGTTATTAAAATAAGAGAGAACAACGACCCAAAGTACTTAAGGCTACTCTTTAGCGCTCTTTCTAGTGTACAGTCACACGTAGGTCCAGTGGCGGGCCGTGATATTCAATGGGAGTGAAGCTCCAAATAGTAATTGTTATTAAAATAAGAGAGAACAACGACCCAAAGTACTTAAGGCTACTCTTTAGCGCTCTTTCTAGTGTACAGTCACACGTAGGTCCAGTGCCGGGGCGTGACATTCAATGGGAGTGAAGCTCCAAATAGTAATTGTTATTAAAATAAGAGAGAACAACGACTCAAAGTACTTCAGGCAACTCTTTAGCGCTCTTTCTAGTGTACAGTCACACGTAGGTCCAGTGCCGGGGCGTGATATTCAATGGGAGTGAAGCTCCAAATAGTAATTGTTATTAAAATAAGAGAGAACAACGACCCAAAGTACTTAAGGCAACTCTTTAGCGCTCTTTCTAGTGTACAGTCACACGTAGGTTCAGTGCCGGGGCGTGATATTCAATGGGAGTGAAGCTCCAAATAGTAATTGTTATTAAAATAAGAGAGAACAACGACCCAAAGTACTTAAGGCAACTCTTTAGCGCTCTTTCTAGTGTACAGTCACACGTAGGTCCAGATCCGGGCCGTGACATTCAATGGGAGTGAAGCTCCAAATAGTAATTGTTATTAAAATAAGAGAGAACAACGACCCAAAGTACATAAGGCTACTCTTTAGCGCTCTTTCTAGTGTACAGTCACACGTAGGTCCAGTGGCGGGCCGTGATATTCAATGGGAGTGAAGCTCAAAATAGTAATTGTTATTAAAATAAGAGAGAACAACGACTCAAAGTACTTAAGGCAACTCTTTAGCGCTCTTTCTAGTGTACAGTCACACGTAGGTCCAGTGCCGGGGCGTGATATTCAATGGGAGTGAAGCTCCAAATAGTAATTGTTATTAAAATAAGAGAGAACAACGACCCAAAGTACTTAAGGCAACTCTTTAGCGCTCTTTCTAGTGTACAGTCACACGTAGGTTCAGTGCCGGGGCGTGATATTCAATGGGAGTGAAGCTCCAAATAGTAATTGATATTAAAATAAGAGAGAACAACGACCCAAAGTATTTAAGGCAACTCTTTAGCGCTCTTTCTAGTGTACAGTCACACGTAGGTCCAGTGCCGGGGCGTGATATTCAATGGGAGTGAAGCTCCAAATAGTAATTGTTATTAAAATAAGAGAGAACAACGACCCAAAGTACTTAAGGCAACTCTTTAGCGCTCTTTCTAGTGTACAGTCACACGTAGGTCCAGTGCCGGGGCGTGATATTCAATGGGAGTGAAGCTCCAAATAGTAATTGTTATTAAAATAAGAGAGAACAACGACTCAAAGTACTTAAGGCAACTCTTTAGCGCTCTTTCTAGTGTACAGTCACACGTAGGTCCAGTGCCGGGGCGTGATATTCAATGGGAGTGAAGCTCCAAATAGTAATTGTTATTAAAATAAGAGAGAACAACGACTCAAAGTACTTAAGACAACTCTTTAGCGCTCTTTCTAGTGTACAGTCACACGTAGGTCCAGTGCCGGGGCGTGATATTCAATGGGAGTGAAGCTCCAAATAGTAATTGTTATTAAAATAAGAGAGAACAACGACCCAAAGTACTTAAGGCAACTCTTTAGCGCTCTTTCTAGTGTACAGTCACACGTAGGTCCAGTGCCGGGGCGTGATATTCAATGGGAGTGAAGCTCCAAATAGTAATTGTTATTAAAATAAGAGAGAACAATGACTCAAAGTACTTAAGGCAACTCTTTAGCGCTCTTTCTAGTGTACAGTCACAGGTAGGTCCAGTGCCGGGGCGTAATATTCAATGGGAGGTAAGCTCCAAATAGTAATTGTTATTAAAATAAGAGAGAACAACGACTCAAAGTACTTAAGGCTACTCTTTGGTACTCTTTCTAGTGTACAGTCACACGTAGGTCCAGTGGCGAGGCGTGATATTCAATGGGAGAGAAGCTCCAAGTAGTAATTGTTATTAAAATAAGAGAGAACAACGACTCAAAGTACTTAAGGCTACTCTTTAGTGCTCTTTCTAGTGTACAGTCACATGTAGGTCCAGTGCCGGGCCGTGATATTCAATGGGAGTGAAGCTCCAAATAGTAATTGTTATTAAAATAAGAGAGAACAATGACTCAAAGTACTTAAGGCTACTCTTTAGCGCTCTTTCTAGTGTACAGTCACACGTAGGTCCAGTGGCGGGCCGTGATATTCAATGGGAGAGAAGCTCCAAATAGTAATTGTTATTAAAATAAGAGAGAACAACGACCCAAAGTACTTAAGGCTACTCTTTAGCGCTCTTTCTAGTGTACAGTCACATGTAGGTCCAGTGCCGGGCCGTGATATTCAATGGGAGAGAAGCTCCCAGTAGTAATTGTTATTAAAATAAGAGAGAACAACGACTCAAAGTACTTAAGGCTACTCTTTGGTGCTCTTTCTAGTGTACAGTCACATGTAGGTCCAGTGCCGGGCCGTGATATTCAATGGGAGAGAAGCTCCAAGTAGTAATTGTTATTAAAATAAGAGAGAACAACGACCCAAAGTACTTAAGGCTACTCTATAGCGCTCTTTCTAGTGTACAGTCACACGTAGGTCCAGTGCCGGGGCGTGAAATTCAATGGGAGGTAAGCGCCAAATAGTAATTGTTATTAAAATAAGAGAGAACAATGACTCAAAGTACTTAAGGCTACTCTTTAGCGCTCTTTCTAGTGTACAGTCACACGTAGGTCCAGTGGCGAGGCGTGATATTCAATGGGAGGTAAGCTCCAAATAGTAATTGTTATTAAAATAAGAGAGAACAACGACTCAAAGTACTTAAGGCTACTCTTTGGTGCTCTTTCTAGTGTACAGTCACATGTAGGTCCAGTGCCGGGCCGTGATATTCAATGGGAGTGAAGCTCCAAATAGTAATTGTTATTAAAATAAGAGAGAACAACGACTCAATGTACTTAAGGCAACTCTTTAGCGCTCTTTCTAGTGTACAGTCACACGTAGGTCCAGTGGCGGGCCGTGACATACAATGGGAGGGGAGCTCCAAATAGTAATTGTTATTAAAATAAGAGAGAACAATGACTCAAAGTACTTAAGGCAACTCTTTAGCGCTCTTTCTGGTGTAGAGTCACACGTAGGTCCAGTGGCGGGCCGTGACATACAATGGGAGGGGAGCTCCAAATAGTAATTGTTATTAAAATAAGAGAGAACAACGGCTCAAAGTACTTAAGGCAACTCTTTAGCGCTCTTTCTAGTGTACAGTCACACGTAGGTCCAGTGACGGGACGTGACATACAATGGGAGGGGCACTCCAAATAGTAATTGTTATTAAAATAAGAGAGAACAACGACTCAAAGTACTTAAGGCTACTCTTTAGTGCTCTTTCTAGTGTACAGTCACATGTAGGTCCAGTGCCGGGCCGTGATATTCAATGGGAGTGAAGCTCCAAATAGTAATTGTTATTACAATAAGAGAGAACAATGACTCAAAGTACTTAAGGCTACTCTTTAGCGCTCTTTATAGTGTACAGTCACACGTAGGTCCAGTGGCGGTCCGTGATATTCAATGGGAGAGAAGCTCCAAATAGTAATTGTTATTAAAATAAGAGAGAACAGTGACTCAAAGTACTTAAGGCTACTCTTTAGCGCTCTTTCTAGTGTACAGTCACACGTAGGTCCAGTGCCGGGGCGTGACATTCAATGGGAGAGAAGCTCCAAATAGTAATTGTTATTAAAATAAGAGAGAACAACGACTCAAAGTACTTAAGGCTACTCTTTGGTGCTCTTTCTAGTGTACAGTCACACATAGGTCCAGTGGCGGGCCGTGATATTCAATGGGAGAGAAGCTCCAAATAGTAATTGTTATTAAAATAAGAGAGAACAATGACTCAAAGTACTTAAGGCTACTCTTTAGCGCTCTTTCTAGTGTACAGTCACACGTAGGTCCAGATCCGGGCCGTGATATTCAATGGGAGGTAAGCTCCAAATAGTAATTGTTATTAAAATAAGAGAGAACAATGACTGAAAGTACTTAAGGCCACTCTTTAGCGCTCTTTCTAGTGTACAGTCACACGTAGGTCCAGTGGCGAGGCGTGATATTCAATGGGAGAGAAGCTCCAAGTAGTAATTGTTATTAAAATAAGAGAGAACAACGACCCAAAGTACTTAAGGCTACTCTTTAGCGCTCTTTCTAGTGTACAGTCTCATGTAGGTCCAGTGCCGGGCCGTGATATTCAATGGGAGAGAAGCTCCAAGTAGTAATTGTTATTAAAATAAGAGAGAACAACGACTCAAAGTACTTAAAGCTACTCTTTGGTGCTCTTTCTAGTGGACAGTCCCATGTAGGTCCAGTGCCGGGGCGTGATATTCAATGGGAGGTAAGCTCCAAATAGTAATTGTTATTAAAATAAGAGAGAACAACGACTCAAAGTACTTAAGGCAACTCTTTAGCGCTCTTTCTAGTGTACAGTCACACGTAGGTCCAGTGGCGAGGCGTGATATTCAATGGGAGAGAGGCTCCAAGTAGTAATTGTTATTAAAATAAGAGAGAACAACGACTCAAAGTACTTAAGGCTACTCTTTAGCGCTCTTTCTAGTGTACAGTCACACGTAGGTTCAGTGCCGGGGCGTGATATTCAATGGGAGGTAAGCTCCAAATAGTAATTGTTATTAAAATAAGAGAGAACCACGACTCAAAGTACTTAAGGCTACTCTTTGGTGCTCTTTCTAGTGTACAGTCACATGTAGGTCCAGTGGCGGGCCGTGATATTCAATGGGAGTGAAGCTCCAAATAGTAATTGTTATTAAAATAAGAGAGAACAACGACTCAAAGTACTTAAGGCAACTCTTTAGCGCTCTTTCTAGTGTACAGTCACACGTAGGTCCAGTGGCGGGCCGTGATATTCAATGGGAGTGAAGCTCCAAATAGTAATTGTTATTAAAATAAGAGAGAACAACGACTCAAAGTACTTAAGGCAACTCTTTAGCGCTCTTTCTAGTGTACAGTCACACGTAGGTCCAGTGCCGGGGCGTGATATTCAATGGGAGTGAAGCTCCAAATAGTAATTGTTATTAAAATAAGAGAGAACAACGACCCAAAGTACTTAAGGCTACTCTTTAGCGCTCTTTCTAGTGTACAGTCACACGTAGGTCCAGATCCGGGCCGTGACATTCAATGGGAGTGAAGCTCCAAATAGTAATTGTTATTAAAATAAGAGAGAACAACGACCCAAAGTACTTAAGGCAACTCTTTAGCGCTCTTTCTAGTGTACAGTCACACGTAGGTCCAGATCCGGGCCGTGATATTCAATGGGAGTGAAGCTCCAAATAGTAATTGTTATTAAAATAAGAGAGAACAACGACCCAAAGTACTTAAGGCAACTCTTTAGCGCTCTTTCTAGTGTACAGTCACATGTAGGTCCAGTGCCGGGCCGTGACATTCAATGGGAGTGAAGCTCCAAATAGTAATTGTTATTAAAATAAGAGAGAACAACGACCCAAAGTACTTAAGGCTACTCTTTAGCGCTCTTTCTAGTGTACAGTCACACGTAGGTCCAGTGGCGGGCCGTGATATTCAATGGGAGTGAAGCTCCAAATAGTAATTGTTATTAAAATAAGAGAGAACAACGACCCAAAGTACTTAAGGCTACTCTTTAGCGCTCTTTCTAGTGTACAGTCACACGTAGGTCCAGTGCCGGGGCGTGACATTCAATGGGAGTGAAGCTCCAAATAGTAATTGTTATTAAAATAAGAGAGAACAACGACTCAAAGTACTTAAGGCAACTCTTTAGCGCTCTTTCTAGTGTACAGTCACACGTAGGTCCAGTGCCGGGGCGTGATATTCAATGGGAGTGAAGCTCCAAATAGTAATTGTTATTAAAATAAGAGAGAACAACGACCCAAAGTACTTAAGGCAACTCTTTAGCGCTCTTTCTAGTGTACAGTCACACGTAGGTTCAGTGCCGGGGCGTGATATTCAATGGGAGTGAAGCTCCAAATAGTAATTGTTATTAAAATAAGAGAGAACAACGACCCAAAGTACTTAAGGCAACTCTTTAGCGCTCTTTCTAGTGTACAGTCACACGTAGGTCCAGATCCGGGCCGTGACATTCAATGGGAGTGAAGCTCCAAATAGTAATTGTTATTAAAATAAGAGAGAACAACGACCCAAAGTACATAAGGCTACTCTTTAGCGCCCTTTCTAGTGTACAGTCACACGTAGGTCCAGTGGCGGGCCGTGATATTCAATGGGAGTGAAGCTCCAAATAGTAATTGTTATTAAAATAAGAGAGAACAACGACTCAAAGTACTTAAGGCAACTCTTTAGCGCTCTTTCTAGTGTACAGTCACACGTAGGTCCAGTGCCGGGGCGTGATATTCAATGGGAGTGAAGCTCCAAATAGTAATTGTTATTAAAATAAGAGAGAACAACGACCCAAAGTACTTAAGGCAACTCTTTAGCGCTCTTTCTAGTGTACAGTCACACGTAGGTTCAGTGCCGGGGCGTGATATTCAATGGGAGTGAAGCTCCAAATAGTAATTGTTATTAAAATAAGAGAGAACAACGACCCAAAGTACTTAAGGCAACTCTTTAGCGCTCTTTCTAGTGTACAGTCACACGTAGGTCCAGTGCCGGGGCGTGATATTCAATGGGAGTGAAGCTCCAAATAGTAATTGTTATTAAAATAAGAGAGAACAACGACCCAAAGTACTTAAGGCAACTCTTTAGCGCTCTTTCTAGTGTACAGTCACACGTAGGTCCAGTGCCGGGGCGTGATATTCAATGGGAGTGAAGCTCCAAATAGTAATTGTTATTAAAATAAGAGAGAACAACGACTCAAAGTACTTAAGGCAACTCTTTAGCGCTCTTTCTAGTGTACAGTCACACGTAGGTCCAGTGCCGGGGCGTGATATTCAATGGGAGTGAAGCTCCAAATAGTAATTGTTATTAAAATAAGAGAGAACAACGACTCAAAGTACTTAAGACAACTCTTTAGCGCTCTTTCTAGTGTACAGTCACACGTAGGTCCAGTGCCGGGGCGTGATATTCAATGGGAGTGAAGCTCCAAATAGTAATTGTTATTAAAATAAGAGAGAACAACGACCCAAAGTACTTAAGGCAACTCTTTAGCGCTCTTTCTAGTGTACAGTCACACGTAGGTCCAGTGCCGGGGCGTGATATTCAAAGGGAGTGAAGCTCCAAATAGTAATTGTTATTAAAATAAGAGAGAACAATGACTCAAAGTACTTAAGGCAACTCTTTAGCGCTCTTTCTAGTGTACAGTCACAGGTAGGTCCAGTGCCGGGGCGTAATATTCAATGGGAGGTAAGCTCCAAATAGTAATTGTTATTAAAATAAGAGAGAACAACGACTCAAAGTACTTAAGGCTACTCTTTGGTACTCTTTCTAGTGTACAGTCACACGTAGGTCCAGTGGCGAGGCGTGATATTCAATGGGAGAGAAGCTCCAAGTAGTAATTGTTATTAAAATAAGAGAGAACAACGACTCAAAGTACTTAAGGCTACTCTTTAGTGCTCTTTCTAGTGTACTGTCACATGTAGGTCCAGTGCCGGGCCGTGATATTCAATGGGAGTGAAGCTCCAAATAGTAATTGTTATTAAAATAAGAGAGAACAATGACTCAAAGTACTTAAGGCTACTCTTTAGCGCTCTTTCTAGTGTACAGTCACACGTAGGTCCAGTGGCGGGCCGTGATATTCAATGGGAGAGAAGCTCCAAATAGTAATTGTTATTAAAATAAGAGAGAACAACGACCCAAAGTACTTAAGGCTACTCTTTAGCGCTCTTTCTAGTGTACAGTCACATGTAGGTCCAGTGCCGGGCCGTGATATTCAATGGGAGAGAAGCTCCCAGTAGTAATTGTTATTAAAATAAGAGAGAACAACGACTCAAAGTACTTAAGGCTACTCTTTGGTGCTCTTTCTAGTGTACAGTCACATGTAGGTCCAGTGCCGGGCCGTGATATTCAATGGGAGAGAAGCTCCAAGTAGTAATTGTTATTAAAATAAGAGAGAACAACGACCCAAAGTACTTAAGGCTACTCTATAGCGCTCTTTCTAGTGTACAGTCACACGTAGGTCCAGTGCCGGGGCGTGAATTTCAATGGGAGGTAAGCGCCAAATAGTAATTGTTATTAAAATAAGAGAGAACAATGACTCAAAGTACTTAAGGCTACTCTTTAGCGCTCTTTCTAGTGTACAGTCACACGTAGGTCCAGTGGCGAGGCGTGATATTCAATGGGAGGTAAGCTCCAAATAGTAATTGTTATTAAAATAAGAGAGAACAACGACTCAAAGTACTTAAGGCTACTCTTTGGTGCTCTTTCTAGTGTACAGTCACATGTAGGTCCAGTGCCGGGCCGTGATATTCAATGGGAGTGAAGCTCCAAATAGTAATTGTTATTAAAATAAGAGAGAACAACGACTCAATGTACTTAAGGCAACTCTTTAGCGCTCTTTCTAGTGTACAGTCACACGTAGGTCCAGTGGCGGGCCGTGACATACAATGGGAGGGGAGCTCCAAATAGTAATTGTTATTAAAATAAGAGAGAACAATGACTCAAAGTACTTAAGGCAACTCTTTAGCGCTCTTTCTGGTGTAGAGTCACACGTAGGTCCAGTGGCGGGCCGTGACATACAATGGGAGGGGAGCTCCAAATAGTAATTGTTATTAAAATAAGAGAGAACAACGGCTCAAAGTACTTAAGGCAACTCTTTAGCGCTCTTTCTAGTGTACAGTCACACGTAGGTCCAGTGACGGGACGTGACATACAATGGGAGGGGCACTCCAAATAGTAATTGTTATTAAAATAAGAGAGAACAACGGCTCAAAGTACTTAAGGCTACTCTTTGGCGCTCTTTCTAGTGTACAGTCACACGTAGGTCCAGTGGCGGGGCGTGACATACAATGGGAGGGGAGCTCCAAATAGTAATTGTTATTAAAATAAGAGAGAACAATGACTCAAAGTACTTAAGGCTACTCTTTAGCGCTCTTTCTAGTGTACAGTCAGACGTAGGTCCAGATCCGGGCCGTAATATTCAATGGGAGGTAAACTCCAAATAGTAATTGTTATTAAAATAAGAGAGAGTAGTGACTCAAAGTACTTAAGGCTACTCTTTAGCGCTCTTTCTAGTGTACAGTCACACGTAGGTCCAGTGCCGGGGCGTGACATTCAATGGGAGAGAAGCTCCAAATAGTAATTGTTATTAAAATAAGAGAGAACAACGACTCAAAGTACTTAAGGCTACTCTTTGGTGCTCTTTCTAGTGTACAGTCACACATAGGTCCAGTGGCGGGCCGTGATATTCAATGGGAGAGAAGCTCCAAATAGTAATTGTTATTAAAATAAGAGAGAACAACGACCCAAAGTACTTAAGGCTACTCTTTAGCGCTCTTTCTAGTGTACAGTCACATGTAGGTCCAGTGCCGGGCCGTGATATTCAATGGGAGAGAAGCTCCAAGTAGTAATTGTTATTAAAATAAGAGAGAACAACGACTCAAAGTACTTAAGGCTACTCTTTGGTGCTCTTTCTAGTGTACAGTCACATGTAGGTCCAGTGCCGGGCCGTGATATTCAATGGGAGAGAAGCTCCAAGTAGTAGTTGTTATTAAAATAAGAGAGAACAACGACCCAAAGTACTTAAGGCTACTCTATAGCGCTCTTTCTAGTGTACAGTCACACGTAGGTCCAGTGCCGGGGCGTGAAATTCAATGGGAGGTAAGCGCCAAATAGTAATTGTTATTAAAATAAGAGAGAACAATGACTCAAAGTACTTAAGGCTACTCTTTAGCGCTCTTTCTAGTGTACAGTCACACGTAGGTCCTGTGGCGAGGCGTGATATTCAATGGGAGGTAAGCTCCAAATAGTAATTGTTATTAAAATAAGAGAGAACAACGACTCAAAGTACTTAACGCTACTCTTTGGTGCTCTTTCTAGTGTACAGTCACATGTAGGTCCAGTGCCGGGCCGTGATATTCAATGGGAGTGAAGCTCCAAATAGTAATTGTTATTAAAATAAGAGAGAACAACGACTCAATGTACTTAAGGCAACTCTTTAGCGCTCTTTCTAGTGTACAGTCACACGTAGGTCCAGTGGCGGGCCGTGACATACAATGGGAGGGGAGCTCCAAATAGTAATTGTTATTAAAATAAGAGAGAACAATGACTCAAAGTACTTAAGGCAACTCTTTAGCGCTCTTTCTAGTGTACAGTCACACGTAGGTCCAGTGGCGGGCCGTGACATACAATGGGAGGGGAGCTCCAAATAGTAATTGTTATTAAAATAAGAGAGAACAACGGCTCAAAGTACTTAAGGCAACTCTTTAGCGCTCTTTCTAGTGTACAGTCACACGTAGGTCCAGTGACGGGACGTGACATACAATGGGAGGGGCACTCCAAATAGTAATTGTTATTAAAATAAGAGAGAACAACGGCTCAAAGTACTTAAGGCTACTCTTTGGCGCTCTTTCTAGTGTACAGTCACACGTAGGTCCAGTGGCGGGGCGTGACATACAATGGGAGGGGAGCTCCAAATAGTAATTGTTATTAAAATAAGAGAGAACAATGACTCAAAGTACTTAAGGCTACTCTTTAGCGCTCTTTCTGGTGTACAGTCACACGTAGGTCCAGCGGCGAGGCGTGATATTCAATGGGAGGTAAGCTCCAAATAGTAATTGTTATTAAAATAAGAGAGAACAATGACTCAAAGTACTTAAGGCTACTCTTTAGCGCTCTTTCTGGTGTACAGTCACACGTAAGTCCAGTGCCGGAACGTGATATTCAATGGGAGGGGAGCTCCAAATAGTAATTGTTATTAAAATAAGAGAGAACAATGACTCAAAGTACTTAAGGCTACTCTTTAGCGCTCTTTCTAGTGTACAGTCACACTAGGTCCAGTGCCGGGGCGTGACATTCAATGGGAGAGAAGCTCCAAATAGTAATTGTTATTAAAATAAGAGAGAACAATGACTCAAAGTACTTAAGGCAACTCTTTAGCGCTCTTTCTAGTGTACAGTCACACGTAGGTCCAGTGCCGGGGCGTGATATTCAATGGGAGTGAAGCTCCAAATAGTAATTGTTATTAAAATAAGAGAGAACAACGACTCAAAGTACTTAAGGCAACTCTTTAGCGCTCTTTCTAGTGTACAGTCACACGTAGGTCCAGTGCCGGGGCGTGATATTCAATGGGAGTGAAGCTCCAAATAGTAATTGTTATTAAAATAAGAGAGAACAACGACTCAAAGTACTTAAGACAACTCTTTAGCGCTCTTTCTAGTGTACAGTCACACGTAGGTCCAGTGCCGGGGCGTGATATTCAATGGGAGTGAAGCTCCAAATAGTAATTGTTATTAAAATAAGAGAGAACAACGACCCAAAGTACTTAAGGCAACTCTTTAGCGCTCTTTCTAGTGTACAGTCACACGTAGGTCCAGTGCCGGGGCGTGATATTCAATGGGAGTGAAGCTCCAAATAGTAATTGTTATTAAAATAAGAGAGAACAACGACTCAAAGTACTTAAGGCAACTCTTTAGCGCTCTTTCTAGTGTACAGTCACACGTAGGTCCAGTGCCGGGGCGTGATATTCAATGGGAGTGAAGCTCCAAATAGTAATTGTTATTAAAATAAGAGAGAACAACGACCCAAAGTACTTAAGGCTACTCTTTAGCGCTCTTTCTAGTGTACAGTCACACGTAGGTCCAGATCCGGGCCGTGACATTCAATGGGAGTGAAGCTCCAAATAGTAATTGTTATTAAAATAAGAGAGAACAACGACCCAAAGTACTTAAGGCAACTCTTTAGCGCTCTTTCTAGTGTACAGTCACACGTAGGTCCAGATCCGGGCCGTGATATTCAATGGGAGTGAAGCTCCAAATAGTAATTGTTATTAAAATAAGAGAGAACAACGACCCAAAGTACTTAAGGCAACTCTTTAGCGCTCTTTCTAGTGTACAGTCACATGTAGGTCCAGTGCCGGGCCGTGACATTCAATGGGAGTGAAGCTCCAAATAGTAATTGTTATTAAAATAAGAGAGAACAACGACCCAAAGTACTTAAGGCTACTCTTTAGCGCTCTTTCTAGTGTACAGTCACACGTAGGTCCAGTGGCGGGCCGTGATATTCAATGGGAGTGAAGCTCCAAATAGTAATTGTTATTAAAATAAGAGAGAACAACGACCCAAAGTACTTAAGGCTACTCTTTAGCGCTCTTTCTAGTGTACAGTCACACGTAGGTCCAGTGCCGGGGCGTGACATTCAATGGGAGTGAAGCTCCAAATAGTAATTGTTATTAAAATAAGAGAGAACAACGACTCAAAGTACTTAAGGCAACTCTTTAGCGCTCTTTCTAGTGTACAGTCACACGTAGGTCCAGTGCCGGGGCGTGATATTCAATGGGAGTGAAGCTCCAAATAGTAATTGTTATTAAAATAAGAGAGAACAACGACCCAAAGTACTTAAGGCAACTCTTTAGCGCTCTTTCTAGTGTACAGTCACACGTAGGTTCAGTGCCGGGGCGTGATATTCAATGGGAGTGAAGCTCCAAATAGTAATTGTTATTAAAATAAGAGAGAACAACGACCCAAAGTACTTAAGGCAACTCTTTAGCGCTCTTTCTAGTGTACAGTCACACGTAGGTCCAGATCCGGGCCGTGACATTCAATGGGAGTGAAGCTCCAAATAGTAATTGTTATTAAAATAAGAGAGAACAACGACCCAAAGTACATAAGGCTACTCTTTAGCGCCCTTTCTAGTGTACAGTCACACGTAGGTCCAGTGGCGGGCCGTGATATTCAATGGGAGTGAAGCTCCAAATAGTAATTGTTATTAAAATAAGAGAGAACAACGACTCAAAGTACTTAAGGCAACTCTTTAGCGCTCTTTCTAGTGTACAGTCACACGTAGGTCCAGTGCCGGGGCGTGATATTCAATGGGAGTGAAGCTCCAAATAGTAATTGTTATTAAAATAAGAGAGAACAACGACCCAAAGTACTTAAGGCAACTCTTTAGCGCTCTTTCTAGTGTACAGTCACACGTAGGTTCAGTGCCGGGGCGTGATATTCAATGGGAGTGAAGCTCCAAATAGTAATTGTTATTAAAATAAGAGAGAACAACGACCCAAAGTACTTAAGGCAACTCTTTAGCGCTCTTTCTAGTGTACAGTCACACGTAGGTCCAGTGCCGGGGCGTGATATTCAATGGGAGTGAAGCTCCAAATAGTAATTGTTATTAAAATAAGAGAGAACAACGACCCAAAGTACTTAAGGCAACTCTTTAGCGCTCTTTCTAGTGTACAGTCACACGTAGGTCCAGTGCCGGGGCGTGATATTCAATGGGAGTGAAGCTCCAAATAGTAATTGTTATTAAAATAAGAGAGAACAACGACTCAAAGTACTTAAGGCAACTCTTTAGCGCTCTTTCTAGTGTACAGTCACACGTAGGTCCAGTGCCGGGGCGTGATATTCAATGGGAGTGAAGCTCCAAATAGTAATTGTTATTAAAATAAGAGAGAACAACGACTCAAAGTACTTAAGACAACTCTTTAGCGCTCTTTCTAGTGTACAGTCACACGTAGGTCCAGTGCCGGGGCGTGATATTCAATGGGAGTGAAGCTCCAAATAGTAATTGTTATTAAAATAAGAGAGAACAACGACCCAAAGTACTTAAGGCAACTCTTTAGCGCTCTTTCTAGTGTACAGTCACACGTAGGTCCAGTGCCGGGGCGTGATACTCAATGGGAGTGAAGCTCCAAATAGTAATTGTTATTAAAATAAGAGAGAACAATGACTCAAAGTACTTAAGGCAACTCTTTAGCGCTCTTTCTAGTGTACAGTCACAGGTAGGTCCAGTGCCGGGGCGTAATATTCAATGGGAGGTAAGCTCCAAATAGTAATTGTTATTAAAATAAGAGAGAACAACGACTCAAAGTACTTAAGGCTACTCTTTGGTACTCTTTCTAGTGTACAGTCACACGTAGGTCCAGTGGCGAGGCGTGATATTCAATGGGAGAGAAGCTCCAAGTAGTAATTGTTATTAAAATAAGAGAGAACAACGACTCAAAGTACTTAAGGCTACTCTTTAGTGCTCTTTCTAGTGTACAGTCACATGTAGGTCCAGTGCCGGGCCGTGATATTCAATGGGAGTGAAGCTCCAAATAGTAATTGTTATTAAAATAAGAGAGAACAATGACTCAAAGTACTTAAGGCTACTCTTTAGCGCTCTTTCTAGTGTACAGTCACACGTAGGTCCAGTGGCGGGCCGTGATATTCAATGGGAGAGAAGCTCCAAATAGTAATTGTTATTAAAATAAGAGAGAACAACGACTCAAAGTACTTAAGGCTACTCTTTGGTGCTCTTTCTAGTGTACAGTCACATGTAGGTCCAGTGCCGGGCCGTGATATTCAATGGGAGTGAAGCTCCAAATAGTAATTGTTATTAAAATAAGAGAGAACAACGACTCAATGTACTTAAGGCAACTCTTTAGCGCTCTTTCTAGTGTACAGTCACACGTAGGTCCAGTGGCGGGCCGTGACATACAATGGGAGGGGAGCTCCAAATAGTAATTGTTATTAAAATAAGAGAGAACAATGACTCAAAGTACTTAAGGCAACTCTTTAGCGCTCTTTCTGGTGTAGAGTCACACGTAGGTCCAGTGGCGGGCCGTGACATACAATGGGAGGGGAGCTCCAAATAGTAATTGTTATTAAAATAAGAGAGAACAACGGCTCAAAGTACTTAAGGCAACTCTTTAGCGCTCTTTCTAGTGTACAGTCACACGTAGGTCCAGTGACGGGACGTGACATACAATGGGAGGGGCACTCCAAATAGTAATTGTTATTAAAATAAGAGAGAACAACGGCTCAAAGTACTTAAGGCTACTCTTTGGCGCTCTTTCTAGTGTACAGTCACACGTAGGTCCAGTGGCGGGGCGTGACATACAATGGGAGGGGAGCTCCAAATAGTAATTGTTATTAAAATAAGAGAGAACAATGACTCAAAGTACTTAAGGCTACTCTTTAGCGCTCTTTCTAGTGTACAGTCAGACGTAGGTCCAGATCCGGGCCGTAATATTCAATGGGAGGTAAACTCCAAATAGTAATTGTTATTAAAATAAGAGAGAGTAGTGACTCAAAGTACTTAAGGCTACTCTTTAGCGCTCTTTCTAGTGTACAGTCACACGTAGGTCCAGTGCCGGGGCGTGACATTCAATGGGAGAGAAGCTCCAAATAGTAATTGTTATTAAAATAAGAGAGAACAACGACTCAAAGTACTTAAGGCTACTCTTTGGTGCTCTTTCTAGTGTACAGTCACACATAGGTCCAGTGGCGGGCCGTGATATTCAATGGGAGAGAAGCTCCAAATAGTAATTGTTATTAAAATAAGAGAGAACAACGACCCAAAGTACTTAAGGCTACTCTTTAGCGCTCTTTCTAGTGTACAGTCACATGTAGGTCCAGTGCCGGGCCGTGATATTCAATGGGAGAGAAGCTCCAAGTAGTAATTGTTATTAAAATAAGAGAGAACAACGACTCAAAGTACTTAAGGCTACTCTTTGGTGCTCTTTCTAGTGTACAGTCACATGTAGGTCCAGTGCCGGGCCGTGATATTCAATGGGAGAGAAGCTCCAAGTAGTAGTTGTTATTAAAATAAGAGAGAACAACGACCCAAAGTACTTAAGGCTACTCTATAGCGCTCTTTCTAGTGTACAGTCACACGTAGGTCCAGTGCCGGGGCGTGAAATTCAATGGGAGGTAAGCGCCAAATAGTAATTGTTATTAAAATAAGAGAGAACAATGACTCAAAGTACTTAAGGCTACTCTTTAGCGCTCTTTGTAGTGTACAGTCACACGTAGGTCCAGTGGCGAGGCGTGATATTCAATGGGAGGTAAGCTCCAAATAGTAATTGTTATTAAAATAAGAGAGAACAACGACTCAAAGTACTTAACGCTACTCTTTGGTGCTCTTTCTAGTGTACAGTCACATGTAGGTCCAGTGCCGGGCCGTGATATTCAATGGGAGTGAAGCTCCAAATAGTAATTGTTATTAAAATAAGAGAGAACAACGACTCAATGTACTTAAGGCAACTCTTTAGCGCTCTTTCTAGTGTACAGTCACACGTAGGTCCAGTGGCGGGCCGTGACATACAATGGGAGGGGAGCTCCAAATAGTAATTGTTATTAAAATAAGAGAGAACAATGACTCAAAGTACTTAAGGCAACTCTTTAGCGCTCTTTCTAGTGTACAGTCACACGTAGGTCCAGTGGCGGGCCGTGACATACAATGGGAGGGGAGCTCCAAATAGTAATTGTTATTAAAATAAGAGAGAACAACGGCTCAAAGTACTTAAGGCAACTCTTTAGCGCTCTTTCTAGTGTACAGTCACACGTAGGTCCAGTGACGGGACGTGACATACAATGGGAGGGGCACTCCAAATAGTAATTGTTATTAAAATAAGAGAGAACAACGGCTCAAAGTACTTAAGGCTACTCTTTGGCGCTCTTTCTAGTGTACAGTCACACGTAGGTCCAGTGGCGGGGCGTGACATACAATGGGAGGGGAGCTCCAAATAGTAATTGTTATTAAAATAAGAGAGAACAATGACTCAAAGTACTTAAGGCTACTCTTTAGCGCTCTTTCTGGTGTACAGTCACACGTAGGTCCAGCGGCGAGGCGTGATATTCAATGGGAGGTAAGCTCCAAATAGTAATTGTTATTAAAATAAGAGAGAACAATGACTCAAAGTACTTAAGGCTACTCTTTAGCGCTCTTTCTGGTGTACAGTCACACGTAAGTCCAGTGCCGGAACGTGATATTCAATGGGAGGGGAGCTCCAAATAGTAATTGTTATTAAAATAAGAGAGAACAATGACTCAAAGTACTTAAGGCTACTCTTTAGCGCTCTTTCTAGTGTACAGTCACACTAGGTCCAGTGCCGGGGCGTGACATTCAATGGGAGAGAAGCTCCAAATAGTAATTGTTATTAAAATAAGAGAGAACAATGACTCAAAGTACTTAAGGCAACTCTTTAGCGCTCTTTCTAGTGTACAGTCACACGTAGGTCCAGTGCCGGGGCGTGATATTCAATGGGAGTGAAGCTCCAAATAGTAATTGTTATTAAAATAAGAGAGAACAACGACTCAAAGTACTTAAGGCAACTCTTTAGCGCTCTTTCTAGTGTACAGTCACACGTAGGTCCAGTGCCGGGGCGTGATATTCAATGGGAGTGAAGCTCCAAATAGTAATTGTTATTAAAATAAGAGAGAACAACGACTCAAAGTACTTAAGACAACTCTTTAGCGCTCTTTCTAGTGTACAGTCACACGTAGGTCCAGTGCCGGGGCGTGATATTCAATGGGAGTGAAGCTCCAAATAGTAATTGTTATTAAAATAAGAGAGAACAACGACCCAAAGTACTTAAGGCAACTCTTTAGCGCTCTTTCTAGTGTACAGTCACACGTAGGTCCAGTGCCGGGGCGTGATATTCAATGGGAGTGAAGCTCCAAATAGTAATTGTTATTAAAATAAGAGAGAACAACGACTCAAAGTACTTAAGGCAACTCTTTAGCGCTCTTTCTAGTGTACAGTCACACGTAGGTCCAGTGCCGGGGCGTGATATTCAATGGGAGTGAAGCTCCAAATAGTAATTGTTATTAAAATAAGAGAGAACAACGACCCAAAGTACTTAAGGCTACTCTTTAGCGCTCTTTCTAGTGTACAGTCACACGTAGGTCCAGATCCGGGCCGTGACATTCAATGGGAGTGAAGCTCCAAATAGTAATTGTTATTAAAATAAGAGAGAACAACGACCCAAAGTACTTAAGGCAACTCTTTAGCGCTCTTTCTAGTGTACAGTCACACGTAGGTCCAGATCCGGGCCGTGATATTCAATGGGAGTGAAGCTCCAAATAGTAATTGTTATTAAAATAAGAGAGAACAACGACCCAAAGTACTTAAGGCAACTCTTTAGCGCTCTTTCTAGTGTACAGTCACATGTAGGTCCAGTGCCGGGCCGTGACATTCAATGGGAGTGAAGCTCCAAATAGTAATTGTTATTAAAATAAGAGAGAACAACGACCCAAAGTACTTAAGGCTACTCTTTAGCGCTCTTTCTAGTGTACAGTCACACGTAGGTCCAGTGGCGGGCCGTGATATTCAATGGGAGTGAAGCTCCAAATAGTAATTGTTATTAAAATAAGAGAGAACAACGACCCAAAGTACTTAAGGCTACTCTTTAGCGCTCTTTCTAGTGTACAGTCACACGTAGGTCCAGTGCCGGGGCGTGACATTCAATGGGAGTGAAGCTCCAAATAGTAATTGTTATTAAAATAAGAGAGAACAACGACTCAAAGTACTTAAGGCAACTCTTTAGCGCTCTTTCTAGTGTACAGTCACACGTAGGTCCAGTGCCGGGGCGTGATATTCAATGGGAGTGAAGCTCCAAATAGTAATTGTTATTAAAATAAGAGAGAACAACGACCCAAAGTACTTAAGGCAACTCTTTAGCGCTCTTTCTAGTGTACAGTCACACGTAGGTTCAGTGCCGGGGCGTGATATTCAATGGGAGTGAAGCTCCAAATAGTAATTGTTATTAAAATAAGAGAGAACAACGACCCAAAGTACTTAAGGCAACTCTTTAGCGCTCTTTCTAGTGTACAGTCACACGTAGGTCCAGATCCGGGCCGTGACATTCAATGGGAGTGAAGCTCCAAATAGTAATTGTTATTAAAATAAGAGAGAACAACGACCCAAAGTACATAAGGCTACTCTTTAGCGCCCTTTCTAGTGTACAGTCACACGTAGGTCCAGTGGCGGGCCGTGATATTCAATGGGAGTGAAGCTCCAAATAGTAATTGTTATTAAAATAAGAGAGAACAACGACTCAAAGTACTTAAGGCAACTCTTTAGCGCTCTTTCTAGTGTACAGTCACACGTAGGTCCAGTGCCGGGGCGTGATATTCAATGGGAGTGAAGCTCCAAATAGTAATTGTTATTAAAATAAGAGAGAACAACGACCCAAAGTACTTAAGGCAACTCTTTAGCGCTCTTTCTAGTGTACAGTCACACGTAGGTTCAGTGCCGGGGCGTGATATTCAATGGGAGTGAAGCTCCAAATAGTAATTGTTATTAAAATAAGAGAGAACAACGACCCAAAGTACTTAAGGCAACTCTTTAGCGCTCTTTCTAGTGTACAGTCACACGTAGGTCCAGTGCCGGGGCGTGATATTCAATGGGAGTGAAGCTCCAAATAGTAATTGTTATTAAAATAAGAGAGAACAACGACCCAAAGTACTTAAGGCAACTCTTTAGCGCTCTTTCTAGTGTACAGTCACACGTAGGTCCAGTGCCGGGGCGTGATATTCAATGGGAGTGAAGCTCCAAATAGTAATTGTTATTAAAATAAGAGAGAACAACGACTCAAAGTACTTAAGGCAACTCTTTAGCGCTCTTTCTAGTGTACAGTCACACGTAGGTCCAGTGCCGGGGCGTGATATTCAATGGGAGTGAAGCTCCAAATAGTAATTGTTATTAAAATAAGAGAGAACAACGACTCAAAGTACTTAAGACAACTCTTTAGCGCTCTTTCTAGTGTACAGTCACACGTAGGTCCAGTGCCGGGGCGTGATATTCAATGGGAGTGAAGCTCCAAATAGTAATTGTTATTAAAATAAGAGAGAACAACGACCCAAAGTACTTAAGGCAACTCTTTAGCGCTCTTTCTAGTGTACAGTCACACGTAGGTCCAGTGCCGGGGCGTGATATTCAATGGGAGTGAAGCTCCAAATAGTAATTGTTATTAAAATAAGAGAGAACAATGACTCAAAGTACTTAAGGCAACTCTTTAGCGCTCTTTCTAGTGTACAGTCACAGGTAGGTCCAGTGCCGGGGCGTAATATTCAATGGGAGGTAAGCTCCAAATAGTAATTGTTATTAAAATAAGAGAGAACAACGACTCAAAGTACTTAAGGCTACTCTTTGGTACTCTTTCTAGTGTACAGTCACACGTAGGTCCAGTGGCGAGGCGTGATATTCAATGGGAGAGAAGCTCCAAGTAGTAATTGTTATTAAAATAAGAGAGAACAACGACTCAAAGTACTTAAGGCTACTCTTTAGTGCTCTTTCTAGTGTACAGTCACATGTAGGTCCAGTGCCGGGCCGTGATATTCAATGGGAGTGAAGCTCCAAATAGTAATTGTTATTAAAATAAGAGAGAACAATGACTCAAAGTACTTAAGGCTACTCTTTAGCGCTCTTTCTAGTGTACAGTCACACGTAGGTCCAGTGGCGGGCCGTGATATTCAATGGGAGAGAAGCTCCAAATAGTAATTGTTATTAAAATAAGAGAGAACAACGACCCAAAGTACTTAAGGCTACTCTTTAGCGCTCTTTCTAGTGTACAGTCACATGTAGGTCCAGTGCCGGGCCGTGATATTCAATGGGAGAGAAGCTCCCAGTAGTAATTGTTATTAAAATAAGAGAGAACAACGACTCAAAGTACTTAAGGCTACTCTTTGGTGCTCTTTCTAGTGTACAGTCACATGTAGGTCCAGTGCCGGGCCGTGATATTCAATGGGAGAGAAGCTCCAAGTAGTAATTGTTATTAAAATAAGAGAGAACAACGACCCAAAGTACTTAAGGCTACTCTATAGCGCTCTTTCTAGTGTACAGTCACACGTAGGTCCAGTGCCGGGGCGTGAAATTCAATGGGAGGTAAGCGCCAAATAGTAATTGTTATTAAAATAAGAGAGAACAATGACTCAAAGTACTTAAGGCTACTCTTTAGCGCTCTTTCTAGTGTACAGTCACACGTAGGTCCAGTGGCGAGGCGTGATATTCAATGGGAGGTAAGCTCCAAATAGTAATTGTTATTAAAATAAGAGAGAACAACGACTCAAAGTACTTAAGGCTACTCTTTGGTGCTCTTTCTAGTGTACAGTCACATGTAGGTCCAGTGCCGGGCCGTGATATTCAATGGGAGTGAAGCTCCAAATAGTAATTGTTATTAAAATAAGAGAGAACAACGACTCAATGTACTTAAGGCAACTCTTTAGCGCTCTTTCTAGTGTACAGTCACACGTAGGTCCAGTGGCGGGCCGTGACATACAATGGGAGGGGAGCTCCAAATAGTAATTGTTATTAAAATAAGAGAGAACAATGACTCAAAGTACTTAAGGCAACTCTTTAGCGCTCTTTCTGGTGTAGAGTCACACGTAGGTCCAGTGGCGGGCCGTGACATACAATGGGAGGGGAGCTCCAAATAGTAATTGTTATTAAAATAAGAGAGAACAACGGCTCAAAGTACTTAAGGCAACTCTTTAGCGCTCTTTCTAGTGTACAGTCACACGTAGGTCCAGTGACGGGACGTGACATACAATGGGAGGGGCACTCCAAATAGTAATTGTTATTAAAATAAGAGAGAACAACGGCTCAAAGTACTTAAGGCTACTCTTTGGCGCTCTTTCTAGTGTACAGTCACACGTAGGTCCAGTGGCGGGGCGTGACATACAATGGGAGGGGAGCTCCAAATAGTAATTGTTATTAAAATAAGAGAGAACAATGACTCAAAGTACTTAAGGCTACTCTTTAGCGCTCTTTCTAGTGTACAGTCAGACGTAGGTCCAGATCCGGGCCGTAATATTCAATGGGAGGTAAACTCCAAATAGTAATTGTTATTAAAATAAGAGAGAGTAGTGACTCAAATTACTTAAGGCTACTCTTTAGCGCTCTTTCTAGTGTACAGTCACACGTAGGTCCAGTGCCGGGGCGTGACATTCAATGGGAGAGAAGCTCCAAATAGTAATTGTTATTAAAATAAGAGAGAACAACGACTCAAAGTACTTAAGGCTACTCTTTGGTGCTCTTTCTAGTGTACAGTCACACATAGGTCCAGTGGCGGGCCGTGATATTCAATGGGAGAGAAGCTCCAAATAGTAATTGTTATTAAAATAAGAGAGAACAACGACCCAAAGTACTTAAGGCTACTCTTTAGCGCTCTTTCTAGTGTACAGTCACATGTAGGTCCAGTGCCGGGCCGTGATATTCAATGGGAGAGAAGCTCCAAGTAGTAATTGTTATTAAAATAAGAGAGAACAACGACTCAAAGTACTTAAGGCTACTCTTTGGTGCTCTTTCTAGTGTACAGTCACATGTAGGTCCAGTGCCGGGCCGTGATATTCAATGGGAGAGAAGCTCCAAGTAGTAGTTGTTATTAAAATAAGAGAGAACAACGACCCAAAGTACTTAAGGCTACTCTATAGCGCTCTTTCTAGTGTACAGTCACACGTAGGTCCAGTGCCGGGGCGTGAAATTCAATGGGAGGTAAGCGCCAAATAGTAATTGTTATTAAAATAAGAGAGAACAATGACTCAAAGTACTTAAGGCTACTCTTTAGCGCTCTTTCTAGTGTACAGTCACACGTAGGTCCAGTGGCGAGGCGTGATATTCAATGGGAGGTAAGCTCCAAATAGTAATTGTTATTAAAATAAGAGAGAACAACGACTCAAAGTACTTAAGGCTACTCTTTGGTGCTCTTTCTAGTGTACAGTCACATGTAGGTCCAGTGCCGGGCCGTGATATTCAATGGGAGTGAAGCTCCAAATAGTAATTGTTATTAAAATAAGAGAGAACAACGACTCAATGTACTTAAGGCAACTCTTTAGCGCTCTTTCTAGTGTACAGTCACACGTAGGTCCAGTGGCGGGCCGTGACATACAATGGGAGGGGAGCTCCAAATAGTAATTGTTATTAAAATAAGAGAGAACAATGACTCAAAGTACTTAAGGCAACTCTTTAGCGCTCTTTCTAGTGTACAGTCACACGTAGGTCCAGTGGCGGGCCGTGACATACAATGGGAGGGGAGCTCCAAATAGTAATTGTTATTAAAATAAGAGAGAACAACGGCTCAAAGTACTTAAGGCAACTCTTTAGCGCTCTTTCTAGTGTACAGTCACACGTAGGTCCAGTGACGGGACGTGACATACAATGGGAGGGGCACTCCAAATAGTAATTGTTATTAAAATAAGAGAGAACAACGGCTCAAAGTACTTAAGGCTACTCTTTGGCGCTCTTTCTAGTGTACAGTCACACGTAGGTCCAGTGGCGGGGCGTGACATACAATGGGAGGGGAGCTCCAAATAGTAATTGTTATTAAAATAAGAGAGAACAATGACTCAAAGTACTTAAGGCTACTCTTTAGCGCTCTTTCTGGTGTACAGTCACACGTAGGTCCAGCGGCGAGGCGTGATATTCAATGGGAGAGAAGCTCCAAATAGTAATTGTTATTAAAATAAGAGAGAACAATGACTCAAAGTACTTAAGGCTACTCTTTAGCGCTCTTTCTGGTGTACAGTCACACGTAAGTCCAGTGCCGGAACGTGATATTCAATGGGAGGGGAGCTCCAAATAGTAATTGTTATTAAAATAAGAGAGAACAATGACTCAAAGTACTTAAGGCTACTCTTTAGCGCTCTTTCTAGTGTACAGTCACACTAGGTCCAGTGCCGGGGCGTGACATTCAATGGGAGAGAAGCTCCAAATAGTAATTGTTATTAAAATAAGAGAGAACAATGACTCAAAGTACTTAAGGCTACTCTTTAGCGCTCTTTCTAGTGTACAGTCAGACGTAGGTCCAGATCCGGGCCGTGATATTCAATGGGAGGTAAACTCCAAATAGTAATTGTTATTAAAATAAGAGAGAACAGTGACTCAAAGAACTTAAGGCTACTCTTTAGCGCTCTTTCTAGTGTACAGTCACACGTAGGTCCAGTGCCGGGGCGTGACATTCAATGGGAGAGAAGCTCCAAATAGTAATTGTTATTAAAATAAGAGAGAACAATGACTCAAAGTACTTAAGGCAACTCTTTAGCGCTCTTTCTAGTGTACAGTCACACGTAGGTCCAGTGCCGGGGCGTGATATTCAATGGGAGGGGAGCTCCAAATAGTAATTGTTATTAAAATAAGAGAGAACAATGACTCAAAGTACTTAAGGCTACTCTTTAGCGCTCTTTCTAGTGTACAGTCCCACGTAGGTCCAGTGAATGGGCGTGATATTCAATGGGAGGGGAGCTCCAAATAGTAATTGTTATTAAAATAAGAGAGAACAATGACTGAAAGTACTTAAGGCCACTCTTTAGCGCTCTTTCTAGTGTACAGTCACACGTAGGTCCAGTGGCGAGGCGTGATATTCAATGGGAGGGGAGCTCCAAATAGTAATTGTTATTAAAATAAGAGAGAACAATGACTCAAAGTACTTAAGGCTACTCTTTAGCGCTCTTTCTAGTGTACAGTCACACGTAGGTCCAGTGGCGGGGCGTGATATTCAATGGGAGAGAAGCTCCAAATAGTAATTGTTATTAAAATAAGAGAGAACAACGGCTCAAAATACTTAAGGCTACTCTATAGCGCTCTTTCTAGTGTACAGTCACACGTAGGTCCAGTGGCGAGGCGTGATATTCAATGGGAGGGGAGCTCCAAATAGTAATTGTTATTAAAATAAGAGAGAACAATGACTCAAAGTACTTAAGGCTACTCTTTAGCGCTCTTTCTAGTGTACAGTCACACGTAGGTCCAGTGCCGGAGCGTGATATTCAATGGGAGGGGAGCTCCAAATAGTAATTGTTATTAAAATAAGAGAGAACAATGACTCAAAGTACTTAAGGCTACTCTTTAGCGCTCTTTCTAGTGTACAGTCACACGTAGGTCCAGTGCCGGGGCGTGATATTCAATGGGAGGTAAGCTCCAAATAGTAATTGTTATTAAAATAAGAGAGAACAACGACCCAAAGTACTTAAGGCTACTCTTTGGCGCTCTTTCTAGTGTACAGTCACACGTAGGTCCAGTGGCGTGACGTGATATTCAATGGGAGAGAAGCTCCAAATAGTAATTGTTATTAAAATAAGAGAGAACAACGGCTCAAAGTACTTAAGGCTACTCCCCACTGTTATGTCCATATCAGGCATGATAGGATATATAGTGGTAATAAACAAATAACGCAACCGAAAACAGTAACTAAAGTAATTTATAAACCAGTAGATAATAGATTTATTCAACGACAGCCAGAGAGGAAGAACATTTCGATGTGTACCTATAAGACGAAAAGGAATATGACGCCAATATTATACAGTGCTAAACCGAAGACACCAAAATTACAATGTAAACAAGGAATTGTTTTAAGGAAGACAAAAGGATTGCCAGATAAAAGTGCCTTTTTTAAACAAGAGGGTAAAGAAGGAAAGAGTGGTTATTGGGAAGAATCCCCATATGTTCGAGGATTAAGATTTTGGAAGGAGTCACAAGAAAGTAAAATTAATAATGATTAATATAAATCATATTTTAAAATTTGGACAAATAAATACCCAACGGAGCAAGATTGTCATGTTGGAATTACGTCAGCTTATAGGCGAGATGAAATATGATATCATCTGTATACAGGAACCTTATACTATAGGACAAAAGTTGATCCACATGCCAGTTTCGGCGAGATGTTTAATGATGGGTCTACAACCGATGGCAGCAATTGTAATTTTAAATAAAGAGATTCAAGTCCTAAAAATAACGCAATTTTGTGATGAATGGATAATTTGTGTAGAATTGAAGTATAAGGGAAAAACTTTTATCTTATGTAATCAGTATTTTCAAGATAAGGATGATACAGAAATTCATCTGGATAAATTAAAGAGGATTATTGATACCTTTAAAAATGAAACAATTTTAATGACAATGGACGCAAATGCAAAGTCCTCGTGGTGGTGGAGTAAGCAGACCGATGATAGGGGAAGGCTGGTACAAGATTTTATTATGGAGCATCAACTAGTAATCCAGAATCAGCCAAATAATCCATTCACCTTTGAGGGCCGAGCGGGTGCAAGTGAAAATATTGACTTAACATTAACTAAAGGACATATTAATAATAAAGTTTTAAATTGGAAAGTAGGCCAGAATATGACGTCCAGTGATCATAATTTAATATATTTTGATCTTAGTGTGACTGGAGAAGGAGATAGAGCCTGTAATTATGGGAATATCACAAGATATATAATAAAGGACGCAGATTGGAATAAATTGAAGTTAGAGTTTAATCATTTAGAATATGATAATGTCAGTATGGATGTGGATAAAAAAGCAAAAGTATTGACAACCAAAATTCAAGAATGTATGTGGAGTACCTTGAAGAAGGTAAAGATTAAACAGGATTATAGTCTTTCATTCTGGAATGAAAATTTGCAGACCCTAAGGAGTAAAGTAAGGAAAGTCAGAAGAATTTATCAACGCAGTCTGATTGCGGATGAAAAGGAAAGAAATCTCAAAATTTATAGGGAGTTGAAGGATAAATATAAGAAGGATATTGAATTATATAGAAATGATTCGTGGGATAAATATAAGGAGGATAGCATAAGAAATAATGTATGGGGTGTACCCTATAAGATCATAACAGATAAGATAAGGGCACCTGAAGTAATTTCGACTTTGCAAAAAGATGATGGGCAATATACAAAAAATTGGATAGAATCTATAAATTTTTTAATGGCAAAATTATTACCTTCGGATGATCTTGGAGGCGAGGAAGAGGAACATCGTCTAAAAAGAGATAAATATAATAGTGTTTATATTAACAATAAAGTCATATATCCTTTCGATGAAATGGAAGTTAGATTAGCTATCCAAAGTTTGAAGAAGAGGAAAGCACCAGGACCTGATGGAATTCCAGTGGAAGTCATCCAAAATCTAGAATATCAAATAGCTCCCTATCTGACTTCCTTATTGAATGAATGTATAATCCAGGGAAGAGTGCCATATTGTTGGAAAGAAGCCGATGTTGTTATTTTGAAAAAAGCAAAGGACAAGGATCCAACAAATCCAAAGTCATACAGACCTATCTGCTTGTTAAATGTTTTAGGAAAATTACAAGAGAAATTGATATATAAAAGGATTATTGAATATAGAGTGATGATAGGTATGACGGAAAATCAATATGGATTTAGAAAAGGAATTTCAACAGAGGATGCCTTAAATGCTTTAACGATGAATGTAAAAATTTCAGATCAAAAATATGTGGTAGGAGTAACAGTCGATATATCTGGAGCCTTTGATAATGTATGGTGGCCCGAATTATTTGATATATTTAAAATCAAAAATTATCCAGCAACTATAGTCAATTTATTAAAGGATTATTGTATTAATAGAAGAGTATATATTACGGGAAATGATCGCAAGATTATCAAAGACATTACTAAAGGGTGCCCGCAAGGTTCAATCCTCGGTCCCCTTTTCTGGGATATTTTAATCGAGCCTTTAATTGAAAAATTGTTGTCCATGGTAGAAGTGAAGGACGTGATAGCGTATGCTGATGATGTCGTCGTGTTATTTGAAGCTAACAGTAGAAATGAAATTGAAATAAAAGGACGAAGTATTTTACAGATTTTGGAACAATGGTGCCATACCGTTAAATTACAGGTAGCACCGGCAAAATCGGCGTATCTTATCTTCAAAGGACAGTTGAAAAGAAATCCCATCCTGAAGATAAATGGACAAATAATTAAACGTGAAACCCATGTTAGATATCTAGGACTACAGGTCGACGAGAAATTAAATTTTGATGAGCATGTGAAAAAAGTATCGGACAAGGCTGGAAATATCATGATGAAAATAGCTACTTTGTCAACTAGAAATTTTAAATTACCGATAGAAGCCATAAGAATATATATCAATAGTATCATGATTGGCATCACCGGTTATGGGGCAGCTATTTGGGCTCATCGCCTTCGACTGCAGAAAAATGTTAAGATCCTCAGAAGTATGCAGAGGCAGTTTCTGCTACGTTCAACCGGAGCAGTTAGAACATCATCGACGATGTCATTATAGATTATATTGGGAATATGGCCTATAGACTATGTTATAAGAAGACGAGGAGCATTATATTGGCTGAAGAAAGAGAGACAAGATAAAGTAGAAGAAATTATGGGTAGAAGATGTTATGATAAACGAACTGTGAATCATCTAATTTTGGACGAATGGCAACATGAGTGGAATATTATGGAAGAAAGTAGAAGAGTATATAGTATATTTCCATACGTAAGAGAAAGAATTAAAATGACATATATTTCACCCAAACAAGGACTCATACATTATTTTACGGGACATGGAGCCTTTGGTACATATCTGAAGAGGATAAAAAGGATTGATTTAGATATTTGTAATATATGTGACGTGCAAGATACTCCCGAACATTGTCTGTTTGAATGTGTGAAATATGAAGAGGATATTTATGAACAACGACAACTGATAGCAGGAAAATCAATTTACGAGATAGTTCGGAATATCGATGATTATAAAATTTTAGAGGAAATTGCAAAATTTGTATTTATCAAAGGACATGAAATTTATATTGAATCCAGACAGAGGGAACCCAGAAGAGGAGTACGACAACAACTAAGAGTATCCATCAGCTCAAGAGTGACCAGATCTCAAACAGTAGAGGATCGAGTTTTACAGAGGAGCGAGGAGCAGGAGGAGCAGGAACATCAGGAGCCAAGCACGATCAATCGCAGACGGCACTACTGGGTGTCGTTGGGCAGGCTTGGGACGGCTGGCCGGAGAAGGATGGATCGAGAGTTGGAGCCTCCATAAGAAGATTTAATATCGATAGAGACAGGTAGATTTGACACCTGAAACTGATGAACCATCCTTTTCTCCTGATGCATGTAGGAAACTATGTGATTCCGGTTGAGGAAAGGATCGGATACCAGGGACAGGTGTTCAATTAAATTAGTATGTAGGAACGGTAATTCTAGTAGATGTTTAGTATCTGTATTATGTATTTCAATGTAGTTCCAATTGTTTTGTATATGTAAAGAATTACCGTTGTAGTAATAGTTTAGTTTTGAGTTTTGTAAGTCACTGGTTTCCAGTGACATAGGTTTAGATATAGTTAGTTAGTTAGCTTAGATTTAGAAATATCTGCAAAAAATGTATTGAAATTGATAAAAATAAAGTTGAAAAGAGGAAAAAAGGAAAATAAAATTTGTGGAAGCTATGTCTTGGTTTTGCTTCAAGATGCCAAGACATGGTAAGCAGATTTTATTTTTTTTTTTATTTTTATATTTTTTTTTTTTTTTTATTTTTTTTTTTATTTTTTTTTTTTTTTTACTCTTTGGCGCTCTTTCTAGTGTACAGTCACACGTAGGTCCAGTGGCGGCGCGTGATATGAAATGGGAGGGAAGCGCCAAATAGTAATTGTTATTAGAATAAGAGAGAACAACGGCTCAAAGTACTTAAGGCTACTCTTTAGCGCTCTTTCTAGTGTACAGTCCCACGTAGGTCCAGTGAATGGGCGTGATATGAAATTGGAGGGGCACTCCAAATAGTAATTGTTATTAAAATAAGAGAGAACAACGACCCAAAGTACTTAAGGCTACTTTTTAGCGCTCTTTCTAGTGTACAGTCACACGTAGGTCCAGTGGCGGCGCGTGATATGAAATGGGAGGGAAGCGCCAAATCGTAATTGTTATTAAAATAAGAGAGAACAACGGCTCAAAGTACTTAAGGCTACTCTTTAGCGCTCTTTCTAGTGTACAGTCACACGTAGGTCCAGTGCCGGCGCGTGATATTAAATGGGAGGGAAGCGCCAAATAGTAATTGTTATTAAAATAAGAGAGAACAACGGCTCAAAATACTTAAGGGTACTCTATAGCGCTCTTTCTAGTGTACAGGCACACGTAGGTCCAGTGGCGCGGCGTGATATTCAATTGGAGGGGCACTCCAAATAGTAATTGTTATTAAAATAAGAGAGAACAACGGCTCAAAGCACTTAAGGCTACTCTTTGGCGCTCTTTCTAGTGTACAGTCACACGTAGGTCCAGTGGCGGGGCGTGACATACAATGGGAGAGAAGCTCCAAATAGTAATTGTTATTAAAATAAGAGAGAACAATGACTCAAGGTACTTAAGGCTACTCTTTAGCGCTCTTTCTATTGTACAGTCAGACGTAGGTCCAGATCCGGGCCGTGATATTCAATGGGAGGTAAGCTCCAAATAGTAATTGTTATTAAAATAAGAGAGAACAGTGACTCAAAGTACTTAAGGCTACTCTTTAGCGCTCTTTCTAGTGTACAGTCACACGTAGGTCCAGTGCCGGGGCGTGACATTCAATGGGAGTGAAGCTCCAAATAGTAATTGTTATTAAAATAAGAGAGAACAACGACCCAAAGTACATAAGGCTACTCTTTAGCGCCCTTTCTAGTGTACAGTCACACGTAGGTCCAGTGGCGGGCCGTGATATTCAATGGGAGTGAAGCTCCAAATAGTAATTGTTATTAAAATAAGAGAGAACAACGACTCAAAGTACTTAAGGCAACTCTTTAGCGCTCTTTCTAGTGTACAGTCACACGTAGGTCCAGTGCCGGGGCGTGATATTCAATGGGAGTGAAGCTCCAAATAGTAATTGTTATTAAAATAAGAGAGAACAACGACCCAAAGTACTTAAGGCAACTCTTTAGCGCTCTTTCTAGTGTACAGTCACACGTAGGTTCAGTGCCGGGGCGTGATATTCAATGGGAGTGAAGCTCCAAATAGTAATTGTTATTAAAATAAGAGAGAACAACGACCCAAAGTACTTAAGGCAACTCTTTAGCGCTCTTTCTAGTGTACAGTCACACGTAGGTCCAGTGCCGGGGCGTGATATTCAATGGGAGTGAAGCTCCAAATAGTAATTGTTATTAAAATAAGAGAGAACAACGACCCAAAGTACTTAAGGCAACTCTTTAGCGCTCTTTCTAGTGTACAGTCACACGTAGGTCCAGTGCCGGGGCGTGATATTCAATGGGAGTGAAGCTCCAAATAGTAATTGTTATTAAAATAAGAGAGAACAACGACTCAAAGTACTTAAGGCAACTCTTTAGCGCTCTTTCTAGTGTACAGTCACACGTAGGTCCAGTGCCGGGGCGTGATATTCAATGGGAGTGAAGCTCCAAATAGTAATTGTTATTAAAATAAGAGAGAACAACGACTCAAAGTACTTAAGACAACTCTTTAGCGCTCTTTCTAGTGTACAGTCACACGTAGGTCCAGTGCCGGGGCGTGATATTCAATGGGAGTGAAGCTCCAAATAGTAATTGTTATTAAAATAAGAGAGAACAATGACTCAAAGTACTTAAGGCAACTCTTTAGCGCTCTTTCTAGTGTACAGTCACAGGTAGGTCCAGTGCCGGGGCGTAATATTCAATGGGAGGTAAGCTCCAAATAGTAATTGTTATTAAAATAAGAGAGAACAACGACTCAAAGTACTTAAGGCTACTCTTTGGTACTCTTTCTAGTGTACAGTCACACGTAGGTCCAGTGGCGAGGCGTGATATTCAATGGGAGAGAAGCTCCAAGTAGTAATTGTTATTAAAATAAGAGAGAACAACGACTCAAAGTACTTAAGGCTACTCTTTAGTGCTCTTTCTAGTGTACAGTCACATGTAGGTCCAGTGCCGGGCCGTGATATTCAATGGGAGTGAAGCTCCAAATAGTAATTGTTATTAAAATAAGAGAGAACAATGACTCAAAGTACTTAAGGCTACTCTTTAGCGCTCTTTCTAGTGTACAGTCACACGTAGGTCCAGTGGCGGGCCGTGATATTCAATGGGAGAGAAGCTCCAAATAGTAATTGTTATTAAAATAAGAGAGAACAACGACCCAAAGTACTTAAGGCTACTCTTTAGCGCTCTTTCTAGTGTACAGTCACATGTAGGTCCAGTGCCGGGCCGTGATATTCAATGGGAGAGAAGCTCCCAGTAGTAATTGTTATTAAAATAAGAGAGAACAACGACTCAAAGTACTTAAGGCTACTCTTTGGTGCTCTTTCTAGTGTACAGTCACATGTAGGTCCAGTGCCGGGCCGTGATATTCAATGGGAGAGAAGCTCCAAGTAGTAATTGTTATTAAAATAAGAGAGAACAACGACCCAAAGTACTTAAGGCTACTCTATAGCGCTCTTTCTAGTGTACAGTCACACGTAGGTCCAGTGCCGGGGCGTGAAATTCAATGGGAGGTAAGCGCCAAATAGTAATTGTTATTAAAATAAGAGAGAACAATGACTCAAAGTACTTAAGGCTACTCTTTAGCGCTCTTTCTAGTGTACAGTCACACGTAGGTCCAGTGGCGAGGCGTGATATTCAATGGGAGGTAAGCTCCAAATAGTAATTGTTATTAAAATAAGAGAGAACAACGACTCAAAGTACTTAAGGCTACTCTTTGGTGCTCTTTCTAGTGTACAGTCACATGTAGGTCCAGTGCCGGGCCGTGATATTCAATGGGAGTGAAGCTCCAAATAGTAATTGTTATTAAAATAAGAGAGAACAACGACTCAATGTACTTAAGGCAACTCTTTAGCGCTCTTTCTAGTGTACAGTCACACGTAGGTCCAGTGGCGGGCCGTGACATACAATGGGAGGGGAGCTCCAAATAGTAATTGTTATTAAAATAAGAGAGAACAATGACTCAAAGTACTTAAGGCAACTCTTTAGCGCTCTTTCTGGTGTAGAGTCACACGTAGGTCCAGTGGCGGGCCGTGACATACAATGGGAGGGGAGCTCCAAATAGTAATTGTTATTAAAATAAGAGAGAACAACGGCTCAAAGTACTTAAGGCAACTCTTTAGCGCTCTTTCTAGTGTACAGTCACACGTAGGTCCAGTGACGGGACGTGACATACAATGGGAGGGGCACTCCAAATAGTAATTGTTATTAAAATAAGAGAGAACAACGGCTCAAAGTACTTAAGGCTACTCTTTGGCGCTCTTTCTAGTGTACAGTCACACGTAGGTCCAGTGGCGGGGCGTGACATACAATGGGAGGGGAGCTCCAAATAGTAATTGTTATTAAAATAAGAGAGAACAATGACTCAAAGTACTTAAGGCTACTCTTTAGCGCTCTTTCTAGTGTACAGTCAGACGTAGGTCCAGATCCGGGCCGTAATATTCAATGGGAGGTAAACTCCAAATAGTAATTGTTATTAAAATAAGAGAGAGTAGTGACTCAAATTACTTAAGGCTACTCTTTAGCGCTCTTTCTAGTGTACAGTCACACGTAGGTCCAGTGCCGGGGCGTGACATTCAATGGGAGAGAAGCTCCAAATAGTAATTGTTATTAAAATAAGAGAGAACAACGACTCAAAGTACTTAAGGCTACTCTTTGGTGCTCTTTCTAGTGTACAGTCACACATAGGTCCAGTGGCGGGCCGTGATATTCAATGGGAGAGAAGCTCCAAATAGTAATTGTTATTAAAATAAGAGAGAACAACGACCCAAAGTACTTAAGGCTACTCTTTAGCGCTCTTTCTAGTGTACAGTCACATGTAGGTCCAGTGCCGGGCCGTGATATTCAATGGGAGAGAAGCTCCAAGTAGTAATTGTTATTAAAATAAGAGAGAACAACGACTCAAAGTACTTAAGGCTACTCTTTGGTGCTCTTTCTAGTGTACAGTCACATGTAGGTCCAGTGCCGGGCCGTGATATTCAATGGGAGAGAAGCTCCAAGTAGTAGTTGTTATTAAAATAAGAGAGAACAACGACCCAAAGTACTTAAGGCTACTCTATAGCGCTCTTTCTAGTGTACAGTCACACGTAGGTCCAGTGCCGGGGCGTGAAATTCAATGGGAGGTAAGCGCCAAATAGTAATTGTTATTAAAATAAGAGAGAACAATGACTCAAAGTACTTAAGGCTACTCTTTAGCGCTCTTTCTAGTGTACAGTCACACGTAGGTCCAGTGGCGAGGCGTGATATTCAATGGGAGGTAAGCTCCAAATAGTAATTGTTATTAAAATAAGAGAGAACAACGACTCAAAGTACTTAAGGCTACTCTTTGGTGCTCTTTCTAGTGTACAGTCACATGTAGGTCCAGTGCCGGGCCGTGATATTCAATGGGAGTGAAGCTCCAAATAGTAATTGTTATTAAAATAAGAGAGAACAACGACTCAATGTACTTAAGGCAACTCTTTAGCGCTCTTTCTAGTGTACAGTCACACGTAGGTCCAGTGGCGGGCCGTGACATACAATGGGAGGGGAGCTCCAAATAGTAATTGTTATTAAAATAAGAGAGAACAATGACTCAAAGTACTTAAGGCAACTCTTTAGCGCTCTTTCTAGTGTACAGTCACACGTAGGTCCAGTGGCGGGCCGTGACATACAATGGGAGGGGAGCTCCAAATAGTAATTGTTATTAAAATAAGAGAGAACAACGGCTCAAAGTACTTAAGGCAACTCTTTAGCGCTCTTTCTAGTGTACAGTCACACGTAGGTCCAGTGACGGGACGTGACATACAATGGGAGGGGCACTCCAAATAGTAATTGTTATTAAAATAAGAGAGAACAACGGCTCAAAGTACTTAAGGCTACTCTTTGGCGCTCTTTCTAGTGTACAGTCACACGTAGGTCCAGTGGCGGGGCGTGACATACAATGGGAGGGGAGCTCCAAATAGTAATTGTTATTAAAATAAGAGAGAACAATGACTCAAAGTACTTAAGGCTACTCTTTAGCGCTCTTTCTGGTGTACAGTCACACGTAGGTCCAGCGGCGAGGCGTGATATTCAATGGGAGAGAAGCTCCAAATAGTAATTGTTATTAAAATAAGAGAGAACAATGACTCAAAGTACTTAAGGCTACTCTTTAGCGCTCTTTCTGGTGTACAGTCACACGTAAGTCCAGTGCCGGAACGTGATATTCAATGGGAGGGGAGCTCCAAATAGTAATTGTTATTAAAATAAGAGAGAACAATGACTCAAAGTACTTAAGGCTACTCTTTAGCGCTCTTTCTAGTGTACAGTCACACTAGGTCCAGTGCCGGGGCGTGACATTCAATGGGAGAGAAGCTCCAAATAGTAATTGTTATTAAAATAAGAGAGAACAATGACTCAAAGTACTTAAGGCTACTCTTTAGCGCTCTTTCTAGTGTACAGTCAGACGTAGGTCCAGATCCGGGCCGTGATATTCAATGGGAGGTAAACTCCAAATAGTAATTGTTATTAAAATAAGAGAGAACAGTGACTCAAAGAACTTAAGGCTACTCTTTAGCGCTCTTTCTAGTGTACAGTCACACGTAGGTCCAGTGCCGGGGCGTGACATTCAATGGGAGAGAAGCTCCAAATAGTAATTGTTATTAAAATAAGAGAGAACAATGACTCAAAGTACTTAAGGCAACTCTTTAGCGCTCTTTCTAGTGTACAGTCACACGTAGGTCCAGTGCCGGGGCGTGATATTCAATGGGAGGGGAGCTCCAAATAGTAATTGTTATTAAAATAAGAGAGAACAATGACTCAAAGTACTTAAGGCTACTCTTTAGCGCTCTTTCTAGTGTACAGTCCCACGTAGGTCCAGTGAATGGGCGTGATATTCAATGGGAGGGGAGCTCCAAATAGTAATTGTTATTAAAATAAGAGAGAACAATGACTGAAAGTACTTAAGGCCACTCTTTAGCGCTCTTTCTAGTGTACAGTCACACGTAGGTCCAGTGGCGAGGCGTGATATTCAATGGGAGGGGAGCTCCAAATAGTAATTGTTATTAAAATAAGAGAGAACAATGACTCAAAGTACTTAAGGCTACTCTTTAGCGCTCTTTCTAGTGTACAGTCACACGTAGGTCCAGTGGCGGGGCGTGATATTCAATGGGAGAGAAGCTCCAAATAGTAATTGTTATTAAAATAAGAGAGAACAACGGCTCAAAATACTTAAGGCTACTCTATAGCGCTCTTTCTAGTGTACAGTCACACGTAGGTCCAGTGGCGAGGCGTGATATTCAATGGGAGGGGAGCTCCAAATAGTAATTGTTATTAAAATAAGAGAGAACAATGACTCAAAGTACTTAAGGCTACTCTTTAGCGCTCTTTCTAGTGTACAGTCACACGTAGGTCCAGTGCCGGAGCGTGATATTCAATGGGAGGGGAGCTCCAAATAGTAATTGTTATTAAAATAAGAGAGAACAATGACTCAAAGTACTTAAGGCTACTCTTTAGCGCTCTTTCTAGTGTACAGTCACACGTAGGTCCAGTGCCGGGGCGTGATATTCAATGGGAGGTAAGCTCCAAATAGTAATTGTTATTAAAATAAGAGAGAACAACGACCCAAAGTACTTAAGGCTACTCTTTGGCGCTCTTTCTAGTGTACAGTCACACGTAGGTCCAGTGGCGTGACGTGATATTCAATGGGAGAGAAGCTCCAAATAGTAATTGTTATTAAAATAAGAGAGAACAACGGCTCAAAGTACTTAAGGCTACTCCCCACTGTTATGTCCATATCAGGCATGATAGGATATATAGTGGTAATAAACAAATAACGCAACCGAAAACAGTAACTAAAGTAATTTATAAACCAGTAGATAATAGATTTATTCAACGACAGCCAGAGAGGAAGAACATTTCGATGTGTACCTATAAGACGAAAAGGAATATGACGCCAATATTATACAGTGCTAAACCGAAGACACCAAAATTACAATGTAAACAAGGAATTGTTTTAAGGAAGACAAAAGGATTGCCAGATAAAAGTGCCTTTTTTAAACAAGAGGGTAAAGAAGGAAAGAGTGGTTATTGGGAAGAATCCCCATATGTTCGAGGATTAAGATTTTGGAAGGAGTCACAAGAAAGTAAAATTAATAATGATTAATATAAATCATATTTTAAAATTTGGACAAATAAATACCCAACGGAGCAAGATTGTCATGTTGGAATTACGTCAGCTTATAGGCGAGATGAAATATGATATCATCTGTATACAGGAACCTTATACTATAGGACAAAAGTTGATCCACATGCCAGTTTCGGCGAGATGTTTAATGATGGGTCTACAACCGATGGCAGCAATTGTAATTTTAAATAAAGAGATTCAAGTCCTAAAAATAACGCAATTTTGTGATGAATGGATAATTTGTGTAGAATTGAAGTATAAGGGAAAAACTTTTATCTTATGTAATCAGTATTTTCAAGATAAGGATGATACAGAAATTCATCTGGATAAATTAAAGAGGATTATTGATACCTTTAAAAATGAAACAATTTTAATGACAATGGACGCAAATGCAAAGTCCTCGTGGTGGTGGAGTAAGCAGACCGATGATAGGGGAAGGCTGGTACAAGATTTTATTATGGAGCATCAACTAGTAATCCAGAATCAGCCAAATAATCCATTCACCTTTGAGGGCCGAGCGGGTGCAAGTGAAAATATTGACTTAACATTAACTAAAGGACATATTAATAATAAAGTTTTAAATTGGAAAGTAGGCCAGAATATGACGTCCAGTGATCATAATTTAATATATTTTGATCTTAGTGTGACTGGAGAAGGAGATAGAGCCTGTAATTATGGGAATATCACAAGATATATAATAAAGGACGCAGATTGGAATAAATTGAAGTTAGAGTTTAATCATTTAGAATATGATAATGTCAGTATGGATGTGGATAAAAAAGCAAAAGTATTGACAACCAAAATTCAAGAATGTATGTGGAGTACCTTGAAGAAGGTAAAGATTAAACAGGATTATAGTCTTTCATTCTGGAATGAAAATTTGCAGACCCTAAGGAGTAAAGTAAGGAAAGTCAGAAGAATTTATCAACGCAGTCTGATTGCGGATGAAAAGGAAAGAAATCTCAAAATTTATAGGGAGTTGAAGGATAAATATAAGAAGGATATTGAATTATATAGAAATGATTCGTGGGATAAATATAAGGAGGATAGCATAAGAAATAATGTATGGGGTGTACCCTATAAGATCATAACAGATAAGATAAGGGCACCTGAAGTAATTTCGACTTTGCAAAAAGATGATGGGCAATATACAAAAAATTGGATAGAATCTATAAATTTTTTAATGGCAAAATTATTACCTTCGGATGATCTTGGAGGCGAGGAAGAGGAACATCGTCTAAAAAGAGATAAATATAATAGTGTTTATATTAACAATAAAGTCATATATCCTTTCGATGAAATGGAAGTTAGATTAGCTATCCAAAGTTTGAAGAAGAGGAAAGCACCAGGACCTGATGGAATTCCAGTGGAAGTCATCCAAAATCTAGAATATCAAATAGCTCCCTATCTGACTTCCTTATTGAATGAATGTATAATCCAGGGAAGAGTGCCATATTGTTGGAAAGAAGCCGATGTTGTTATTTTGAAAAAAGCAAAGGACAAGGATCCAACAAATCCAAAGTCATACAGACCTATCTGCTTGTTAAATGTTTTAGGAAAATTACAAGAGAAATTGATATATAAAAGGATTATTGAATATAGAGTGATGATAGGTATGACGGAAAATCAATATGGATTTAGAAAAGGAATTTCAACAGAGGATGCCTTAAATGCTTTAACGATGAATGTAAAAATTTCAGATCAAAAATATGTGGTAGGAGTAACAGTCGATATATCTGGAGCCTTTGATAATGTATGGTGGCCCGAATTATTTGATATATTTAAAATCAAAAATTATCCAGCAACTATAGTCAATTTATTAAAGGATTATTGTATTAATAGAAGAGTATATATTACGGGAAATGATCGCAAGATTATCAAAGACATTACTAAAGGGTGCCCGCAAGGTTCAATCCTCGGTCCCCTTTTCTGGGATATTTTAATCGAGCCTTTAATTGAAAAATTGTTGTCCATGGTAGAAGTGAAGGACGTGATAGCGTATGCTGATGATGTCGTCGTGTTATTTGAAGCTAACAGTAGAAATGAAATTGAAATAAAAGGACGAAGTATTTTACAGATTTTGGAACAATGGTGCCATACCGTTAAATTACAGGTAGCACCGGCAAAATCGGCGTATCTTATCTTCAAAGGACAGTTGAAAAGAAATCCCATCCTGAAGATAAATGGACAAATAATTAAACGTGAAACCCATGTTAGATATCTAGGACTACAGGTCGACGAGAAATTAAATTTTGATGAGCATGTGAAAAAAGTATCGGACAAGGCTGGAAATATCATGATGAAAATAGCTACTTTGTCAACTAGAAATTTTAAATTACCGATAGAAGCCATAAGAATATATATCAATAGTATCATGATTGGCATCACCGGTTATGGGGCAGCTATTTGGGCTCATCGCCTTCGACTGCAGAAAAATGTTAAGATCCTCAGAAGTATGCAGAGGCAGTTTCTGCTACGTTCAACCGGAGCAGTTAGAACATCATCGACGATGTCATTATAGATTATATTGGGAATATGGCCTATAGACTATGTTATAAGAAGACGAGGAGCATTATATTGGCTGAAGAAAGAGAGACAAGATAAAGTAGAAGAAATTATGGGTAGAAGATGTTATGATAAACGAACTGTGAATCATCTAATTTTGGACGAATGGCAACATGAGTGGAATATTATGGAAGAAAGTAGAAGAGTATATAGTATATTTCCATACGTAAGAGAAAGAATTAAAATGACATATATTTCACCCAAACAAGGACTCATACATTATTTTACGGGACATGGAGCCTTTGGTACATATCTGAAGAGGATAAAAAGGATTGATTTAGATATTTGTAATATATGTGACGTGCAAGATACTCCCGAACATTGTCTGTTTGAATGTGTGAAATATGAAGAGGATATTTATGAACAACGACAACTGATAGCAGGAAAATCAATTTACGAGATAGTTCGGAATATCGATGATTATAAAATTTTAGAGGAAATTGCAAAATTTGTATTTATCAAAGGACATGAAATTTATATTGAATCCAGACAGAGGGAACCCAGAAGAGGAGTACGACAACAACTAAGAGTATCCATCAGCTCAAGAGTGACCAGATCTCAAACAGTAGAGGATCGAGTTTTACAGAGGAGCGAGGAGCAGGAGGAGCAGGAACATCAGGAGCCAAGCACGATCAATCGCAGACGGCACTACTGGGTGTCGTTGGGCAGGCTTGGGACGGCTGGCCGGAGAAGGATGGATCGAGAGTTGGAGCCTCCATAAGAAGATTTAATATCGATAGAGACAGGTAGATTTGACACCTGAAACTGATGAACCATCCTTTTCTCCTGATGCATGTAGGAAACTATGTGATTCCGGTTGAGGAAAGGATCGGATACCAGGGACAGGTGTTCAATTAAATTAGTATGTAGGAACGGTAATTCTAGTAGATGTTTAGTATCTGTATTATGTATTTCAATGTAGTTCCAATTGTTTTGTATATGTAAAGAATTACCGTTGTAGTAATAGTTTAGTTTTGAGTTTTGTAAGTCACTGGTTTCCAGTGACATAGGTTTAGATATAGTTAGTTAGTTAGCTTAGATTTAGAAATATCTGCAAAAAATGTATTGAAATTGATAAAAATAAAGTTGAAAAGAGGAAAAAAGGAAAATAAAATTTGTGGAAGCTATGTCTTGGTTTTGCTTCAAGATGCCAAGACATGGTAAGCAGATTTTATTTTTTTTTTTATTTTTATATTTTTTTTTTTTTTTTATTTTTTTTTTTTATTTTTTTTTTTTTTTTACTCTTTGGCGCTCTTTCTAGTGTACAGTCACACGTAGGTCCAGTGGCGGCGCGTGATATGAAATGGGAGGGAAGCGCCAAATAGTAATTGTTATTAGAATAAGAGAGAACAACGGCTCAAAGTACTTAAGGCTACTCTTTAGCGCTCTTTCTAGTGTACAGTCCCACGTAGGTCCAGTGAATGGGCGTGATATGAAATTGGAGGGGCACTCCAAATAGTAATTGTTATTAAAATAAGAGAGAACAACGACCCAAAGTACTTAAGGCTACTTTTTAGCGCTCTTTCTAGTGTACAGTCACACGTAGGTCCAGTGGCGGCGCGTGATATGAAATGGGAGGGAAGCGCCAAATCGTAATTGTTATTAAAATAAGAGAGAACAACGGCTCAAAGTACTTAAGGCTACTCTTTAGCGCTCTTTCTAGTGTACAGTCACACGTAGGTCCAGTGCCGGCGCGTGATATTAAATGGGAGGGAAGCGCCAAATAGTAATTGTTATTAAAATAAGAGAGAACAACGGCTCAAAATACTTAAGGGTACTCTATAGCGCTCTTTCTAGTGTACAGGCACACGTAGGTCCAGTGGCGCGGCGTGATATTCAATTGGAGGGGCACTCCAAATAGTAATTGTTATTAAAATAAGAGAGAACAACGGCTCAAAGCACTTAAGGCTACTCTTTAGCGCTCTTTCTAGTGTACAGTCACACGTAGGTCCAGTGGCGTGGCGTGACATTCAATGGGAGAGAAGTTCCAAATAGTAATTGTTATTAAAATAAGAGAGAACAACGGCTCAAAGCACTTAAGGCTACTCTTTAGCGCTCTTTCTGGTGTACAGTCACACGTAGGTCCAGTGGCGTGGCGTGACATTCAATGGGAGAGAAGTTCCAAATAGTAATTGTTATTAAAATAAGAGAGAACAACGGCTCAAAATACTTAAGGCTACTCTTTAGCGCTCTTCTGGTGTACAGTCACACGTAGGTCCAGTGACGAGGCGTGATATTCAATGGGAGGGGAGCTCCAAATAGTAATTGTTATTAAAATAAGAGAGAACAACGACTCAAAGTACTTAAGGCTACTCTTTAGTGCTCTTTCTAGTGTACAGTCACATGTAGGTCCAGTGCCGGGCCGTGATATTCAATGGGAGTGAAGCTCCAAATAGTAATTGTTATTAAAATAAGAGAGAACAATGACTCAAAGTACTTAAGGCTACTCTTTAGCGCTCTTTCTAGTGTACAGTCACACGTAGGTCCAGTGCCGGGGCGTGACATTCAATGGGAGAGAAGCTCCAAATAGTAATTGTTATTAAAATAAGAGAGAACAACGACTCAAAGTACTTAAGGCTACTCTTTGGTGCTCTTTCTAGTGTACAGTCACACGTAGGTCCAGTGGCGGGCCGTGATATTCAATGGGAGAGAAGCTCCAAATAGTAATTGTTATTAAAATAAGAGAGAACAACGACCCAAAGCACTTAAGGCTACTCTTTAGCGCTCTTTCTAGTGTACAGTCACATGTAGGTCCAGTGCCGGGCCGTGATATTCAATGGGAGAGAAGCTCCAAGTAGTAATTATTTAAAATAAGAGAGAACAACGACTCAAAGTACTTAAGGCTACTCTTTGGTGCTCTTTCTAGTGTACAGTCACATGTAGGTCCAGTGCCGGGCCGTGATATTCAATGGGAGAGAAGCTCCAGGTAGTAATTGTTATTAAAATAAGAGAGAACAACGACCCAAAGTACTTAAGGCTACTCTATAGCGCTCTTTCTAGTGTACAGTCACACGTAGGTTCAGTGCCGGGGCGTGAAATTCAATGGGAGGTAAGCGCCAAATAGTAATTGTTATTAAAATAAGAGAGAACAATGACTCAAAGTACTTAAGGCTACTCTTTAGCGCTCTTTCTAGTGTACAGTCACACGTAGGTCCAGATCCGGGCCGTGATATTCAATGGAAGGGGAGCTCCAAATAGTAATTGTTATTAAAATAAGAGAGAACAATGACTCAAAGTACTTAAGGCTACTCTTTAGCGCTCTTTCTAGTGTACAGTCACACGTAGGTCCAGTGGCGAGGCGTGATATTCAATGGGAGGTAAGCTCCAAATAGTAATTGTTATTAAAATAAGAGAGAACAACGACTCAAAGTACTTAAGGCTACTCTTTGGTGCTCTTTCTAGTGTACAGTCACATGTAGGTCCAGTGCCGGGCCGTGATATTCAATGGGAGTGAAGCTCCAAATAGTAATTGTTATTAAAATAAGAGAGAACAACGACTCAAAGTACTTAAGGCAACTCTTTAGCGCTCTTTCTAGTGTACAGTCACACGTAGGTCCAGTGACGGGACGTGACATACAATGGGAGGGGCACTCCAAATAGTAATTGTTATTAAAATAAGAGAGAACAACGGCTCAAAGTACTTAAGGCTACTCTTTGGCGCTCTTTCTAGTGTACAGTCACACGTAGGTCCAGTGGCGGGGCGTGACATACAATGGGAGAGAAGCTCCAAATAGTAATTGTTATTAAAATAAGAGAGAACAATGACTCAAGGTACTTAAGGCTACTCTTTAGCGCTCTTTCTAATGTACAGTCAGACGTAGGTCCAGATCCGGGCCGTGATATTCAATGGGAGGGGAGCTCCAAATAGTAATTGTTATTAAAATAAGAGAGAACAATGACTCAAAGTACTTAAGGCTACTCTTTAGCGCTCTTTCTGGTGTACAGTCACACGTAGGTCCAGCGGCGAGGCATGATATTCAATGGGAGAGAAGCTCCAAATAGTAATTGTTATTAAAATAAGAGAGAACAATGACTCAAAGTACTTAAGGCTACTCTTTAGCGCTCTTTCTGGTGTACAGTCACACGTAAGTCCAGTGCCGGAACGTGATATTCATTGGGAGGGGAGCTCCAAATAGTAATTGTTATTAAAATAAGAGAGAACAATGACTCAAAGTACTTAAGGCTACTCTTTAGCGCTCTTTCTAGTGTACAGTCACACGTAGGTCCAGTGCCGGGGCGTGACATTCAATGGGAGAGAAGCTCCAAATAGTAATTGTTATTAAAATAAGAGAGAACAATGACTCAAGGTACTTAAGGCTACTCTTTAGCGCTCTTTCTATTGTACAGTCAGACGTAGGTCCAGATCCGGGCCGTGATATTCAATGGGAGGTAAGCTCCAAATAGTAATTGTTATTAAAATAAGAGAGAACAGTGACTCAAAGTACTTAAGGCTACTCTTTAGCGCTCTTTCTAGTGTACAGTCACACGTAGGTCCAGTGCCGGGGCGTGACATTCAATGGGAGAGAAGCTCCAAATAGTAATTGTTATTAAAATAAGAGAGAACAATGACTCAAAGTACTTAAGGCAACTCTTTAGCGCTCTTTCTAGTGTACAGTCACACGTAGGTCCAGTGCCGGGGCGTGATATTCAATGGGAGGGGAGCTCCAAATAGTAATTGTTATTAAAATAAGAGAGAACAATGACTCAAAGTACTTAAGGCTACTCTTTAGCGCTCTTTCTAGTGTACAGTCACACGTAGGTCCAGATCCGGGCCGTGATATTCAATGGGAGGTAAGCTCCAAATAGTAATTGTTATTAAAATAAGAGAGAACAACGGCTCAAAGTACTTAAGGCTACTCTTTAGCGCTCTTTCTAGTGTACAGTCACACGTAGGTCCAGTGGCGAGGCGTGATATTCAATGGGAGGGGAGCTCCAAATAGTAATTGTTATTAAAATAAGAGAGAACAACGACTCAAAGTACTTAAGGCTACTCTTTAGCGCTCTTTCTAGTGTACAGTCACACGTAGGTCCAGATCCGGGCCGTGATATTCAATGGGAGGTAAGCTCCAAATAGTAATTGTTATTAAAATAAGAGAGAACAACGACTGAAAGTACTTAAGGCTACTCTTTAGCGCTCTTTCTAGTGTACAGTCACACGTAGGTCCAGTGGCGAGGCGTGATATTCAATGGGAGGGGAGCTCCAAATAGTAATTGTTATTAAAATAAGAGAGAACAATGACTCAAAGTACTTAAGGCTACTCTTTAGCGCTCTTTCTAGTGTACAGTCACACGTAGATCCAGTGGCGGGGCGTGATATTCAATGGGAGAGAAGCTCCAAATAGTAATTGTTATTAAAATAAGAGAGAACAACGGCTCAAAATACTTAAGGCTACTCTATAGCGCTCTTTCTAGTGTACAGTCACACGTAGGTCCAGTGGCGGGGCGTGACATTCAATGGGAGGTAAGCTCCAAATAGTAATTGTTATTAAAATAAGAGAGAACAATGACTGAAAGTACTTAAGGCTACTCTTTAGCGCTCTTTCTAGTGTACAGTCACACGTAGGTCCAGTGCCGGGGCGTGATATTCAATGGGAGGTAAGCTCCAAATAGTAATTGTTATTAAAATAAGAGAGAACAACGACCCAAAGTACTTAAGGCTACTCTTTGGCGCTCTTTCTAGTGTACAGTCACACGTAGGTCCAGTGGCGTGACGTGATATTCAATGGGAGAGAAGCTCCAAATAGTAATTGTTATTAAAATAAGAGAGAACAACGGCTCAAAGTACTTAAGGCTACTCTTTGGCGCTCTTTCTAGTGTACAGTCACACGTAGGTCCAGTGGCGGCGCGTGATATGAAATGGGAGGGAAGCGCCAAATAGTAATTGTTATTAAAATAAGAGAGAACAACGGCTCAAAGTACTTAAGGCTACTCTTTAGCGCTCTTTCTAGTGTACAGTCACACGTAGGTCCAGTGGCGTGGCGTGATATTCAATGGGAGGGGAGCTCCAAATAGTAATTGTTATTAAAATAAGAGAGAACAACGACTCAAACTACTTAAGGCTACTCTTTAGCGCTCTTTCTAGTGTACAGTCCCACGTAGGTCCAGTGAAGGGGCGTGATATGAAATGGGAGGGGCACTCCAAATAGTAATTGTTATTAAAATAAGAGAGAACAACGACCCAAAGTACTTAAGGCTACTCTTTAGCGCTCTTTCTAGTGTACAGTCACACGTAGGTCCAGTGGCGGCGCGTGATATGAAATGGGAGGGAAGCGCCAAATCGTAATTGTTATTAAAATAAGAGAGAACAACGGCTCAAAGTACTTAAGGCTACTCTTTAGCGCTCTTTCTAGTGTACAGTCACACGTAGGTCCAGTGCCGGCGCGTGATATTAAATGGGAGGGAAGCGCCAAATAGTAATTGTTATTAAAATAAGAGAGAACAACGGCTCAAAATACTTAAGGGTACTCTATAGCGCTCTTTCTAGTGTACAGGCACACGTAGGTCCAGTGGCGCGGCGTGATATTCAATTGGAGGGGCACTCCAAATAGTAATTGTTATTAAAATAAGAGAGAACAACGACTCAAAGTACATAAGGCTACTCCATAGCGCTCTTTCTAGTGTACAGTCACACGTAGGTCCAGTGGCGTGGCGTGACATTCAATGGGAGAGAAGTTCCAAATAGTAATTGTTATTAAAATAAGAGAGAACAACGGCTCAAAGCACTTAAGGCTACTCTTTAGCGCTCTTTCTGGTGTACAGTCACACGTAGGTCCAGTGGCGTGGCGTGACATTCAATGGGAGAGAAGTTCCAAATAGTAATTGTTATTAAAATAAGAGAGAACAACGGCTCAAAATACTTAAGGCTACTCTTTAGCGCTCTTCTGGTGTACAGTCACACGTAGGTCCAGTGCCGGGGCGTGACATTCAATGGGAGAGAAGCTCCAAATAGTAATTGTTATTAAAGTAAGAGAGAACAACGACTCAAAGTACTTAAGGCTACTCTTTGGTGCTCTTTCTAGTGTACAGTCACACGTAGGTCCAGTGGCGGGCCGTGATATTCAATGGGAGAGAAGCTCCAAATAGTAATTGTTATTAAAATAAGAGAGAACAACGACCCAAAGTACTTAAGGCTACTCTTTAGCGCTCTTTCTAGTGTACAGTCACATGTAGGTCCAGTGCCGGGCCGTGATATTCAATGGGAGAGAAGCTCCAAGTAGTAATTGTTATTAAAATAAGAGAGAACAACGACTCAAAGTACTTAAGGCTACTCTTTGGTGCTCTTTCTAGTGTACAGTCACATGTAGGTCCAGTGCCGGGCCGTGATATTCAATGGGAGAGAAGCTCCAAGTAGTAATTGTTATTAAAATAAGAGAGAACAACGACCCAAAGTACTTAAGGCTACTCTATAGCGCTCTTTCTAGTGTACAGTCACACGTAGGTCCAGTGCCGGGGCGTGAAATTCAATGGGAGGTAAGCGCCAAATAGTAATTGTTATTAAAATAAGAGAGAACAATGACTCAAAGTACTTAAGGCTACTCTTTAGCGCTCTTTCTAGTGTACAGTCCCACGTAGGTCCAGTGAATGGGCGTGATATTCAATGGGAGGGGAGCTCCAAATAGTAATTGTTATTAAAATAAGAGAGAACAACGACTCAAAGTACTTAAGGCTACTCTTTAGCGCTCTTTCTAGTGTACAGTCACACGTAGGTCCAGATCCGGGCCGTGATATTCAATGGGAGGGGAGCTCCAAATAGTAATTGTTATTAAAATAAGAGAGAACAACGACTCAAAGTACTTAAGGCTACTCTTTAGCGCTCTTTCTAGTGTACAGTCCCACGTAGGTCCAGTGAATGGGCGTGATATTCAATGGGAGGGGAGCTCCAAATAGTAATTGTTATTAAAATAAGAGAGAACAATGACTCAAAGTACTTAAGGCTACTCTTTAGCGCTCTTTCTAGTGTACAGTCACACGTAGGTCCAGATCCGGGCCGTGATATTCAATGGGAGGGGAGCTCCAAATAGTAATTGTTATTAAAATAAGAGAGAACAATGACTCAAAGTACTTAAGGCTACTCTTTAGCGCTCTTTCTAGTGTACAGTCACACGTAGGTCCAGTGGCGGGGCGTGACATTAAATGGGAGGGGAGCTCCAAATAGTAATTGTTATTAAAATAAGAGAGAACAACGACTCAAAGTACTTAAGGCTACTCTTTGGTGCTCTTTCTAGTGTACAGTCACATGTAGGTCCAGTGCCGGGCCGTGATATTCAATGGGAGTGAAGCTCCAAATAGTAATTGTTATTAAAATAAGAGAGAACAATGACTCAAAGTACTTAAGGCTACTCTTTAGCGCTCTTTCTAGTGTACAGTCACACGTAGGTCCAGTGACGGGACGTGACATACAATGGGAGGGGCACTCCAAATAGTAATTGTTATTAAAATAAGAGAGAACAACGGCTCAAAGTACTTAAGGCTACTCTTTGGCGCTCTCTCTAGTGTACAGTCACACGTAGGTCCAGTGGCGGGGCGTGACATTAAATGGGAGGGGAGCTCCAAATAGTAATTGATATTAAAATAAGAGAGAACAATGACTCAAAGTACTTAAGGCTACTCTTTAGCGCTCTTTCTGGTGTACAGTCACACGTAGGTCCAGCGGCGAGGCGTGATATTCAATGGGAGAGAAGCTCCAAATAGTAATTGTTATTAAAATAAGAGAGAACAATGACTCAAAGTACTTAAGGCTACTCTTTAGCGCTCTTTCTGGTGTACAGTCACACGTAAGTCCAGTGCCGGAACGTGATATTCATTGGGAGGGGAGCTCCAAATAGTAATTGTTATTAAAATAAGAGAGAACAATGACTCAAAGTACTTAAGGCTACTCTTTAGCGCTCTTTCTAGTGTACAGTCACACGTAGGTCCAGTGCCGGGGCGTGACATTCAATGGGAGAGAAGCTCCAAATAGTAATTGTTATTAAAATAAGAGAGAACAATGACTCAAGGTACTTAAGGCTACTCTTTAGCGCTCTTTCTAGTGTACAGTCAGACGTAGGTCCAGATCCGGGCCGTGATATTCAATGGGAGGTAAGCTCCAAATAGTAATTGTTATTAAAATAAGAGAGAACAGTGACTCAAAGTACTTAAGGCTACTCTTTAGCGCTCTTTCTAGTGTACAGTCACACGTAGGTCCAGTGCCGGGGCGTGACATTCAATGGGAGAGAAGCTCCAAATAGTAATTGTTATTAAAATAAGAGAGAACAATGACTCAAAGTACTTAAGGCAACTCTTTAGCGCTCTTTCTAGTGTACAGTCACACGTAGGTCCAGTGCCGGGGCGTGATATTCAATGGGAGGGGAGCTCCAAATAGTAATTGTTATTAAAATAAGAGAGAACAATGACTCAAAGTACTTAAGGCTACTCTTTAGCGCTCTTTCTAGTGTACAGTCACACGTAGGTCCAGATCCGGGCCGTGATATTCAATGGGAGGTAAGCTCCAAATAGTAATTGTTATTAAAATAAGAGAGAACAATGACTCAAAGTACTTAAGGCTACTCTTTAGCGCTCTTTCTAGTGTACAGTCACACGTAGGTCCAGTTCCGGGGCGTGATATTCAATGGGAGGTAAGCTCCAAATAGTAATTGTTATTAAAATAAGAGAGAACAACGGCTCAAAGTACTTAAGGCTACTCTTTAGCGCTCTTTCTAGTGTACAGTCACTCGTAGGTCCAGTGGCGAGGCGTGATATTCAATGGGAAGGGAGCTCCAAATAGTAATTGTTATTAAAATAAGAGAGAACAACGACTCAAAATACTTAAGGCTACTCTTTAGCGCTCTTTCTAGTGTACAGTCACACGTAGGTCCAGATCCGGGCCGTGATATTCAATGGGAGGTAAGCTCCAAATAGTAATTGTTATTAAAATAAGAGAGAACAACGACTGAAAGTACTTAAGGCTACTCTTTAGCGCTCTTTCTAGTGTACAGTCACACGTAGGTCCAGTGGCGAGGCGTGATATTCAATGGGAGGGGAGCTCCAAATAGTAATTGTTATTAAAATAAGAGAGAACAATGACTCAAAGTACTTAAGGCTACTCTTTAGCGCTCTTTCTAGTGTACAGTCACACGTAGGTCCAGTGGCGGGGCGTGATATTCAATGGGAGAGAAGCTCCAAATAGTAATTGTTATTAAAATAAGAGAGAACAACGGCTGAAAATACTTAAGGCTACTCTATAGCGCTCTGTCTAGTGTACAGTCACACGTAGGTCCAGTGGCGGGGCGTGACATTCAATGGGAGGTAAGCGCCAAATAGTAATTGTTATTAAAATAAGAGAGAACAATGACTCAAAGTACTTAAGGCTACTCTTTAGCGCTCTTTCTAGTGTACAGTCACACGTAGGTCCAGATCCGGGCCGTGATATTCAATGGGAGGGGAGCTCCAAATAGTAATTGTTATTAAAATAAGAGAGAACAATGACTCAAAGTACTTAAGGCTACTCTTTAGCGCTCTTTCTAGTGTACAGTCACACGTAGGTCCAGTGCCGGGGCGTGATATTCAATGGGAGGTAAGCTCCAAATAGTAATTGTTATTAAAATAAGAGAGAACAACGACCCAAAGTACTTAAGGCTACTCTTTGGCGCTCTTTCTAGTGTACAGTCACACGTAGGTCCAGTGGCGTGACGTGATATTCAATGGGAGAGAAGCTCCAAATAGTAATTGTTATTAAAATAAGAGAGAACAACGGCTCAAAGTACTTAAGGCTACTCTTTGGCGCTCTTTCTAGTGTACAGTCACACGTAGGTCCAGTGGCGGCGCGTGATATGAAATGGGAGGGAAGCGCCAAATAGTAATTGTTATTAAAATAAGAGAGAACAACGGCTCAAAGTACTTAAGGCTACTCTTTAGCGCTCTTTCTAGTGTACAGTCACACGTAGGTCCAGTGGCGTGGCGTGATATTCAATGGGAGGGGAGCTCCAAATAGTAATTGTTATTAAAATAAGAGAGAACAACGACTCAAACTACTTAAGGCTACTCTTTAGCGCTCTTTCTAGTGTACAGTCCCACGTAGGTCCAGTGAAGGGGCGTGATATGAAATGGGAGGGGCACTCCAAATAGTAATTGTTATTAAAATAAGAGAGAACAACGACCCAAAGTACTTAAGGCTACTCTTTAGCGCTCTTTCTAGTGTACAGTCACACGTAGGTCCAGTGGCGTAGCGTGATATGAAATGGGAGGGAAGCGCCAAATCGTAATTGTTATTAAAATAAGAGAGAACAACGGCTCAAAGTACTTAAGGCTACTCTTTAGCGCTCTTTCTAGTGTACAGTCACACGTAGGTCCAGTGCTGGCGCGTGATATTAAATGGGAGGGAAGCGCCAAATAGTAATTGTTATTAAAATAAGAGAGAACAACGGCTCAAAATACTTAAGGGTACTCTATAGCGCTCTTTCTAGTGTACAGGCACACGTAGGTCCAGTGGCGCGGCGTGATACTCAATTGGAGGGGCACTCCAAATAGTAATTGTTATTAAAATAAGAGAGAACAACGACTCAAAGTACTTAAGGCTACTCTTTAGCGCTCTTTCTAGTGTACAGTCACACGTAGGTCCAGTGGCGTGGCGTGACATTCAATGGGAGAGAAGCTCCAAATAGTAATTGTTATTAAAATAAGAGAGAACAATGACTCAAAGTACTTAAGGCTACTCTTTAGCGCTCTTTCTAGTGTACAGTAACACGTAGGTCCAGTGGCGGGGCGTGACATTAAATGGGAGGGGAGCTCCAAATAGTAATTGTTATTAAAATAAGAGAGAACAATGACTCAAAGTACTTAAGGCTACTCTTTAGCGCTCTTTCTAGTGTACAGTCACACGTAGGTCCAGTGCCGGGGCGTGATATTCAATGGGAGGGGCACTCCAAATAGTAATTGTTATTAAAATAAGAGAGAACAATGACTCAAAGTACTTAAGGCTACTCTTTAGCGCTCTTTCTAGTGTACAGTCACACGTAGGTCCAGTGCCGGGGCGTGACATTCAATGGGAGAGAAGCTCCAAATAGTAATTGTTATTAAAATAAGAGAGAACAATGACTCAAGGTACTTAAGGCTACTCTTTAGCGCTCTTTCTAGTGTACAGTCAGACGTAGGTCCAGATCCGGGCCGTGATATTCAATGGGAGGTAAGCTCCAAATAGTAATTGTTATTAAAATAAGAGAGAACAGTGACTCAAAGTACTTAAGGCTACTCTTTAGCGCTCTTTCTAGTGTACAGTCACACGTAGGTCCAGTGCCGGGGCGTGACATTCAATGGGAGAGAAGCTCCAAATAGTAATTGTTATTAAAATAAGAGAGAACAATGACTCAAAGTACTTAAGGCAACTCTTTAGCGCTCTTTCTAGTGTACAGTCACAAGTAGGTCCAGTGCCGGGGCGTGATATTCAATGGGAGGGGAGCTCCAAATAGTAATTGTTATTAAAATAAGAGAGAACAATGACTCAAAGTACTTAAGGCTACTCTTTAGCGCTCTTTCTAGTGTACAGTCACACGTAGGTCCAGATCCGGGCCGTGATATTCAATGGGAGGTAAGCTCCAAATAGTAATTGTTATTAAAATAAGAGAGAACAATGACTCAAAGTACTTAAGGCTACTCTTTAGCGCTCTTTCTAGTGTACAGTCACACGTAGGTCCAGTTCCGGGGCGTGATATTCAATGGGAGGTAAGCTCCAAATAGTAATTGTTATTAAAATAAGAGAGAACAACGGCTCAAAGTACTTAAGGCTACTCTTTAGCGCTCTTTCTAGTGTACAGTCACACGTAGGTCCAGTGGCGAGGCGTGATATTCAATGGGAGGGGAGCTCCAAATAGTAATTGTTATTAAAATAAGAGAGAACAACGACTCAAAATACTTAAGGCTACTCTTTAGCGCTCTTTCTAGTGTACAGTCACACGTAGGTCCAGATCCGGGCCGTGATATTCAATGGGAGGTAAGCTCCAAATAGTAATTGTTATTAAAATAAGAGAGAACAACGACTGAAAGTACTTAAGGCTACTCTTTAGCGCTCTTTCTAGTGTACAGTCACACGTAGGTCCAGTGGCGAGGCGTGATATTCAATGGGAGGGGAGCTCCAAATAGTAATTGTTATTAAAATAAGAGAGAACAATGACTCAAAGTACTTAAGGTTACTCTTTAGCGCTCTTTCTAGTGTACAGTCACACGTAGGTCCAGTGGCGGGGCGTGATATTCAATGGGAGAGAAGCTCCAAATAGTAATTGTTATTAAAATAAGAGAGAACAACGGCTGAAAATACTTAAGGCTACTCTATAGCGCTCTGTCTAGTGTACAGTCACACGTAGGTCCAGTGGCGGGGCGTGACATTCAATGGGAGGTAAGCGCCAAATAGTAATTGTTATTAAAATAAGAGAGAACAATGACTCAAAGTACTTAAGGCTACTCTTTAGCGCTCTTTCTAGTGTACAGTCACACGTAGGTCCAGATCCGGGCCGTGATATTCAATGGGAGGGGAGCTCCAAATAGTAATTGTTATTAAAATAAGAGAGAACAATGACTCAAAGTACTTAAGGCTACTCTTTAGCGCTCTTTCTAGTGTACAGTCACACGTAGGTCCAGTGCCGGGGCGTGATATTCAATGGGAGGTAAGCTCCAAATAGTAATTGTTATTAAAATAAGAGAGAACAACGACCCAAAGTACTTAAGGCTACTCTTTGGCGCTCTTTCTAGTGTACAGTCACACGTAGGTCCAGTGGCGTGACGTGATATTCAATGGGAGAGAAGCTCCAAATAGTAATTGTTATTAAAATAAGAGAGAACAACGGCTCAAAGTACTTAAGGCTACTCTTTGGCGCTCTTTCTAGTGTACAGTCACACGTAGGTCCAGTGGCGGCGCGTGATATGAAATGGGAGGGAAGCGCCAAATAGTAATTGTTATTAAAATAAGAGAGAACAACGGCTCAAAGTACTTAAGGCTACTCTTTAGCGCTCTTTCTAGTGTACAGTCACACGTAGGTCCAGTGGCGTGGCGTGATATTCAATGGGAGGGGAGCTCCAAATAGTAATTGTTATTAAAATAAGAGAGAACAACGACTCAAACTACTTAAGGCTACTCTTTAGCGCTCTTTCTAGTGTACAGTCCCACGTAGGTCCAGTGAAGGGGCGTGATATGAAATGGGAGGGGCACTCCAAATAGTAATTGTTATTAAAATAAGAGAGAACAACGACCCAAAGTACTTAAGGCTACTCTTTAGCGCTCTTTCTAGTGTACAGTCACACGTAGGTCCAGTGGCGTAGCGTGATATGAAATGGGAGGGAAGCGCCAAATCGTAATTGTTATTAAAATAAGAGAGAACAACGGCTCAAAGTACTTAAGGCTACTCTTTAGCGCTCTTTCTAGTGTACAGTCACACGTAGGTCCAGTGCTGGCGCGTGATATTAAATGGGAGGGAAGCGCCAAATAGTAATTGTTATTAAAATAAGAGAGAACAACGGCTCAAAATACTTAAGGGTACTCTATAGCGCTCTTTCTAGTGTACAGGCACACGTAGGTCCAGTGGCGCGGCGTGATACTCAATTGGAGGGGCACTCCAAATAGTAATTGTTATTAAAATAAGAGAGAACAACGACTCAAAGTACTTAAGGCTACTCTTTAGCGCTCTTTCTAGTGTACAGTCACACGTAGGTCCAGTGGCGTGGCGTGACATTCAATGGGAGAGAAGCTCCAAATAGTAATTGTTATTAAAATAAGAGAGAACAATGACTCAAAGTACTTAAGGCTACTCTTTAGCGCTCTTTCTAGTGTACAGTAACACGTAGGTCCAGTGGCGGGGCGTGACATTAAATGGGAGGGGAGCTCCAAATAGTAATTGTTATTAAAATAAGAGAGAACAATGACTCAAAGTACTTAAGGCTACTCTTTAGCGCTCTTTCTAGTGTACAGTCACACGTAGGTCCAGTGCCGGGGCGTGATATTCAATGGGAGGGGCACTCCAAATAGTAATTGTTATTAAAATAAGAGAGAACAATGACTCAAAGTACTTAAGGCTACTCCATAGCGCTCTTTCTAGTGTACAGTCACACGTAGGTCCAGTGGCGTGGCGTGACATTCAATGGGAGAGAAGTTCCAAATAGTAATTGTTATTAAAATAAGAGAGAACAACGGCTCAAAGCACTTAAGGCTACTCTTTAGCGCTCTTTCTGGTGTACAGTCACACGTAGGTCCAGTGGCGTGGCGTGACATTCAATGGGAGAGAAGTTCCAAATAGTAATTGTTATTAAAATAAGAGAGAACAACGGCTCAAAATACTTAAGGCTACTCTTTAGCGCTCTTCTGGTGTACAGTCACACGTAGGTCCAGTGACGAGGCGTGATATTCAATGGGAGGGGAGCTCCAAATAGTAATTGTTATTAAAATAAGAGAGAACAACGACTCAAAGTACTTAAGGCTACTCTTTAGTGCTCTTTCTAGTGTACAGTCACATGTAGGTCCAGTGCCGGGCCGTGATATTCAATTGGAGTGAAGCTCCAAATAGTAATTGTTATTAAAATAAGAGAGAACAATGACTCAAAGTACTTAAGGCTACTCTTTAGCGCTCTTTCTAGTGTACAGTCACACGTAGGTCCAGTGCCGGGGCGTGACATTCAATGGGAGAGAAGCTCCAAATAGTAATTGTTATTAAAGTAAGAGAGAACAACGACTCAAAGTACTTAAGGCTACTCTTTGGTGCTCTTTCTAGTGTACAGTCACACGTAGGTCCAGTGGCGGGCCGTGATATTCAATGGGAGAGAAGCTCCAAATAGTAATTGTTATTAAAATAAGAGAGAACAACGACCCAAAGTACTTAAGGCTACTCTTTAGCGCTCTTTCTAGTGTACAGTCACATGTAGGTCCAGTGCCGGGCCGTGATATTCAATGGGAGAGAAGCTCCAAGTAGTAATTGTTATTAAAATAAGAGAGAACAACGACTCAAAGTACTTAAGGCTACTCTTTGGTGCTCTTTCTAGTGTACAGTCACATGTAGGTCCAGTGCCGGGCCGTGATATTCAATGGGAGAGAAGCTCCAAGTAGTAATTGTTATTAAAATAAGAGAGAACAACGACCCAAAGTACTTAAGGCTACTCTATAGCGCTCTTTCTAGTGTACAGTCACACGTAGGTCCAGTGCCGGGGCGTGAAATTCAATGGGAGGTAAGCGCCAAATAGTAATTGTTATTAAAATAAGAGAGAACAATGACTCAAAGTACTTAAGGCTACCCTTTAGCGCTCTTTCTAGTGTACAGTCCCACGTAGGTCCAGTGAATGGGCGTGATATTCAATGGGAGGGGAGCTCCAAATAGTAATTGTTATTAAAATAAGAGAGAACAACGACTCAAAGTACTTAAGGCTACTCTTTAGCGCTCTTTCTAGTGTACAGTCACACGTAGGTCCAGATCCGGGCCGTGATATTCAATGGGAGGGGAGCTCCAAATAGTAATTGTTATTAAAATAAGAGAGAACAACGACTCAAAGTACTTAAGGCTACTCTTTAGCGCTCTTTCTAGTGTACAGTCCCACGTAGGTCCAGTGAATGGGCGTGATATTCAATGGGAGGGGAGCTCCAAATAGTAATTGTTATTAAAATAAGAGAGAACAATGACTCAAAGTACTTAAGGCTACTCTTTAGCGCTCTTTCTAGTGTACAGTCACACGTAGGTCCAGATCCGGGCCGTGATATTCAATGGGAGGGGAGCTCCAAATAGTAATTGTTATTAAAATAAGAGAGAACAATGACTCAAAGTACTTAAGGCTACTCTTTAGCGCTCTTTCTAGTGTACAGTCACACGTAGGTCCAGTGGCGGGGCGTGACATTAAATGGGAGGGGAGCTCCAAATAGTAATTGTTATTAAAATAAGAGAGAACAACGACTCAAAGTACTTAAGGCTACTCTTTGGTGCTCTTTCTAGTGTACAGTCACATGTAGGTCCAGTGCCGGGCCGTGATATTCAATGGGAGTGAAGCTCCAAATAGTAATTGTTATTAAAATAAGAGAGAACAACGACTCAAAGTACTTAAGGCAACTCTTTAGCGCTCTTTCTAGTGTACAGTCACACGTAGGTCCAGTGACGGGACGTGACATACAATGGGAGGGGCACTCCAAATAGTAATTGTTATTAAAATAAGAGAGAACAACGGCTCAAAGTACTTATGGCTACTCTTTGGCGCTCTTTCTAGTGTACAGTCACACGTAGGTCCAGTGGCGGGGCGTGACATTAAATGGGAGGGGAGCTCCAAATAGTAATTGATATTAAAATAAGAGAGAACAATGACTCAAAGTACTTAAGGCTACTCTTTAGCGCTCTTTCTGGTGTACAGTCACACGTAAGTCCAGTGCCGGAACGTGATATTCATTGGGAGGGGAGCTCCAAATAGTAATTGTTATTAAAATAAGAGAGAACAATGACTCAAAGTACTTAAGGCTACTCTTTAGCGCTCTTTCTAGTGTACAGTCACACGTAGGTCCAGTGCCGGGGCGTGACATTCAATGGGAGAGAAGCTCCAAATAGTAATTGTTATTAAAATAAGAGAGAACAATGACTCAAGGTACTTAAGGCTACTCTTTAGCGCTCTTTCTAGTGTACAGTCAGACGTAGGTCCAGATCCGGGCCGTGATATTCAATGGGAGGTAAGCTCCAAATAGTAATTGTTATTAAAATAAGAGAGAACAGTGACTCAAAGTACTTAAGGCTACTCTTTAGCGCTCTTTCTAGTGTACAGTCACACGTAGGTCCAGTGGCGGGGCGTGACATTCAATGGGAGAGAAGCTCCAAATAGTAATTGTTATTAAAATAAGAGAGAACAATGACTCAAAGTACTTAAGGCAACTCTTTAGCGCTCTTTCTAGTGTACAGTCACACGTAGGTCCAGTGCCGGGGCGTGATATTCAATGGGAGGGGAGCTCTAAATAGTAATTGTTATTAAAATGAGAGAGAACAATGACTCAAAGTACTTAAGGCTATTCTTTAGCGCTCTTTCTAGTGTACAGTCACACGTAGGTCCAGATCCGGGCCGTGATATTCAATGGGAGGTAAGCTCCAAATAGTAATTGTTATTAAAATAAGAGAGAACAACGGCTCAAAGTACTTAAGGCTACTCTTTAGCGCTCTTTCTAGTGTACAGTCACACGTAGGTCCAGTGGCGAGGCGTGATATTCAATGGGAGGGGAGCTCCAAATAGTAATTGTTATTAAAATAAGAGAGAACAACGACTCAAAGTACTTAAGGCTACTCTTTAGCGCTCTTTCTAGTGTACAGTCACACGTAGGTCCAGTGGCGGGGCGTGACATTCAATGGGAGAGAAGCTCCAAATAGTAATTGTTATTAAAATAAGAGAGAACAATGACTCAAAGTACTTAAGGCAACTCTTTAGCGCTCTTTCTAGTGTACAGTCACACGTAGGTCCAGTGCCGGGGCGTGATATTCAATGGGAGGGGAGCTCCAAATAGTAATTGTTATTAAAATAAGAGAGAACAATGACTCATAGTACTTAAGGCTACTCTTTAGCGCTCTTTCTAGTGTACAGTCACACGTAGGTCCAGATCCGGGCCGTGATATTCAATGGGAGGTAAGCTCCAAATAGTAATTGTTATTAAAATAAGAGAGAACAACGGCTCAAAGTACTTAAGGCTACTCTTTAGCGCTCTTTCTAGTGTACAGTCACACGTAGGTCCAGTGGTGAGGCGTGATATTCAATGGGAGGGGAGCTCCAAATAGTAATTGTTATTAAAATAAGAGAGAACAACGACTCAAAGTACTTAAGGCTACTCTTTAGCGCTCTTTCTAGTGTACAGTCACACGTAGGTCCAGATCCGGGCCGTGATATTCAATGGGAGGTAAGCTCCAAATAGTAATTGTTATTAAAATAAGAGAGAACAACGACTGAAAGTACTTAAGGCTACTGTTTAGCGCTCTTTCTAGTGTACAGTCACACGTAGGTCCAGTGGCGAGGCGTGATATTCAATGGGAGGGGAGCTCCAGATAGTAATTGTTATTAAATTAAGAGAGAACAATGACTCAAAGTACTTAAGGCTACTCTTTAGCGCTCTTTCTAGTGTACAGTCACACGTAGGTCCAGTGGCGTGGCGTGATATTCAATGGGAGGGGAGCTCCAAATAGTAATTGTTATTAAAATAAGAGAGAACAACGACTCAAACTACTTAAGGCTACTCTTTAGCGCTCTTTCTAGTGTACAGTCCCACGTAGGTCCAGTGAAGGGGCGTGATATGAAATGGGAGGGGCACTCCAAATAGTAATTGTTATTAAAATAAGAGAGAACAACGACCCAAAGTACTTAAGGCTACTCTTTAGCGCTCTTTCTAGTGTACAGTCACACGTAGGTCCAGTGGCGGCGCGTGATATGAAATGGGAGGGAAGCGCTAAATCGTAATAGTTATTAAAATAAGAGAGAACAACGGCTCAAAGTACTTAAGGCTACTCTTTAGCGCTCTTTCTAGTGTACAGTCACACGTAGGTCCAGTGCCGGCGCGTGATATTAAATGGGAGGGAAGCGCCAAATAATAATTGTTATTAAAATAAGAGAGAACAACGGCTCAAAATACTTAAGGGTACTCTATAGCGCTCTTTCTAGTGTACAGGCACACGTAGGTCCAGTGGCGCGGCGTGATATTCAATTGGAGGGGCACTCCAAATAGTAATTGTTATTAAAATAAGAGAGAACAACGACTCAAAGTACATAAGGCTACTCTTTAGCGCTCTTTCTAGTGTACAGTCACACGTAGGTCCAGTGGCGTGGCGTGGCATTCAATGGGAGAGAAGCTCCAAATAGTAATTGTTATTAAAATAAGAGAGAACAATGACTCAAAGTACTTAAGGCTACTCTTTAGCGCTCTTTCTAGTGTACAGTCACACGTAGGTCCAGTGGCGGGGCGTGACATTAAATGGGAGGGGAGCTCCAAATAGTAATTGTTATTAAAATAAGAGAGAACAATGACTCAAAGTACTTAAGGCTACTCTTTAGCGATATATAGCGATGATAGGATATATAGTGGTAATAAACAAACAACGCAACCGAAAACAGTAACTAAAGTAATTTATAAACCAGTAGATAATAGATTTATTCAACGACAGCCAGAGAGGAAGAACATCTCGACGTGTACCTATAAGACGAAAAGGAATATGATGCCATTATTATATAGTGCCAAACCGAAGACACCAAAATTACAATGTAAACAAGGAATTGTTTTAAGGAAGACAAAAGGATTGCCAGATAAAAGTGCCTTTTTTAAACAAGAGGGTAAAGAAGGAAAGAGTGGTTATTGGGAAGAATCCCCATATGTTCGAGGATTAAGATTTTGGAAGGAGTCACAAGAAAGTAAAATTAATAATGATTAATATAAATCATATTTTAAAATTTGGACAAATAAATACCCAACGGAGCAAGATTGTCATGTTGGAATTACGTCAGCTTATAGGCGAAATGAAATATGATATCATCTGTATACAGGAACCTTATACAATAGGACAAAAGTTGATCCACATGCCAGTTTCGGCGAGATGTTTAATGATGGGTCTACAACCGATGGCAGCAATAGTAATTTTAAATAAAGAGATTCAAGTCCTAAAAATAACGCAATTTTGTGATGAATGGATAATTTGTGTAGAATTGAAGTATAAGGGAAAAACTTTTATTTTATGTAATCAGTATTTTCAAGACAAGGATGATACAGAAATTCATCTGGATAAATTAAAGAGGATTATTGATACTTTTAAAAATGAAACAATTTTAATGACAATGGATGCTAATGCAAAGTCCTCGTGGTGGTGGAGTAAGCAGACCGATGATAGGGGAAGGCTGGTACAAGATTTTATTATGGAGCATCAATTAGTAATCCAGAATCAGCCAAATAATCCATTCACCTTCGAGGGCCGAGCGGGAGCAAGTGAAAATATTGATTTAACATTAACTAAAGGACATATCAATAATAAAGTCTTAAATTGGAAGGTAGGACAGAATATGACGTCCAGTGATCATAATTTAATATATTTTGATCTTAGTGTGACTGGAGAAGGAGATAGAGCCTGTAATTATGGGAATATCACAAGATATATAATAAAGGATGCAGATTGGAATAAATTGAAGTTAGAGTTTAATCATTTAGAATATGATAATGTCAGTATGGATGTGGATAAAAAAGCAAAGGTATTGACCATCAAAATTCAAGAATGTATGCAGAGTACTTTGAAGAAGGTAAAGATCAAACAGGATTATAGTCTTTCATTCTGGAATGAAAATTTGCAGACCCTAAGGAGTAAAGTAAGGAAAGCCAGAAGAATTTATCAACGTAGTCTGATTGCCGATGAAAAGGAAAGAAATCTTCAAATTTATAGGGAGTTGAAGGATAAATATAAGAAGAATATTGAAATATATAGAAATGATTCATGGGATAAATATAAGGAGGATAGTATAAGAAATAATGTATGGGGTGTACCATATAAAATCATAACGGATAAGATAAGGGCACCTGAAGTAATTTCGACTTTGCAAAAAGATGATGGACAATATACAAAAAATTGGATAGAATCTATAAATTTCCTAATGACAAAGCTATTACCTTCGGATGATCTTGGAGGCGAGGAAGAGGAACATCGTCTAAAAAGAGATAAATATAATAGTGTTTATATTAATAATAAAGTCATATATCCTTTCGATGAAATGGAAGTTAGATTAGCTATCCAAAGTTTGAAGAAGAGGAAAGCACCTGGACCTGATGGAATTCCAGTGGAAGTTATCCAAAATCTAGAATATCAAATAGCTCCCTATCTGACTTCCTTATTGAATGAATGTATAATCCAGGGAAGAGTGCCATATTGCTGGAAAGAAGCGGATGTCGTAATCTTGAAAAAAGCAAAGGACAAGGATCCAACAAATCCAAAGTCATATAGACCTATCTGTTTGTTAAATGTTTTAGGAAAATTACAAGAGAAATTGATATATAAAAGGATTATTGAGTATAGAGTGATGATAGGTATGACGGAGAATCAATATGGATTTAGAAAAGGAATTTCAACAGAGGATGCCTTAAATGCTTTAACGATGAATGTAAAAACTTCAGATCAAAAATATGTCGTAGGAGTAACAGTTGATATATCTGGCGCCTTTGATAATGTATGGTGGCCCGAATTATTTGATATATTTAAAATAAAAAATTATCCAGCAACTATAGTCAATTTATTAAAGGATTATTGTACTAATAGAAGAGTATATATTACGGGAAATGATCGCAAGATTATCAAAGATATCACCAAAGGGTGCCCGCAAGGTTCAATCCTCGGTCCCCTTTTCTGGGATATTTTAATCGAGCCTTTAATCGAAAAATTGTTGTCCATGGTTGAAGTGAAGGATGTGATAGCGTATGCTGATGATGTCGTCGTGTTATTTGAAGCTAATAGTAGAAATGAAATTGAAATAAAAGGACGAAGTATTTTACAGATCTTGGAACAATGGTGCCATACCGTCAAATTACAGGTAGCACCGGCAAAATCGGCGTATCTTATCTTTAAAGGACAATTGAAAAGAAATCCCATCCTGAAGATAAATGGACAAATAATCAAACGTGAAACCCAAGTTAGATATCTAGGACTACAGGTCGATGAGAAATTAAATTTTGATGAGCATGTGAAAAAAGTATCGGATAAGGCAGGAAATATTATGATGAAAATAGCTACTTTGTCAACTAGAAATTTTAAATTACCGATAGAAGCCATAAGGATATATATCAATAGCATCATGATTGGCATCACCGGTTATGGGGCAGCTATTTGGGCTCATCGCCTCCGACTGCAGAAAAATGTTAAGATCCTAAGAAGTATGCAGAGACAGTTTCTGTTACGTTCAACCGGAGCAGTCAGAACATCATCGACGATGTCATTATTGATTATATTGGGAATATGGCCTATAGACTATGTTATAAGAAGACGAGGAGCATTATATTGGCTGAAGAAAGATAGACAAGATAAAGTAGAAGAAATTATGGGTAGAAGATGTTATGATAAACGAACTGTGAATCATCTAATTTTGGACGAATGGCAACATGAGTGGAATATTATGGAAGAAAGTAGAAGAGTATATAGTATATTTCCATACGTAAGAGAAAGAATTAAAATGACATATATTTCACCCAAACAAGGACTCATACATTATTTTACGGGACATGGAGCCTTTGGTATATATCTGAAGAGGATAAAAAGGATTGATTTAGATATTTGTAATATATGTGACGTGCAAGATACTCCCGAACATTGTCTGTTTGAATGTGTGAAATATGAAGAGGATATTTTTGAACAACGACAATTGATAGCAGGAAAATCAATTTATGAGATAGTTCGGAATATCGATGATTATAAAATTTTAGAGGAAATTGCAAAATTCGTATTTATCAAAGGACATGAAAATTATATTGAATCCAGACAGAGGGAACCCAGAAGAGGAGTACGACAACAACAAAGAGTATCCATCAGCTCAAGAGTGACCAGATCTCAAATAGTAGAGGATCGAGTTTCACAGAGGAGCGAGGAGCAGGAGGAGCAGAAACATCAGGAGCCAAGCACGATCAATCGCAGACGGCACTACTGGGTGTCGTTGGGCAGGATTGGAATGGCTGGCCGGAGAAGGATGGATCGAGAGTTGGAGCCTCCATAAGAAGATTTAATATCGATAGAGACAGGTAGATTTGACACCTGAAACTGATGAACCATCCTTTTCTCCTGATGCATGTAGGAAACTATGTGATTCCGGTTGAGGAAAGGATCGGATACCAGGGACAGGTGTTCAATCAAATTAGTATGTAGGAACGGTAATTCTAGTAGATGTTTAGTATCTGTATTATGTATTTCAATGTAGTTCCAATTGTTTTGTATATGTAAAGAATTACCGTTGTAGCAATAGTTTAGTTTTGAGTTTTGTAAGTAACTGGTTTCCAGTGACATAGGTTTAGATATAGTTAGTTAGTTAGTTAGCCTAGATTTAGAAATATCTGCAAAAAATGTATTGAAATTGATAAATAAAGTTGAAAAGAGGAAAAAAGGAAATAAAATTTGTGGAAGCTATGTCTTGGTTTTGCTTCAAGATGCCAAGATATGGTAAGCAGATTTTTTTTTTTTTTTTTTTTTTTTTTTTTTTTTACTCTTTAGCGCTCTTTCTAGTGTACAGTCACAGGTAGGTCCAGTGCCGGGGCGTGATATTCAATGGGAGGGGCACTCCAAATAGTAATTGTTATTAAAATAAGAGAGAACAATGACTCAAAGTACTTAAGGCTACTCCATAGCGCTCTTTCTAGTGTACAGTCACACGTAGGTCCAGTGGCGTGGCGTGACATTCAATGGGAGAGAAGTTCCAAATAGTAATTGTTATTAAAATAAGAGAGAACAACGGCTCAAAGCACTTAAGGCTACTCTTTAGCGCTCTTTCTGGTGTACAGTCACACGTAGGTCCAGTGGCGTGGCGTGACATTCAATGGGAGAGAAGTTCCAAATAGTAATTGTTATTAAAATAAGAGAGAACAACGGCTCAAAATACTTAAGGCTACTCTTTAGCGCTCTTCTGGTGTACAGTCACACGTAGGTCCAGTGACGAGGCGTGATATTCAATGGGAGGGGAGCTCCAAATAGTAATTGTTATTAAAATAAGAGAGAACAACGACTCAAAGTACTTAAGGCTACTCTTTAGTGCTCTGTCTAGTGTACAGTCACATGTAGGTCCAGTGCCGGGCCGTGATATTCAATGGGAGTGAAGCTCCAAATAGTAATTGTTATTAAAATAAGAGAGAACAATGACTCAAAGTACTTAAGGCTACTCTTTAGCGCTCTTTCTAGTGTACAGTCACACGTAGGTCCAGTGCCGGGGCGTGACATTCAATGGGAGAGAAGCTCCAAATAGTAATTGTTATTAAAATAAGAGAGAACAACGACTCAAAGTACCTAAGGCTACTCTTTGGTGCTCTTTCTAGTGTACAGTCACACGTAGGTTCAGTGGCGGGCCGTGATATTCAATGGGAGAGAAGCTCCAAATAGTAATTGTTATTAAAATAAGAGAGAACAACGACCCAAAGTACTTAAGGCTACTCTTTAGCGCTCTTTCTAGTGTACAGTCACATGTAGGTCCAGTGCCGGGCCGTGATATTCAATGGGAGAGAAGCTCCAAGTAGTAATTGTTATTAAAATAAGAGAGAACAACGACTCAAAGTACTTAAGGCTACTCTTTGGTGCTCTTTCTAGTGTACAGTCACATGTAGGTCCAGTGCCGGGCCGTGATATTCAATGGGAGAGAAGCTCCAAGTAGTAATTGTTATTAAAATAAGAGAGAACAACGACCCAAAGTACTTAAGGCTACTCTATAGCGCTCTTTCTAGTGTACAGTCACACGTAGGTCCAGTGCCGGGGCGTGAAATTCAATGGGAGGTAAGCGCCAAATAGTAATTGTTATTAAAATAAGAGAGAACAATGACTCAAAGTACTTAAGGCTACTCTTTAGCGCTCTTTCTAGTGTACAGTCACACGTAGGTCCAGATCCGGGCCGTGATTTTCAATGGGAGGGGAGCTCCAAATAGTAATTGTTATTAAAATAAGAGAGAACAATGACTCAAAGTACTTAAGGCTACTCTTTAGCGCTCTTTCTAGTGTACAGTCACACGTAGGTCCAGTGGCCGGGCGTGACATTAAATGGGAGGGGAGCTCCAAATAGTAATTGTTATTAAAATAAGAGAGAACAACGACTCAAAGTACTTAAGGCTACTCTTTGGTGCTCTTTCTAGTGTACAGTCACATGTAGGTCCAGTGCCGGGCCGTGATATTCAATGGGAGTGAAGCTCCAAATAGTAATTGTTATTAAAATAAGAGAGAACAACGACTCAAAGTACTTAAGGCAACTCTTTAGCGCTCTTTCTAGTGTACAGTCACACGTAGGTCCAGTGACGGGACGTGACATACAATGGGAGGGGCACTCCAAATAGTAATTGTTATTAAAATAAGAGAGAACATTGGCTCAAAGTACTTAAGGCTACTCTTTGGCGCTCTTTCTAGTGTACAGTCACACGTAGGTCCAGTGGCGGGGCGTGACATACAATGGGAGGGGAGCTCCAAATAGTAATTGTTATTAAAATAAGAGAGAACAATGACTCAAAGTACTTAAGGCTACTCTTTAGCGCTCTTTCTGGTGTACAGTCACACGTAGGTCCAGCGGCGAGGCGTGATAATCAATGGGAGAGAAGCTCCAAATAGTAATTGTTATTAAAATAAGAGAGAACAATGACTCAAAGTACTTAAGGCTACTCTTTAGCGCTCTTTCTAGTGTACAGTCACACGTAGGTCCAGTGCCGGGTCGTGATATTCAATGGGAGGGGCACTCCAAATAGTAATTGTTATTAAAATAAGAGAGAACAGCGGCTTAAAGTACTTAAGGCTACTCTTTAGCGCTCTTTCTAGTGTACAGTCACACGTAGGTCCAGTGCCGGCGCGTGATATTAAATGGGAGGGGAGCGCCAAATAGTAATTGTTATTAAAATAAGAGAGAACAACGGCTCAAAATACTTAAGGGTACTCTATAGCGCTCTTTCTAGTGTACAGGCACACGTAGGTCCAGTGGCGCGGCGTGATATTCAATGGGAGGGGCACTCCAAATAGTAATTGTTATTAAAATAAGAGAGAACAATGACTCAAAGTACTTAAGGCTACTCCATAGCGCTCTTTCTAGTGTACAGTCACACGTAGGTCCAGTGGCGTGGCGTGACATTCAATGGGAGAGAAGTTCCAAATAGTAATTGTTATTAAAATAAGAGAGAACAACGGCTCAAAGCACTTAAGGCTACTCTTTAGCGCTCTTTCTGGTGTACAGTCACACGTAGGTCCAGTGGCGTGGCGTGACATTCAATGGGAGAGAAGTTCCAAATAGTAATTGTTATTAAAATAAGAGAGAACAACGGCTCAAAATACTTAAGGCTACTCTTTAGCGCTCTTCTGGTGTACAGTCACACGTAGGTCCAGTGACGAGGCGTGATATTCAATGGGAGGGGAGCTCCAAATAGTAATTGTTATTAAAATAAGAGAGAACAACGACTCAAAGTACTTAAGGCTACTCTTTAGTGCTCTTTCTAGTGTACAGTCACATGTAGGTCCAGTGCCGGGCCGTGATATTCAATGGGAGTGAAGCTCCAAATAGTAATTGTTATTAAAATAAGAGAGAACAATGACTCAAAGTACTTAAGGCTACTCTTTAGCGCTCTTTCTAGTGTACAGTCACACGTAGGTCCAGTGACGGGGCGTGATATTCAATTGGAGGGGCACTCCAAATAGTAATTGTTATTAAAATAAGAGAGAACAACGGCTCAAAGTACTTAAGGCTACTCTTTAGCGCTCTTTCTGGTGTACAGTCACACGTAGGTCCAGTGGCGTGGCGTGACATTCAATGGGAGAGAAGTTCCAAATAGTAATTGTTATTAAAATAAGAGAGAACAACGGCTCAAAGCACTTAAGGCTACTCTTTAGCGCTCTTTCTGGTGTACAGTCACACGTAGGTCCAGTGGCGTGGCGTGACATTCAATGGGAGAGAAGTTCCAAATAGTAATTGTTATTAAAATAAGAGAGAACAACGGCTCAAAATACTTAAGGCTACTCTTTAGCGCTCTTTCTAGTGTACAGTCACACGTAGGTCCAGATCCGGGCCGTGATATTCAATGGGAGGTAAGCTCCAAATAGTAATTGTTATTAAAATAAGAGAGAACAACGACTGAAAGTACTTAAGGCTACTGTTTAGCGCTCTTTCTAGTGTACAGTCACACGTAGGTCCAGTGGCGAGGCGTGATATTCAATGGGAGGGGAGCTCCAAATAGTAATTGTTATTAAAATAAGAGAGAACAATGACTCAAAGTACTTAAGGCTACTCTTTAGCGCTCTTTCTAGTGTACAGTCACACGTAGGTCCAGTGGCGTGGCGTGATATTCAATGGGAGGGGAGCTCCAAATAGTACTTGTTATTAAAATAAGAGAGAACAACGACTCAAACTACTTAAGGCTACTCTTTAGCGCTCTTTCTAGTGTACAGTCCCACGTAGGTCCAGTGAAGGGGCGTGATATGAAATGGGAGGGGCACTCCAAATAGTAATTGTTATTAAAATAAGAGAGAACAACGACCCAAAGTACTTAAGGCTACTCTTTAGCGCTCTTTCTAGTGTACAGTCACACGTAGGTCCAGTGGCGGGGCGTGACATTCAATGGGAGAGAAGCTCCAAATAGTAATTGTTATTAAAATAAGAGAGAACAATGACTCAAAGGACTTAAGGCAACTCTTTAGCGCTCTTTCTAGTGTACAGTCACACGTAGGTCCAGTGCCGGGGCGTGATATTCAATGGTAGGGGAGCTCCAAATAGTAATTGTTATTAAAATAAGAGAGAACAATGACTCAAAGTACTTAAGGCTACTCTTTAGCGCTCTTTCTAGTGTACAGTCACACGTAGGTCCAGATCCGGGCCGTGATATTCAATGGGAGGAAAGCTCCAAATAGTAATTGTTATTAAAATAAGAGAGAACAACGGCTCAAAGTACTTAAGGCTACTCTTTAGCGCTCTTTCTAGTGCACAGTCACACGTAGGTCCAGTGGCGAGGCGTGATATTCAATGGGAGGGGAGCTCCAAATAGTAATTGTTATTAAAATAAGAGAGAACAATGACTCAAAGTACTTAAGGCTACTCTTTAGCGCTCTTTCTAGTGTACAGTCACACGTAGGTCCAGTGGCGTGGCGTGATATTCAATGGGAGGGGAGCTCCAAATAGTAATTGTTATTAAAATAAGAGAGAACAACGACTCAAACTACTTAAGGCTACTCTTTAGCGCTCTTTCTAGTGTACAGTCCCACGTAGGTCCAGTGAAGGGGCGTGATATGAAATGGGAGGGGCACTCCAAATAGTAATTGTTATTAAAATAAGAGAGAACAACGACCCAAAGTACTTAAGGCTACTCTTTAGCGCTCTTTCTAGTGTACAGTCACACGTAGGTCCAGTGGCGGCGCGTGATATGAAATGGGAGGGAAGCGCCAAATCGTAATAGTTATTAAAATAAGAGAGAACAACGGCTCAAAGTACTTAAGGCTACTCTTTAGCGCTCTTTCTAGTGTACAGTCACACGTAGGTCCAGTGCCGGCGCGTGATATTAAATGGGAGGGAAGCGCCAAATAGTAATTGTTATTAAAATAAGAGAGAACAACGGCTCAAAAAACTTAAGGGTACTCTATAGCGCTCTTTCTAGTGTACAGGCACACGTAGGTCCAGTGGCGCGGCGTGATATTCAATTGGAGGGGCACTCCAAATAGTAATTGTTATTAAAATAAGAGAGAACAACGGCTCAAAGTACATAAGGCTACTCTTTAGCGCTCTTTCTAGTGTACAGTCACACGTAGGTCCAGTGGCGTGGCGTGACATTCAATGGGAGAGAAGCTCCAAATAGTAATTGTTATTAAAATAAGAGAGAACAATGACTCAAAGTACTTAAGGCTACTCTTTAGCGCTCTTTCTAGTGTACAGTCACACGTAGGTCCAGTGGCGGGGCGTGACATTAAATGGGAGGGGAGCTCCAAATAGTAATTGTTATTAAAATAAGAGAGAACAATGACTCAAAGTACTTAAGGCTACTCTTTAGCGCTCTTTCTAGTGTACAGTCACACGTAGGTCCAGTGTCGGGGCGTGATATTCAATGGGAGGGGCACTCCAAATAGTAATTGTTATTAAAATAAGAGAGAACAATGACTCAAAGTACTTAAGGCTACTCCATAGCGCTCTTTCTAGTGTACAGTCACACGTAGGTCCAGTGGCGTGGCGTGACATTCAATGGGAGAGAAGTTCCAAATAGTAATTGTTATTAAAATAAGAGAGAACAACGGCTCAAAGCACTTAAGGCTACTCTTTAGCGCTCTTTCTGGTGTACAGTCACACGTAGGTCCAGTGGCGTGGCGTGACATTCAATGGGAGAGAAGTTCCAAATAGTAATTGTTATTAAAATAAGAGAGAACAACGGCTCAAAATACTTAAGGCTACTCTTTAGCGCTCTTCTGGTGTACAGTCACACGTAGGTCCAGTGACGAGGCGTGATATTCAATGGGAGGGGAGCTCCAAATAGTAATTGTTATTAAAATAAGAGAGAACAACGACTCAAAGTACTTAAGGCTACTCTTTAGTGCTCTTTCTAGTGTACAGTCACATGTAGGTCCAGTGCCGGGCCGTGATATTCAATGGGAGTGAAGCTCCAAATAGTAATTGTTATTAAAATAAGAGAGAACAATGACTCAAAGTACTTAAGGCTACTCTTTAGCGCTCTTTCTAGTGTACAGTCACACGTAGGTCCAGTGCCGGTGCGTGACATTCAATGGGAGAGAAGCTCCAAATAGTAATTTTTATTAAAATAAGAGAGAACAACGACTCAAAGTACCTAAGGCTACTCTTTGGTGCCCTTTCTAGTGTACAGTCACACGTAGGTCCAGTGGCGGGCCGTGATATTCAATGGGAGAGAAGCTCCAAATAGTAATTGTTATTAAAATAAGGGAGAACAACGACCCAAAGTACTTAAGGCTACTCTTTAGCGCTCTTCTGGTGTACAGTCACACGTAGGTCCAGTGGCGTGGCGTGACATTCAATGGGAGAGAAGTTCCAAATAGTAATTGTTATTAAAATAAGAGAGAACAACGGCTCAAAATACTTAAGGCTACTCTTTAGCGCTCTTCTGGTGTACAGTCACACGTAGGTCCAGTGACGAGGCGTGATATTCAATGGGAGGGGAGCTCCAAATAGTAATTGTTATTAAAATAAGAGAGAACAACGACTCAAAGTACTTAAGGCTACTCTTTAGTGCTCTTTCTAGTGTACAGTCACATGTAGGTCCAGTGCCGGGCCGTGATATTCAATGGGAGTGAAGCTCCAAATAGTAATTGTTATTAAAATAAGAGAGAACAATGACTCAAAGTACTTAAGGCTACTCTTTAGCGCTCTTTCTAGTGTACAGTCACACGTAGGTCCAGTGCCGGTGCGTGACATTCAATGGGAGAGAAGCTCCAAATAGTAATTTTTATTAAAATAAGAGAGAACAACGACTCAAAGTACCTAAGGCTACTCTTTGGTGCCCTTTCTAGTGTACAGTCACACGTAGGTCCAGTGGCGGGCCGTGATATTCAATGGGAGAGAAGCTCCAAATAGTAATTGTTATTAAAATAAGAGAGAACAACGACCCAAAGTACTTAAGGCTACTCTTTAGCGCTCTTTCTAGTGTACAGTCACATGTAGGTCCAGTGCCGGGCCGTGATATTCAATGGGAGAGAAGCTCCAAGTAGTAATTGTTATTAAAATAAGAGAGAACAACGACTCAAAGTACTTAAGGCTACTCTTTGGTGCTCTTTCTAGTGTACAGTCACATGTAGGTCCAGTGCCGGGCCGTGATATTCAATGGGAGAGAAGCTCCAAGTAGTAATTGTTATTAAAATAAGAGAGAACAACGACCCAAAGTACTTAAGGCTACTCTATAGCGCTCTTTCTAGTGTACAGTCACACGTAGGTCCAGTGCCGGGGCGTGAAATTCAATGGGAGGTAAGCGCCAAATAGTAATTGTTATTAAAATAAGAGAGAACAATGACTCAAAGTACTTAAGGCTACTCTTTAGCGCTCTTTCTAGTGTACAGTCACACGTAGGTCCAGATCCGGGCGTGATTTTCAATGGAAGGGGAGCTCCAAATAGTAATTGTTATTAAAATAAGAGAGAACAATGACTCAAAGTACTTAAGGCTACTCTTTAGCGCTCTTTCTAGTGTACAGTCACACGTAGGTCCAGTGGCCGGGCGTGACATTAAATGGGAGGGGAGCTCCAAATAGTAATTGTTATTAAAATAAGAGAGAACAATGACTCAAAGTACTTAAGGCTACTCTTTGGTGCTCTTTCTAGTGTACAGTCACATGTAGGTCCAGTGCCGGGCCGTGATATTCAATGGGAGTGAAGCTCCAAATAGTAATTGTTATTAAAATAAGAGAGAACAACGACTCAAAGTACTTAAGGCAACTCTTTAGCGCTCTTTCTAGTGTACATTTACACGTAGGTCCAGTGACGGGACGTCACATACAATGGGAGGGGCACTCCAAATAGTAATTGTTATTAAAATAAGAGAGAACAACGGCTCAAAGTACTTAAGGCTACTCTTTGGCGCTCTTTCTAGTGTACAGTCACACGTAGGTCCAGTGGCGGGGCGTGACATACAATGGGAGGGGAGCTCCAAATAGTAATTGTTATTAAAATAAGAGAGAACAATGACTCAAAGTACTTAAGGCTACTCTTTAGCGCTCTTTCTGGTGTACAGTCACACGTAGGTCCAGCGGCGAGGCGTGATAATCAATGGGAGAGAAGCTCCAAATAGTAATTGTTATTAAAATAAGAGAGAACAATGACTCAAAGTACTTAAGGCTACTCTTTAGCGCTCTTTCTAGTGTACAGTCACACGTAGGTCCAGTGCCGGGTCGTGATATTCAATGGGAGGGGCACTCCAAATAGTAATTGTTATTAAAATAAGAGAGAACAGCGGCTCAAAGTACTTAAGGCTACTCTTTAGCGCTCTTTCTAGTGTACAGTCACACGTAGGTCCAGTGGCGGCGCGTGGTATGAAATGGGAGGGAAGCGCCAAATCGTAATTGTTATTAAAATAAGAGAGAACAACGGCTCAAAGTACTTAAGGCTACTCTTTAGCGCTCTTTCTAGTGTACAGTCACACGTAGGTCCAGTGCCGGCGCGTGATATTAAATGGGAGGGGAGCGCCAAATAGTAATTGTTATTAAAATAAGAGAGAACAACGGCTCAAAATACTTAAGGGTACTCTATAGCGCTCTTTCTAGTGTACAGGCACACGTAGGTCCAGTGGCGCGGCGTGATATTCAATTGGAGGGGCACTCCAAATAGTAATTGTTATTAAAATAAGAGAGAACAACGGCTCAAAGTACATAAGGCTACTCTTTAGCGCTCTTTCTAGTGTACAGTCACACGTAGGTCCAGTGGCGTGGCGTGACATTCAATGGGAGAGAAGCTCCAAATAGTAATTGTTATTAAAATAAGAGAGAACAATGACTCAAAGTACTTAAGGCTACTCTTTAGCGCTCTTTCTAGTGTACAGTCACACGTAGGTCCAGTGGCGGGGCGTGACATTAAATGGGAGGGGAGCTCCAAATAGTAATTGTTATTAAAATAAGAGAGAACAATGACTCAAAGTACTTAAGGCTACTCTTTAGCGCTCTTTCTAGTGTACAGTCACACGTAGGTCCAGTGCCGGGGCGTGATATTCAATGGGAGGGGCACTCCAAATAGTAATTGTTATTAAAATAAGAGAGAACAATGACTCAAAGTACTTAAGGCTACTCCATAGCGCTCTTTCTAGTGTACAGTCACACGTAGGTCCAGTGGCGTGGCGTGACATTCAATGGGAGAGAAGTTCCAAATAGTAATTGTTATTAAAATAAGAGAGAACAACGGCTCAAAGCACTTAAGGCTACTCTTTAGCGCTCTTTCTGGTGTACAGTCACACGTATGTCCAGTGGCGTGGCGTGACATCCAATGGGAGAGAAGTTCCAAATAGTAATTGTTATTAAAATAAGAGAGAACAACGGCTCAAAATACTTAAGGCTACTCTTTAGCGCTCTTCTGGTGTACAGTCACACGTAGGTCCAGTGACGAGGCGTGATATTCAATGGGAGGGGAGCTCCAAATAGTAATTGTTATTAAAATAAGAGAGAACAACGACTCAAAGTACTTAAGGCTACTCTTTAGTGCTCTTTCTAGTGTACAGTCACATGTAGGTCCAGTGCCGGGCCGTGATATTCAATGGGAGTGAAGCTCCAAATAGTAATTGTTATTAAAATAAGAGAGAACAATGACTCAAAGTACTTAAGGCTACTCTTTAGCGCTCTTTCTAGTGTACAGTCACACGTAGGTCCAGTGCCGGGGCGTGACATTCAATGGGAGAGAAGCTCCAAATAGTAATTTTTATTAAAATAAGAGAGAACAACGACTCAAAGTACCTAAGGCTACTCTTTGGTGCTCTTTCTAGTGTACAGTCACACGTAGGTCCAGTGGCGGGCCGTGATATTCAATGGGAGAGAAGCTCCAAATAGTAATTGTTATTAAAATAAGAGAGAACAACGACCCAAAGTACTTAAGGCTACTCTTTAGCGCTCTTTCTAGTGTACAGTCACATGTAGGTCCAGTGCCGGGCCGTGATATTCAATGGGAGAGAAGCTCCAAGTAGTAATTGTTATTAAAATAAGAGAGAACAACGACTCAAAGTTCTTAAGGCTACTCTTTGGTGCTCTTTCTAGTGTACAGTCACATGTAGGTCCAGTGCCGGGCCGTGATATTCAATGGGAGAGAAGCTCCAAGTAGTAATTGTTATTAAAATAAGAGAGAACAACGTCCCAAAGTACTTAAGGCTACTCTATAGCGCTCTTTCTAGTGTACAGTCACACGTAGGTCCAGTGCCGGGGCGTGAAATTCAATGGGAGGTAAGCGCCAAATAGTAATTGTTATTAAAATAAGAGAGAACAATGACTCAAAGTACTTAAGGCTACTCTTTAGCGCTCTTTCTAGTGTACAGTCACACGTAGGTCCAGATCCGGGCCGTGATTTTCAATGGGAGGGGAGCTCCAAATAGTAATTGTTATTAAAATAAGAGAGAACAATGACTCAAAGTACTTAAGGCTACTCTTTAGCGCTCTTTCTAGTGTACAGTCACACGTAGGTCCAGTGGCCGGGCGTGACATTAAATGGGAGGGGAGCTCCAAATAGTAATTGTTATTAAAATAAGAGAGAACAACGACTCAAAGTACTTAAGGCTACTCTTTGGTGCTCTTTCTAGTGTACAGTCACATGTAGGTCCAGTGCCGGGCCGTGATATTCAATGGGAGTGAAGCTCCAAATAGTAATTGTTATTAAAATAAGAGAGAACAACGACTCAAAGTACTTAAGGCAACTCTTTAGCGCTCTTTCTAGTGTACATTTACACGTAGGTCCAGTGACGGGACGTGACATACAATGGGAGGGGCACTCCAAATAGTAATTGTTATTAAAATAAGAGAGAACAACGGCTCAAAGTACTTAAGGCTACTCTTTGGCGCTCTTTCTAGTGTACAGTCACACGTAGGTCCAGTGGCGGGGCGTGACATACAATGGGAGGGGAGCTCCAAATAGTAATTGTTATTAAAATAAGAGAGAACAATGACTCAAAGTACTTAAGGCTACTCTTTAGCGCTCTTTCTGGTGTACAGTCACACGTAGGTCCAGCGGCGAGGCGTGATAATCAATGGGAGAGAAGCTCCAAATAGTAATTGTTATTAAAATAAGAGAGAACAATGACTCAAAGTACTTAAGGCTACTCTTTAGCGCTCTTTCTAGTGTACAGTCACACGTAGGTCCAGTGCCGGGTCGTGATATTCAATGGGAGGGGCACTCCAAATAGTAATTGTTATTAAAATAAGAGAGAACAGCGGCTCAAAGTACTTAAGGCTACTCTTTAGCGCTCTTTCTAGTGTACAGTCACACGTAGGTCCAGTGGCGGCGCGTGGTATGAAATGGGAGGGAAGCGCCAAATCGTAATTGTTATTAAAATAAGAGAGAACAACGGCTCAAAGTACTTAAGGCTACTCTTTAGCGCTCTTTCTAGTGTACAGTCACACGTAGGTCCAGTGCCGGCGCGTGATATTAAATGGGAGGGAAGCGCCAAATAGTAATTGTTATTAAAATAAGAGAGAACAACGGCTCAAAATACTTAAGGGTACTCTATAGCGCTCTTTCTAGTGTACAGGCACACGTAGGTCCAGTGGCGCGGCGTGATATTCAATTGGAGGGGCACTCCAAATAGTAATTGTTATTAAAATAAGAGAGAACAACGACTCAAAGTACATAAGGCTACTCTTTAGCGCTCTTTCTAGTGTACAGTCACACGTAGGTCCAGTGGCGTGGCGTGACATTCAATGGGAGAGAAGCTCCAAATAGTAATTGTTATTAAAATAAGAGAGAACAATGACTCAAAGTACTTAAGGCTACTCTTTAGCGCTCTTTCTAGTGTACAGTCACACGCAGGTCCAGTGGCGGGGCGTGACATTAAATGGGAGGGGAGCTCCAAATAGTAATTGTTATTAAAATAAGAGAGAACAATGACTCAAAGTACTTAAGGCTACTCTTTAGCGCTCTTTCTAGTGTACAGTCACACGTAGGTCCAGTGCCGGGTCGTGATATTCAATGGGAGGGGCACTCCAAATAGTAATTGTTATTAAAATAAGAGAGAACAGCGGCTCAAAGTACTTAAGGCTACTCTTTAGCGCTCTTTCTAGTGTACAGTCACACGTAGGTCCAGTGACGGGGCGTGATATTCAATTGGAGGGGCACTCCAAATAGTAATTGTTATTAAAATAAGAGAGAACAACGGCTCAAAGTACTTAAGGCTACTCTTTAGCGCTCTTTCTGGTGTACAGTCACACGTAGGTCCAGTGGCGTGGCGTGACATTCAATGGGAGAGAAGTTCCAAATAGTAATTGTTATTAAAATAAGAGAGAACAACGGCTCAAAGCACTTAAGGCTACTCTTTAGCGCTCTTTCTGGTGTACAGTCACACGTAGGTCCAGTGGCGTGGCGTGACATTCAATGGGAGAGAAGTTCCAAATAGTAATTGTTATTAAAATAAGAGAGAACAACGGCTCAAAATACTTAAGGCTACTCTTTAGCGCTCTTTCTGGTGTACAGTCACACGTAGGTCCAGTGACGAGGCGTGATATTCAATGGGAGGGGAGCTCCAAATAGTAATTGTTATTAAAATAAGAGAGAACAACGACTCAAAGCACTTAAGGCTACTCTTTAGCGCTCTTTCTAGTGGACAGTCACACGTAGGTGCAGTGGCGGGGCGTGATATTCAATGGGGGGTAAGCTCCAAATAGTAATTGTTATTAAAATAAGAGAGAACAACGGCTCAAACTTCTTAAGGCTACTCTTTAGCACTCTTTCTAGTGTACAGTCACACGTAGGTCCAGTGGCGTCCGTGATATTCAATGGGAGAGAAGCTCCAAATAGTAATTGTTATTAAAATAAGAGAGAACAACGACCCAAAGTACTTAAGGCTACTCTTTAGCGCTCTTTCTAGTGTACAGTCACATGTAGGTCCAGTGCCGGGCCGTGATATTCAATGGGAGAGAAGCTCCAAGTAGTAATTGTTATTAAAATAAGAGAGAACAACGACTCAAAGTACTTAAGGCTACTCTTTGGTGCTCTTTCTAGTGTACAGTCACATGTAGGTCCAGTGCCGGGCCGTGATATTCAATGGGAGAGAAGCTCCAAGTAGTAATTGTTATTAAAATAAGAGAGAACAACGACCCAAAGTACTTAAGGCTACTCTATAGCGCTCTTTCTAGTGTACAGTCACACGTAGGTCCAGTGCCGGGGCGTGAAATTCAATGGGAGGTAAGCGCCAAATAGTAATTGTTATTAAAATAAGAGAGAACAATGACTCAAAGTACTTAAGGCTACTCTTTAGCGCTCTTTCTAGTGTACAGTCACACGTAGGTCCAGATCCGGGCCGTGATATTCAATGGGAGGGGAGCTCCAAATAGTAATTGTTATTAAAATAAGAGAGAACAATGACTCAAAGTACTTAAGGCTACTCTTTAGCGCTCTTTCTAGTGTACAGTCACACGTAGGTCCAGTGGCGGGGCGTGACATTAAATGGGAGGGGAGCTCCAAATAGTAATTGTTATTAAAATAAGAGAGAACAACGACTCAAAGTACTTAAGGCTACTCTTTGGTGCTCTTTCTAGTGTACAGTCACATGTAGGTCCAGTGCCGGGCCGTGATATTCAATGGGAGTGAAGCTCCAAATAGTAATTGTTATTAAAATAAGAGAGAACAACGACTCAAAGTACTTAAGGCAACTCTTTAGCGCTCTTTCTAGTGTACAGTCACACGTAGGTCCAGTGACGGGACGTGACATACAATGGGAGGGGCACTCCAAATAGTAATTGTTATTAAAATAAGAGAGAACAACGGCTCAAAGTACTTAAGGCTACTCTTTGGCGCTCTTTCTAGTGTACAGTCACACGTAGGTCCAGTGGCGGGGCGTGACATTAAATGGGAGGGGAGCTCCAAATAGTAATTGTTATTAAAATAAGAGAGAACAATGACTCAAAGTACTTAAGGCTACTCTTTAGCGCTCTTTCTGGTGTACAGTCACACGTAGGTCCAGCGGCGAGGCGTGATATTCAATGGGAGAGAAGCTCCAAATAGTAATTGTTATTAAAATAAGAGAGAACAATGACTCAAAGTACTTAAGGCTACTCTTTAGCGCTCTTTCTAGTGTACAGTCACACGTAGGTCCAGATCCGGGCCGTGATATTCAATGGGAGGTAAGCTCCAAATAGTAATTGTTATTAAAATAAGAGAGAACAATGACTCAATGTACTTAAGGCTACTCTTTAGCGCTCTTTCTAGTGTACAGTCACACGTAGGTCCAGTGGCGAGGCGTGATATTCAATGGGAGGGGAGCTCCAAATAGTAATTGTTATTAAAATAAGAGAGAACAATGACTCAAAGTACTTAAGGCTACTCTTTAGCGCTCTTTCTAGTGTACAGTCACACATAGGTCCAGTGCCGGGGCGTGATATTCAATGGGAGGGGAGCTCCAAATAGCAATTGTTATTAAAATAAGAGAGAACAATGACTCAAAGTACTTAAGGCTACTCTTTAGCGCTCTTTCTAGTGTACAGTCACACGTAGGTCCAGTGCCGGGGCGTGATATTCAATGGGAGGTAAGCTCCAAATAGTAATTGTTATTAAAATAAGAGAGAACAACGGCTCAAAGTACTTAAGGCTACTCTTTAGCGCTCTTTCTAGTGTACAGTCACACGTAGGTCCAGTGGCGAGGCGTGATATTCAATGGGAGGGGAGCTCCAAATAGTAATTGTTATTAAAATAAAAGAGAACAACGACTCAAAGTACTTAAGGCTACTCTTTAGCGCTCTTTCTAGTGTACAGTCACACGTAGGTCCAGATCCGGGCCGTGATATTCAATGGGAGGTAAGCTCCAAATAGTAATTGTTATTAAAATAAGAGAGAACAACGACTGAAAGTACTTAAGGCTACTCTTTAGCGCTCTTTCTAGTGTACAGTCACACGTAGGTCCAGTGGCGAGGCGTGATATTCAATGGGAGGGGAGCTCCAAATAGTAATTGTTATTAAAATAAGAGAGAACAATGACTCAAAGTACTTAAGGCTACTCTTTAGCGCTCTTTCTAGTGTACAGTCAATCGTAGGTCCAGTGGCGTGGCGTGATATTCAATGGGAGGGGAGCTCCAAATAGTAATTGTTATTAAAATAAGAGAGAACAACGACTCAAAGTACTTAAGGCTACTCTTTAGCGCTCTTTCTAGTGTACAGTCCCACGTAGGTCCAGTGAAGGCGCGTGATATGAAATGGGAGGGGCACTCCAAATAGTAATTGTTATTAAAATAAGAGAGAACAATGACTCAAAGTACTTAAGGCTACTCTTTAGCGCTCTTTCTAGTGTACAGTCACACGTAGGTCCAGTGGCGGGGCGTGACATTCAATGGGAGAGAAGCTTTAAATAGTAAATGTTATTAAAATAAGAGAGAACAATGACTCAAAGTACTTAAGGCAACTCTTTAGCGCTCTTTCTAGTGTACAGTCACACGTAGGTCCAGTGCCGGGGCGTGATATTCAATGGGAGGGGAGCTCCAAATAGTAATTGTTATTAAAATAAGAGAGAACAATGACTCAAAGTACTTAAGGCTACTCTTTAGCGCTCTTTCTAGTGTACAGTCACACGTAGGTCCAGATCCGGGCCGTGATATTCAATGGGAGGTAAGCTCCAAATAGTAATTGTTATTAAAATAAGAGAGAACAACGACCCAAAGTACTTAAGGCTACTCTTTAGCGCTCTTTCTAGTGTACAGGCACACGTAGGTCCAGTGGCGCGGCGTGACATTCAATTGGAGGGGCACTCCAAATAGTAATTGTTATTAAAATAAGAGAGAACAACGACTCAAAGTACATAAGGCTACTCTTTAGCGCTCTTTCTAGTGTACAGTCACACGTAGGTCCAGTGGCGTGGCGTGACATTCAATGGGAGAGAAGCTCCAAATAGTAATTGTTATTAAAATAAGAGAGAACAATGACTCAAAGTACTTAAGGCTACTCTTTAGCGCTCTTTCTAGTGTACAGTCACAGGTAGGTCCAGTGGCGGGGCGTGACATTAAATGGGAGGGGAGCTCCAAATAGTAATTGTTATTAAAATAAGAGAGAACAATGACTCAAAGTACTTAAGGCTACTCTTTAGCGCTCTTTCTAGTGTACAGTCACACGTAGGTCCAGTGCCGGGGCGTGATATTCAATGGGAGGGGCACTCCAAATAGTAATTGTTATTAAAATAAGAGAGAACAATGACTCAAAGTACTTAAGGCTACTCCATAGCGCTCTTTCTAGTGTACAGTCACACGTAGGTCCAGTGGCGTGGCGTGACATTCAATGGGAGAGAAGTTCCAAATAGTAATTGTTATTAAAATAAGAGAGAACAACGGCTCAAAGCACTTAAGGCTACTCTTTAGCGCTCTTTCTGGTGTACAGTCACACGTAGGTCCAGTGGCGTGGCGTGACATTCAATGGGAGAGAAGTTCCGAATAGTAATTGTTATTAAAATAAGAGAGAACAACGGCTCAAAATACTTAAGGCTACTCTTGAGCGCTCTTCTGGTGTACAGTCACACGTAGGTCCAGTGCCGGGCCGTGATATTCAATGGGAGTGAAGCTCCAATTAGTAATTGTTATTAAAATAAGAGAGAAAAACGACCCAAAGTACTTAAGGCTACTCTTTAGCGCTCTTTCTAGTGTACAGTCACACGTAGGTCCAGATCCGGGCCGTGATATTCAATGGGAGGGGAGCTCCAAATAGTAATTGTTATTAAAATAAGAGAGAACAATGACTCAAAGTACTTAAGGCTACTCTTTAGCGCTCTTTCTAGTGTACAGTCACACGTAGGTCCAGTGCCGGGTCGTGATATTCAATGGGAGGGGCACTCCAAATAGTAATTGTTATTAAAATAAGAGAGAACAGCGGCTCAAAGTACTTAAGGCTACTCTTTAGCGCTCTTTCTAGTGTACAGTCACACGTAGGTCCAGTGGCGGCGCGTGGTATGAAATGGGAGGGAAGCGCCAAATCGTAATTGTTATTAAAATAAGAGAGAACAACGGCTCAAAGTACTTAAGGCTACTCTTTAGCGCTCCTTCTAGTGTACAGTCACACGTAGGTCCAGTGCCGGCGCGTGATATTAAATGGGAGGGGAGCGCCAAATAGTAATTGTTATTAAAATAAGAGAGAACAACGGCTCAAAATACTTAAGGGTACTCTATAGCGCTCTTTCTAGTGTACAGGCACACGTAGGTCCAGTGGCGCGGCGTGATATTCAATTGGAGGGGCACTCCAAATAGTAATTGTTATTAAAATAAGAGAGAACAACGGCTCAAAGTACATAAGGCTACTCTTTAGCGCTCTTTCTAGTGTACAGTCACACGTAGGTCCAGTGGCGTGGCGTGACATTCAATGGGAGAGAAGCTCCAAATAGTAATTGTTATTAAAATAAGAGAGAACAATGACTCAAAGTACTTAAGGCTACTCTTTAGCGCTCTTTCTAGTGTACAGTCACACGTAGGTCCAGTGGCGGGGCGTGACATTAAATGGGAGGGGAGCTCCAAATAGTAATTGTTATTAAAATAAGAGAGAACAATGACTCAAAGTACTTAAGGCTACTCTTTAGCGCTCTTTCTAGTGTACAGTCACACGTAGGTCCAGTGCCGGGGCGTGATATTCAATGGGAGGGGCACTCCAAATAGTAATTGTTATTAAAATAAGAGAGAACAATGACTCAAAGTACTTAAGGCTACTCCATAGCGCTCTTTCTAGTGTACAGTCACACGTAGGTCCAGTGGCGTGGCGTGACATTCAATGGGAGAGAAGTTCCAAATAGTAATTGTTATTAAAATAAGAGAGAACAACGGCTCAAAGCACTTAAGGCTACTCTTTAGCGCTCTTTCTGGTGTACAGTCACACGTATGTCCAGTGGCGTGGCGTGACATCCAATGGGAGAGAAGTTCCAAATAGTAATTGTTATTAAAATAAGAGAGAACAACGGCTCAAAATACTTAAGGCTACTCTTTAGCGCTCTTCTGGTGTACAGTCACACGTAGGTCCAGTGACGAGGCGTGATATTCAATGGGAGGGGAGCTCCAAATAGTAATTGTTATTAAAATAAGAGAGAACAACGACTCAAAGTACTTAAGGCTACTCTTTAGTGCTCTTTCTAGTGTACAGTCACATGTAGGTCCAGTGCCGGGCCGTGATATTCAATGGGAGTGAAGCTCCAAATAGTAATTGTTATTAAAATAAGAGAGAACAATGACTCAAAGTACTTAAGGCTACTCTTTAGCGCTCTTTCTAGTGTACAGTCACACGTAGGTCCAGTGCCGGGGCGTGACATTCAATGGGAGAGAAGCTCCAAATAGTAATTTTTATTAAAATAAGAGAGAACAACGACTCAAAGTACCTAAGGCTACTCTTTGGTGCTCTTTCTAGTGTACAGTCACACGTAGGTCCAGTGGCGGGCCGTGATATTCAATGGGAGAGAAGCTCCAAATAGTAATTGTTATTAAAATAAGAGAGAACAACGACCCAAAGTACTTAAGGCTACTCTTTAGCGCTCTTTCTAGTGTACAGTCACATGTAGGTCCAGTGCCGGGCCGTGATATTCAATGGGAGAGAAGCTCCAAGTAGTAATTGTTATTAAAATAAGAGAGAACAACGACTCAAAGTTCTTAAGGCTACTCTTTGGTGCTCTTTCTAGTGTACAGTCACATGTAGGTCCAGTGCCGGGCCGTGATATTCAATGGGAGAGAAGCTCCAAGTAGTAATTGTTATTAAAATAAGAGAGAACAACGTCCCAAAGTACTTAAGGCTACTCTATAGCGCTCTTTCTAGTGTACAGTCACACGTAGGTCCAGTGCCGGGGCGAGAAATTCAATGGGAGGTAAGCGCCAAATAGTAATTGTTATTAAAATAAGAGAGAACAATGACTCAAAGTACTTAAGGCTACTCTTTAGCGCTCTTTCTAGTGTACAGTCACACGTAGGTCCAGATCCGGGCCGTGATTTTCAATGGGAGGGGAGCTCCAAATAGTAATTGTTATTAAAATAAGAGAGAACAATGACTCAAAGTACTTAAGGCTACTCTTTAGCGCTCTTTCTAGTGTACAGTCACACGTAGGTCCAGTGGCCGGGCGTGACATTAAATGGGAGGGGAGCTCCAAATAGTAATTGTTATTAAAATAAGAGAGAACAATGACTCAAAGTACTTAAGGCTACTCTTTGGTGCTCTTTCTAGTGTACAGTCACATGTAGGTCCAGTGCCGGGCCGTGATATTCAATGGGAGTGAAGCTCCAAATAGTAATTGTTATTAAAATAAGAGAGAACAACGACTCAAAGTACTTAAGGCAACTCTTTAGCGCTCTTTCTAGTGTACATTTACACGTAGGTCCAGTGACGGGACGTGACATACAATGGGAGGGGCACTCCAAATAGTAATTGTTATTAAAATAAGAGAGAACAACGGCTCAAAGTACTTAAGGCTACTCTTTGGCGCTCTTTCTAGTGTACAGTCACACGTAGGTCCAGTGGCGGGGCGTGACATACAATGGGAGGGGAGCTCCAAATAGTAATTGTTATTAAAATAAGAGAGAACAATGACTCAAAGTACTTAAGGCTACTCTTTAGCGCTCTTTCTGGTGTACAGTCACACGTAGGTCCAGCGGCGAGGCGTGATAATCAATGGGAGAGAAGCTCCAAATAGTAATTGTTATTAAAATAAGAGAGAACAATGACTCAAAGTACTTAAGGCTACTCTTTAGCGCTCTTTCTAGTGTACAGTCACACGTAGGTCCAGTGCCGGGTCGTGATATTCAATGGGAGGGGCACTCCAAATAGTAATTGTTATTAAAATAAGAGAGAACAGCGGCTCAAAGTACTTAAGGCTACTCTTTAGCGCTCTTTCTAGTGTACAGTCACACGTAGGTCCAGTGGCGGCGCGTGGTATGAAATGGGAGGGAAGCGCCAAATCGTAATTGTTATTAAAATAAGAGAGAACAACGGCTCAAAGTACTTAAGGCTACTCTTTAGCGCTCTTTCTAGTGTACAGTCACACGTAGGTCCAGTGCCGGCGCGTGATATTAAATGGGAGGGAAGCGCCAAATAGTAATTGTTATTAAAATAAGAGAGAACAACGGCTCAAAATACTTAAGGGTACTCTATAGCGCTCTTTCTAGTGTACAGGCACACGTAGGTCCAGTGGCGCGGCGTGATATTCAATTGGAGGGGCACTCCAAATAGTAATTGTTATTAAAATAAGAGAGAACAACGACTCAAAGTACATAAGGCTACTCTTTAGCGCTCTTTCTAGTGTACAGTCACACGTAGGTCCAGTGGCGTGGCGTGACATTCAATGGGAGAGAAGCTCCAAATAGTAATTGTTATTAAAATAAGAGAGAACAATGACTCAAAGTACTTAAGGCTACTCTTTAGCGCTCTTTCTAGTGTACAGTCACACGCAGGTCCAGTGGCGGGGCGTGACATTAAATGGGAGGGGAGCTCCAAATAGTAATTGTTATTAAAATAAGAGAGAACAATGACTCAAAGTACTTAAGGCTACTCTTTAGCGCTCTTTCTAGTGTACAGTCACACGTAGGTCCAGTGCCGGGTCGTGATATTCAATGGGAGGGGCACTCCAAATAGTAATTGTTATTAAAATAAGAGAGAACAGCGGCTCAAAGTACTTAAGGCTACTCTTTAGCGCTCTTTCTAGTGTACAGTCACACGTAGGTCCAGTGACGGGGCGTGATATTCAATTGGAGGGGCACTCCAAATAGTAATTGTTATTAAAATAAGAGAGAACAACGGCTCAAAGTACTTAAGGCTACTCTTTAGCGCTCTTTCTGGTGTACAGTCACACGTAGGTCCAGTGGCGTGGCGTGACATTCAATGGGAGAGAAGTTCCAAATAGTAATTGTTATTAAAATAAGAGAGAACAACGGCTCAAAGCACTTAAGGCTACTCTTTAGCGCTCTTTCTGGTGTACAGTCACACGTAGGTCCAGTGGCGTGGCGTGACATTCAATGGGAGAGAAGTTCCAAATAGTAATTGTTATTAAAATAAGAGAGAACAACGGCTCAAAATACTTAAGGCTACTCTTTAGCGCTCTTTCTGGTGTACAGTCACACGTAGGTCCAGTGACGAGGCGTGATATTCAATGGGAGGGGAGCTCCAAATAGTAATTGTTATTAAAATAAGAGAGAACAACGACTCAAAGCACTTAAGGCTACTCTTTAGCGCTCTTTCTAGTGGACAGTCACACGTAGGTGCAGTGGCGGGGCGTGATATTCAATGGGGGGTAAGCTCCAAATAGTAATTGTTATTAAAATAAGAGAGAACAACGGCTCAAACTTCTTAAGGCTACTCTTTAGCACTCTTTCTAGTGTACAGTCACACGTAGGTCCAGTGGCGTCCGTGATATTCAATGGGAGAGAAGCTCCAAATAGTAATTGTTATTAAAATAAGAGAGAACAACGACCCAAAGTACTTAAGGCTACTCTTTAGCGCTCTTTCTAGTGTACAGTCACATGTAGGTCCAGTGCCGGGCCGTGATATTCAATGGGAGAGAAGCTCCAAGTAGTAATTGTTATTAAAATAAGAGAGAACAACGACTCAAAGTACTTAAGGCTACTCTTTGGTGCTCTTTCTAGTGTACAGTCACATGTAGGTCCAGTGCCGGGCCGTGATATTCAATGGGAGAGAAGCTCCAAGTAGTAATTGTTATTAAAATAAGAGAGAACAACGACCCAAAGTACTTAAGGCTACTCTATAGCGCTCTTTCTAGTGTACAGTCACACGTAGGTCCAGTGCCGGGGCGTGAAATTCAATGGGAGGTAAGCGCCAAATAGTAATTGTTATTAAAATAAGAGAGAACAATGACTCAAAGTACTTAAGGCTACTCTTTAGCGCTCTTTCTAGTGTACAGTCACACGTAGGTCCAGATCCGGGCCGTGATATTCAATGGGAGGGGAGCTCCAAATAGTAATTGTTATTAAAATAAGAGAGAACAATGACTCAAAGTACTTAAGGCTACTCTTTAGCGCTCTTTCTAGTGTACAGTCACACGTAGGTCCAGTGGCGGGGCGTGACATTAAATGGGAGGGGAGCTCCAAATAGTAATTGTTATTAAAATAAGAGAGAACAACGACTCAAAGTACTTAAGGCTACTCTTTGGTGCTCTTTCTAGTGTACAGTCACATGTAGGTCCAGTGCCGGGCCGTGATATTCAATGGGAGTGAAGCTCCAAATAGTAATTGTTATTAAAATAAGAGAGAACAACGACTCAAAGTACTTAAGGCAACTCTTTAGCGCTCTTTCTAGTGTACAGTCACACGTAGGTCCAGTGACGGGACGTGACATACAATGGGAGGGGCACTCCAAATAGTAATTGTTATTAAAATAAGAGAGAACAACGGCTCAAAGTACTTAAGGCTACTCTTTGGCGCTCTTTCTAGTGTACAGTCACACGTAGGTCCAGTGGCGGGGCGTGACATTAAATGGGAGGGGAGCTCCAAATAGTAATTGTTATTAAAATAAGAGAGAACAATGACTCAAAGTACTTAAGGCTACTCTTTAGCGCTCTTTCTGGTGTACAGTCACACGTAGGTCCAGCGGCGAGGCGTGATATTCAATGGGAGAGAAGCTCCAAATAGTAATTGTTATTAAAATAAGAGAGAACAATGACTCAAAGTACTTAAGGCTACTCTTTAGCGCTCTTTCTAGTGTACAGTCACACGTAGGTCCAGATCCGGGCCGTGATATTCAATGGGAGGTAAGCTCCAAATAGTAATTGTTATTAAAATAAGAGAGAACATGACTCAATGTACTTAAGGCTACTCTTTAGCGCTCTTTCTAGTGTACAGTCACACGTAGGTCCAGTGGCGAGGCGTGATATTCAATGGGAGGGGAGCTCCAAATAGTAATTGTTATTAAAATAAGAGAGAACAATGACTCAAAGTACTTAAGGCTACTCTTTAGCGCTCTTTCTAGTGTACAGTCACACATAGGTCCAGTGCCGGGGCGTGATATTCAATGGGAGGGGAGCTCCAAATAGCAATTGTTATTAAAATAAGAGAGAACAATGACTCAAAGTACTTAAGGCTACTCTTTAGCGCTCTTTCTAGTGTACAGTCACACGTAGGTCCAGTGCCGGGGCGTGATATTCAATGGGAGGTAAGCTCCAAATAGTAATTGTTATTAAAATAAGAGAGAACAACGGCTCAAAGTACTTAAGGCTACTCTTTAGCGCTCTTTCTAGTGTACAGTCACACGTAGGTCCAGTGGCGAGGCGTGATATTCAATGGGAGGGGAGCTCCAAATAGTAATTGTTATTAAAATAAAAGAGAACAACGACTCAAAGTACTTAAGGCTACTCTTTAGCGCTCTTTCTAGTGTACAGTCACACGTAGGTCCAGATCCGGGCCGTGATATTCAATGGGAGGTAAGCTCGAAATAGTAATTGTTATTAAAATAAGAGAGAACAACGACTGAAAGTACTTAAGGCTACTCTTTAGCGCTCTTTCTAGTGTACAGTCACACGTAGGTCCAGTGGCGAGGCGTGATATTCAATGGGAGGGGAGCTCCAAATAGTAATTGTTATTAAAATAAGAGAGAACAATGACTCAAAGTACTTAAGGCTACTCTTTAGCGCTCTTTCTAGTGTACAGTCAATCGTAGGTCCAGTGGCGTGGCGTGATATTCAATGGGAGGGGAGCTCCAAATAGTAATTGTTATTAAAATAAGAGAGAACAACGACTCAAACTACTTAAGGCTACTCTTTAGCGCTCTTTCTAGTGTACAGTCCCACGTAGGTCCAGTGAAGGCGCGTGATATGAAATGGGAGGGGCACTCCAAATAGTAATTGTTATTAAAATAAGAGAGAACAACGACCCAAAGTACTTAAGGCTACTCTTTAGCGCTCTTTCTAGTGTACAGTCACACGTAGGTCCAGTGGCGGGGCGTGACATTCAATGGGAGAGAAGCTTTAAATAGTAAATGTTATTAAAATAAGAGAGAACAATGACTCAAAGTACTTAAGGCAACTCTTTAGCGCTCTTTCTAGTGTACAGTCACACGTAGGTCCAGTGCCGGGGCGTGATATTCAATGGGAGGGGAGCTCCAAATAGTAATTGTTATTAAAATAAGAGAGAACAATGACTCAAAGTACTTAAGGCTACTCTTTAGCGCTCTTTCTAGTGTACAGTCACACGTAGGTCCAGATCCGGGCCGTGATATTCAATGGGAGGTAAGCTCCAAATAGTAATTGTTATTAAAATAAGAGAGAACAACGACCCAAAGTACTTAAGGCTACTCTTTAGCGCTCTTTCTAGTGTACAGGCACACGTAGGTCCAGTGGCGCGGCGTGACATTCAATTGGAGGGGCACTCCAAATAGTAATTGTTATTAAAATAAGAGAGAACAACGACTCAAAGTACATAAGGCTACTCTTTAGCGCTCTTTCTAGTGTACAGTCACACGTAGGTCCAGTGGCGTGGCGTGACATTCAATGGGAGAGAAGCTCCAAATAGTAATTGTTATTAAAATAAGAGAGAACAATGACTCAAAGTACTTAAGGCTACTCTTTAGCGCTCTTTCTAGTGTACAGTCACAGGTAGGTCCAGTGGCGGGGCGTGACATTAAATGGGAGGGGAGCTCCAAATAGTAATTGTTATTAAAATAAGAGAGAACAATGACTCAAAGTACTTAAGGCTACTCTTTAGCGCTCTTTCTAGTGTACAGTCACACGTAGGTCCAGTGCCGGGGCGTGATATTCAATGGGAGGGGCACTCCAAATAGTAATTGTTATTAAAATAAGAGAGAACAATGACTCAAAGTACTTAAGGCTACTCTTTAGCGCTCTTTCTAGTGTACAGTCACACATAGGTCCAGTGCCGGGGCGTGATATTCAATGGGAGGGGAGCTCCAAATAGCAATTGTTATTAAAATAAGAGAGAACAATGACTCAAAGTACTTAAGGCTACTCTTTAGCGCTCTTTCTAGTGTACAGTCACACGTAGGTCCAGTGCCGGGGCGTGATATTCAATGGGAGGTAAGCTCCAAATAGTAATTGTTATTAAAATAAGAGAGAACAACGGCTCAAAGTACTTAAGGCTACTCTTTAGCGCTCTTTCTAGTGTACAGTCACACGTAGGTCCAGTGGCGAGGCGTGATATTCAATGGGAGGGGAGCTCCAAATAGTAATTGTTATTAAAATAAGAGAGAACAACGACTCAAAGTACTTAAGGCTACTCTTTAGCGCTCTTTCTAGTGTACAGTCACACGTAGGTCCAGATCCGGGCCGTGATATTCAATGGGAGAGAAGCTCCAAGTAGTAATTGTTATTAAAATAAGAGAGAACAACGACTCAAAGTACTTAAGGCTACTCTTTGGTGCTCTTTCTAGTGTACAGTCACATGTAGGTCCAGTGCCGGGCCGTGATATTCAATGGGAGAGAAGCTCCAAGTAGTAATTGTTATTAAAATAAGAGAGAACAACGACCCAAAGTACTTAAGGCTACTCTATAGCGCTCTTTCTAGTGTACAGTCACACATAGGTCCAGTGCCGGGGCGTGATATTCAATGGGAGGGGAGCTCCAAATAGCAATTGTTATTAAAATAAGAGAGAACAATGACTCAAAGTACTTAAGGCTACTCTTTAGCGCTCTTTCTAGTGTACAGTCACACGTAGGTCCAGTGCCGGGGCGTGATATTCAATGGGAGGTAAGCTCCAAATAGTAATTGTTATTAAAATAAGAGAGAACAACGGCTCAAAGTACTTAAGGCTACTCTTTAGCGCTCTTTCTAGTGTACAGTCACACGTAGGTCCAGTGGCGAGGCGTGATATTCAATGGGAGGGGAGCTCCAAATAGTAATTGTTATTAAAATAAAAGAGAACAACGACTCAAAGTACTTAAGGCTACTCTTTAGCGCTCTTTCTAGTGTACAGTCACACGTAGGTCCAGATCCGGGCCGTGATATTCAATGGGAGGTAAGCTCCAAATAGTAATTGTTATTAAAATAAGAGAGAACAACGACTGAAAGTACTTAAGGCTACTCTTTAGCGCTCTTTCTAGTGTACAGTCACACGTAGGTCCAGTGGCGAGGCGTGATATTCAATGGGAGGGGAGCTCCAAATAGTAATTGTTATTAAAATAAGAGAGAACAATGACTCAAAGTACTTAAGGCTACTCTTTAGCGCTCTTTCTAGTGTACAGTCAATCGTAGGTCCAGTGGCGTGGCGTGATATTCAATGGGAGGGGAGCTCCAAATAGTAATTGTTATTAAAATAAGAGAGAACAACGACTCAAACTACTTAAGGCTACTCTTTAGCGCTCTTTCTAGTGTACAGTCCCACGTAGGTCCAGTGAAGGCGCGTGATATGAAATGGGAGGGGCACTCCAAATAGTAATTGTTATTAAAATAAGAGAGAACAACGACCCAAAGTACTTAAGGCTACTCTTTAGCGCTCTTTCTAGTGTACAGTCACACGTAGGTCCAGTGGCGGGGCGTGACATTCAATGGGAGAGAAGCTTTAAATAGTAAATGTTATTAAAATAAGAGAGAACAATGACTCAAAGTACTTAAGGCAACTCTTTAGCGCTCTTTCTAGTGTACAGTCACACGTAGGTCCAGTGCCGGGGCGTGATATTCAATGGGAGGGGAGCTCCAAATAGTAATTGTTATTAAAATAAGAGAGAACAATGACTCAAAGTACTTAAGGCTACTCTTTAGCGCTCTTTCTAGTGTACAGTCACACGTAGGTCCAGATCCGGGCCGTGATATTCAATGGGAGGTAAGCTCCAAATAGTAATTGTTATTAAAATAAGAGAGAACAACGACCCAAAGTACTTAAGGCTACTCTTTAGCGCTCTTTCTAGTGTACAGGCACACGTAGGTCCAGTGGCGCGGCGTGACATTCAATTGGAGGGGCACTCCAAATAGTAATTGTTATTAAAATAAGAGAGAACAACGACTCAAAGTACATAAGGCTACTCTTTAGCGCTCTTTCTAGTGTACAGTCACACGTAGGTCCAGTGGCGTGGCGTGACATTCAATGGGAGAGAAGCTCCAAATAGTAATTGTTATTAAAATAAGAGAGAACAATGACTCAAAGTACTTAAGGCTACTCTTTAGCGCTCTTTCTAGTGTACAGTCACAGGTAGGTCCAGTGGCGGGGCGTGACATTAAATGGGAGGGGAGCTCCAAATAGTAATTGTTATTAAAATAAGAGAGAACAATGACTCAAAGTACTTAAGGCTACTCTTTAGCGCTCTTTCTAGTGTACAGTCACACGTAGGTCCAGTGCCGGGGCGTGATATTCAATGGGAGGGGCACTCCAAATAGTAATTGTTATTAAAATAAGAGAGAACAATGACTCAAAGTACTTAAGGCTACTCTTTAGCGCTCTTTCTAGTGTACAGTCACACATAGGTCCAGTGCCGGGGCGTGATATTCAATGGGAGGGGAGCTCCAAATAGCAATTGTTATTAAAATAAGAGAGAACAATGACTCAAAGTACTTAAGGCTACTCTTTAGCGCTCTTTCTAGTGTACAGTCACACGTAGGTCCAGTGCCGGGGCGTGATATTCAATGGGAGGTAAGCTCCAAATAGTAATTGTTATTAAAATAAGAGAGAACAACGGCTCAAAGTACTTAAGGCTACTCTTTAGCGCTCTTTCTAGTGTACAGTCACACGTAGGTCCAGTGGCGAGGCGTGATATTCAATGGGAGGGGAGCTCCAAATAGTAATTGTTATTAAAATAAGAGAGAACAACGACTCAAAGTACTTAAGGCTACTCTTTAGCGCTCTTTCTAGTGTACAGTCACACGTAGGTCCAGATCCGGGCCGTGATATTCAATGGGAGAGAAGCTCCAAGTAGTAATTGTTATTAAAATAAGAGAGAACAACGACTCAAAGTACTTAAGGCTACTCTTTGGTGCTCTTTCTAGTGTACAGTCACATGTAGGTCCAGTGCCGGGCCGTGATATTCAATGGGAGAGAAGCTCCAAGTAGTAATTGTTATTAAAATAAGAGAGAACAACGACCCAAAGTACTTAAGGCTACTCTATAGCGCTCTTTCTAGTGTACAGTCACACGTAGGTCCAGTGCCGGGGCGTGAAATTCAATGGTAGGTAAGCGCCAAATAGTAATTGTTATTAAAATAAGAGAGAACAATGACTCAAAATACTTAAGGCTACTCTTTAGCGCCCTTTCTAGTGTACAGTCACACGTAGGTCCAGATCCGGGCCGTGATATTCAATGGGAGGGGAGCTCCAAATAGTAATTGTTATTAAAATAAGAGAGAACAATGACTCAAAGTACTTAAGGCTACTCTTTAGCGCTCTTTCTAGTGTACAGTCACACGTAGGTCCAGTGGCGGGGCGTGACATTAAATGGGAGGGGAGCTCCAAATAGTAATTGTTATTAAAATAAGAGAGAACAACGACTCAAAGTACTTAAGGCTACTCTTTGGTGCTCTTTCTAGTGTACAGTCACATGTAGGTCCAGTGCCGGGCCGTGATATTCAATGGGAGTGAAGCTCCAAATAGTAATTGTTATTAAAATAAGAGAGAACAACGACTCAAAGTACTTAAGGCAACTCTTTAGCGCTCTTTCTAGTGTACAGTCACACGTAGGTCCAGTGACGGGACGTGACATACAATGGGAGGGGCACTCCAAATAGTAATTGTTATTAAAATAAGAGAGAACAACGGCTCAAAGTACTTAAGGCTACTCTTTGGCGCTCTTTCTAGTGTACAGTCACACGTAGGTCCAGGGGCGGGGCGTGACATACAATGGGAGGGGAGCTCCAAATAGTAATTGTTATTAAAATAAGAGAGAACAATGACTCAAAGTACTTAAGGCTACTCTTTAGCGCTCTTTCTGGTGTACAGTCACACGTAGGTCCAGCGGCGAGGCGTGATAATCAATGGGAGAGAAGCTCCAAATAGTAATTGTTATTAAAATAAGAGAGAACAATGACTCAAAGTACTTAAGGTTACTCTTTAGCGCTCTTTCTAGTGTACAGTCACACGTAGGTCCAGTGCCGGGTCGTGATATTCAATGGGAGGGGCACTCCAAATAGTAATTGTTATTAAAATAAGAGAGAACAGCGGCTCAAAGTACTTAAGGCTACTCTTTAGCGCTCTTTCTAGTGTACAGTCACACATAGGTCCAGTGACGGGGCGTGATATTCAATTGGAGGGGCACTCCAAATAGTAATTGTTATTAAAATAAGAGAGAACAACGGCTCAAAGTACTTAAGGCTACTCTTTAGCGCTCTTTCTAGTGTACAGTCACACGTAGGTCCAGTGGCGTGGCGTGACATTCAATGGGAGAGAAGTTCCAAATAGTAATTGTTATTAAAATAAGAGAGAACAACGGCTCAAAGCACTTAAGGCTACTCTTTAGCGCTCTTTCTGGTGTACAGTCACACGTAGGTCCAGTGGCGTGGCGTGACATTCAATGGGAGAGAAGTTCCAAATAGTAATTGTTATTAAAATAAGAGAGAACAACGGCTCAAAATACTTAAGGCTACTCTTTAGCGCTCTTCTGGTGTACAGTCACACGTAGGTCCAGTGACGAGGCGTGATATTCAATGGGAGGGGAGCTCCAAATAGTAATTGTTATTAAAATAAGAGAGAACAACGACTCAAAGTACTTAAGGCTACTCTTTAGTGCTCTTTCTAGTGTACAGTCACATGTAGGTCCAGTGCCGGGCCGTGATATTCAATGGGAGTGAAGCTCCAAATAGTAATTGTTATTAAAATAAGAGAGAACAATGACTCAAAGTACTTAAGGCTACTCTTTAGCGCTCTTTCTAGTGTACAGTCACACGTAGGTCCAGTGCCGGGGCGTGACATTCAATGGGAGAGAAGCTCCAAATAGTAATTTTTATTAAAATAAGAGAGAACAACGACTCAAAGTACCTAAGGCTACTCTTTGGTGCTCTTTCTAGTGTACAGTCACACGTAGGTCCAGTGGCGGGCCGTGATATTCAATGGGAGAGAAGTTCCAAATAGTAATTGTTATTAAAATAAGAGAGAACAACGACCCAAAGTACTTAAGGCTACTCTTTAGCGCTCTTTCTAGTGTACAGTCACATGTAGGTCCAGTGCCGGGCCGTGATATTCAATGGGAGAGAAGCTCCAAGTAGTAATTGTTATTAAAATAAGAGAGAACAACGACTCAAAGTTCTTAAGGCTACTCTTTGGTGCTTTTCTAGTGTACAGTCACATGTAGGTCCAGTGCCGGGCCGTGATATTCAATGGGAGAGAAGCTCCAAGTAGTAATTGTTATTAAAATAAGAGAGAACAACGACCCAAAGTACTTAAGGCTACTCTATAGCGCTCTTTCTAGTGTACAGTCACACGTAGGTCCAGTGCCGGGGCGTGAAATTCAATGGGAGGTAAGCGCCAAATAGTAATTGTTATTAAAATAAGAGAGAACAATGACTCAAAGTACTTAAGGCTACTCTTTAGCGCTCTTTCTAGTGTACAGTCACACGTAGGTCCAGATCCGGGCCGTGATTTTCAATGGGAGGGGAGCTCCAAATAGTAATTGTTATTAAAATAAGAGAGAACAAAGACTCAAAGTACTTAAGGCTACTCTTTAGCGCTCTTTCTAGTGTACAGTCACACGTAGGTCCAGTGGCCGGGCGTGACATTAAATGGGAGGGGAGCTCCAAATAGTAATTGTTATTAAAATAAGAGAGAACAACGACTCAAAGTACTTAAGGCTACTCTTTGGTGCTCTTTCTAGTGTACAGTCACATGTAGGTCCAGTGCCGGGCCGTGATATTCAATGGGAGTGAAGCTCCAAATAGTAATTGTTATTAAAATAAGAGAGAACAACGACTCAAAGTACTTAAGGCAACTCTTTAGCGCTCTTTCTAGTGTACATTTACACGTAGGTCCAGTGACGGGACGTGACATACAATGGGAGGGGCACTCCAAATTGTAATTGTTATTAAAATAAGAGAGAACAACGGCTCAAAGTACTTAAGGCTACTCTTTGGCGCTCTTTCTAGTGTACAGTCACACGTAGGTCCAGTGGCGGGGCGTGACATACAATGGGAGGGGAGCTCCAAATAGTAATTGTTATTAAAATAAGAGAGAACAATGACTCAAAGTACTTAAGGCTACTCTTTAGCGCTCTTTCTGGTGTACAGTCACACGTAGGTCCAGCGGCGAGGCGTGATAATCAATGGGAGAGAAGCTCCAAATAGTAATTGTTATTAAAATAAGAGAGAACAATGACTCAAAGTACTTAAGGCTACTCTTTAGCGCTCTTTCTAGTGTACAGTCACACGTAGGTCCAGTGCCGGGTCGTGATATTCAATGGGAGGGGCATTCCAAATCGTAATTGTTATTAAAATAAGAGAGAACAACGGCTCAAAGTACTTAAGGCTACTCTTTAGCGCTCTTTCTAGTGTACAGTCACACGTAGGTCCAGTGCCGGCGCGTGATATTAAATGGGAGGGAAGCGCCAAATAGTAATTGTTATTAAAATAAGAGAGAACAACGGCTCAAAGTACTTAAGGCTACTCTTTAGCGCTCTTTCTGGTGTACAGTCACACGTAGGTCCAGTGGCGTGGCGTGACATTCAATGGGAGAGAAGTTCCAAATAGTAATTGTTATTAAAATAAGAGAGAACAACGGCTCAAAGCACTTAAGGCTACTCTTTAGCGCTCTTTCTGGTGTACAGTCACACGTAGGTCCAGTGGCGTGGCGTGACATTCAATGGGAGAGAAGTTCCAAATAGTAATTTTTAGTAAAATAAGAGAGAACAACGGCTCAAAATACTTAAGGCTACTCTTTAGCGCTCTTTCTGGTGTACAGTCACACGTAGGTCCAGTGACGAGGCGTGATATTCAATGGGAGGGGAGCTCCAAATAGTAATTGTTATTAAAATAAGAGAGAACAACGACTCAAAGCACTTAAGGCTACTCTTTAGCGCTCTTTCTAGTGTACAGTCACACGTAGGTGCAGTGGCGGGGCGTGATATTCAATGGGGGGTAAGCTCCAAATAGTAATTGTTATTAAAATAAGAGAGAACAACGGCTCAAACTTCTTAAGGCTACTCTTTAGCGCTCTTTCTAGTGTACAGTCACACGTAGGTCCAGTGACGGGGCGTGATATTCAATTGGAGGGGCACTCCAAATAGTAATTGTTATTAAAATAAGAGAGAACAACGACTCAAAGTACTTAAGGCTACTCTTTGGTGCTCTTTCTAGTGTACAGTCACACGTAGGTCCAGTGGCGTCCGTGATATTCAATGGGAGAGAAGCTCCAAATAGTAATTGTTATTAAAATAAGAGAGAACAACGACCCAAAGTACTTAAGGCTACTCTTTAGCGCTCTTTCTAGTGTACAGTCACATGTAGGTCCAGTGCCGGGCCGTGATATTCAATGGGAGAGAAGCTCCAAGTAGTAATGGTATTAAAATAAGAGAGAACAACGACTCAAAGTACTTAAGGCTACTCTTTGGTGCTCTTTCTAGTGTACAGTCACATGTAGGTCCAGTGCCGGGCCGTGATATTCAATGGGAGAGAAGCTCCAAGTAGTAATTGTTATTAAAATAAGAGAGAACAACGACCCAAAGTACTTAAGGCTACTCTATAGCGCTCTTTCTAGTGTACAGTCACACGTAGGTCCAGTGCCGGGGCGTGAAATTCAATGGGAGGTAAGCGCCAAATAGTAATTGTTATTAAAATAAGAGAGAACAATGACTCAAAGTACTTAAGGCTACTCTTTAGCGCTCTTTCTAGTGTACAGTCACACGTAGGTCCAGATCCGGGCCGTGATATTCAATGGGAGGGGAGCTCCAAATAGTAATTGTTATTAAAATAAGAGAGAACAATGACTCAAAGTACTTAAGGCTACTCTTTAGCGCTCTTTCTAATGTACAGTCACACGTAGGTCCAGTGGCGGGGCGTGACATTAAATGGGAGGGGAGCTCCAAATAGTAATTGTTATTAAAATAAGAGAGAACAACGACTCAAAGTACTTAAGGCTACTCTTTGGTGCTCTTTCTAGTGTACAGTCACATGTAGGTCCAGTGCCGGGCCGTGATATTCAATGGGAGTGAAGCTCCTAATAGTAATTGTTATTAAAATAAGAGAGAACAACGACTCAAAGTACTTAAGGCAACTCTTTAGCGCTCTTTCTAGTGTACAGTCACACGTAGGTCCAGTGACGGGACGTGACATACAATGGGAGGGGCACTCCAAATAGTAATTGTTATTAAAATAAGAGAGAACAACGGCTCAAAGTACTTAAGGCTACTCTTTGGCGCTCTTTCTAGTGTACAGTCACACGTAGGTCCAGTGGCGGGGCGTGACATTAAATGGGAGGGGAGCTCCAAATAGTAATTGTTATTAAAATAAGAGAGAACAATGACTCAAAGTACTTAAGGCTACTCTTTAGCGCTCTTTCTGGTGTACAGTCACACGTAGGTCCAGCGGCGAGGCGTGATATTCAATGGGAGAGAAGCTCCAAATAGTAATTGTTATTAAAGTGAGAGAGAACAATGACTCAAAGTACTTAAGGCTACTCTTTAGCGCTCTTTCTAGTGTACAGTCACACGTAGGTCCAGATCCGGGCCGTGATATTCAATGGGAGGTAAGCTCCAAATAGTAATTGTTATTAAAATAAGAGAGAACAATGACTCAATGTACTTAAGGCTACTCTTTAGCGCTCTTTCTAGTGTACAGTCACACGTAGGTCCAGTGGCGAGGCGTGATATTCAATGGGAGGGGAGCTCCAAATAGTAATTGTTATTAAAATAAGAGAGAACAATGACTCAAAGTACTTAAGGCTACTCTTTAGCGCTCTTTCTAGTGTACAGTCACACATAGGTCCAGTGCCGGGGCGTGATATTCAATGGGAGGGGAGCTCCAAATAGCAATTGTTATTAAAATAAGAGAGAACAATGACTCAAAGTACTTAAGGCTACTCTTTAGCGCTCTTTCTAGTGTACAGTCACACGTAGGTCCAGTGCCGGGGCGTGATATTCAATGGGAGGTAAGCTCCAAATAGTAATTGTTATTAAAATAAGAGAGAACAACGGCTCAAAGTACTTAAGGCTACTCTTTAGCGCTCTTTCTAGTGTACAGTCACACGTAGGTCCAGTGGCGAGGCGTGATATTCAATGGGAGGGGAGCTCCAAATAGTAATTGTTATTAAAATAAGAGAGAACAACGACTCAAAGTACTTAAGGCTACTCTTTAGCGCTCTTTCTAGTGTACAGTCACACGTAGGTCCAGATCCGGGCCGTGATATTCAATGGGAGGTAAGCTCCAAACAGTAATTGTTATTAAAATAAGAGAGAACAACGACTGAAAGTACTTAAGGCTACTCTTTAGCGCTCTTTCTAGTGTACAGTCACACGTAGGTCCAGTGGCGAGGCGTGATATTCAATGGGAGGGGAGCTCCAAATAGTAATTGTTATTAAAATAAGAGAGAACAATGACTCAAAGTACTTAAGGCTACTCTTTAGCGCTCTTTCTAGTGTACAGTCACACGTAGGTCCAGATCCGGGCCGTGATATTCAATGGGAGGGGAGCTCCAAATAGTAATTGTTATTAAAATAAGAGAGAACAACGACTCAAACTACTTAGGCTACTCTTTAGCGCTCTTTCTAGTGTACAGTCCCACGTAGGTCCAGTGAAGGGGCGTGATATGAAATGGGAGGGGCACTCCAAATAGTAATTGTTATTAAAATAAGAGAGAACAACGACCCAAAGTACTTAAGGCTACTCTTTAGCGCTCTTTCTAGTGTACAGTCACACGTAGGTCCAGTGGCGGGGCGTGACATTCAATGGGAGAGAAGCTTTAAATAGTAAATGTTATTAAAATAAGAGAGAACAATGACTCAAAATACTTAAGGCAACTCTTTAGCGCTCTTTCTAGTGTACAGTCACACGTAGGTCCAGTGCCGGGGCGTGATATTCAATGGGAGGGGAGCTCCAAATAGTAATTGTTATTAAAATAAGAGAGAACAATGACTCAAAGTACTTAAGGCTACTCTTTAGCGCTCTTTCTAGTGTACAGTCACACGTAGGTCCAGATCCGGGCCGTGATATTCAATGGGAGGTAAGCTCCAAATAGTAATTGTTATTAAAATAAGAGAGAACAACGACCCAAAGTACTTAAGGCTACTCTTTAGCGCTCTTTCTAGTGTACAGGCACACGTAGGTCCAGTGGCGCGGCGTGATATTCAATTGGAGGGGCACTCCAAATAGTAATTGTTATTAAAATAAGAGAGAACAATGACTCAAAGTACATAAGGCTACTCTTTAGCGCTCTTTCTAGTGTACAGTCACACGTAGGTCCAGTGGCGTGGCGTGACATTCAATGGGAGAGAAGTTCCAAATAGTAATTGTTATTAAAATAAGAGAGAACAACGGCTCAAAGCACTTAAGGCTACTCTTTAGCGCTCTTTCTGGTGTACAGTCACACGTAGGTCCAGTGGCGTGGCGTGACATTCAATGGGAGAGAAGTTCCAAATAGTAATTGTTATTAAAATAAGAGAGAACAACGGCTCAAAATACTTAAGGCTACTCTTTAGCGCTCTTTCTGGTGTACAGTCACACGTAGGTCCAGTGACGAGGCGTGATATTCAATGGGAGGGGAGCTCCAAATAGTAATTGTTATTAAAATAAGAGAGAACAACGACTCAAAGCACTTAAGGCTACTCTTTAGCGCTCTTTCTAGTGTACAGTCACACGTAGGTGCAGTGGCGGGGCGTGATATTCAATGGGGGGTAAGCTCCAAATAGTAATTGTTATTAAAATAAGAGAGAACAACGGCTCAAACTTCTTAAGGCTACTCTTTAGCGCTCTTTCTAGTGTACAGTCACACGTAGGTCCAGTGACGGGGCGTGATATTCAATTGGAGGGGCACTCCAAATAGTAATTGTTATTAAAATAAGAGAGAACAACGACTCAAAGTACTTAAGGCTACTCTTTGGTGCTCTTTCTAGTGTACAGTCACACGTAGGTCCAGTGGCGTCCGTGATATTCAATGGGAGAGAAGCTCCAAATAGTAATTGTTATTAAAATAAGAGAGAACAACGACCCAAAGTACTTAAGGCTACTCTTTAGCGCTCTTTCTAGTGTACAGTCACATGTAGGTCCAGTGCCGGGCCGTGATATTCAATGGGAGAGAAGCTCCAAGTAGTAATTGTTATTAAAATAAGAGAGAACAACGACTCAAAGTACTTAAGGCTACTCTTTGGTGCTCTTTATAGTGTACAGTCACATGTAGGTCCAGTGCCGGGCCGTGATATTCAATGGGAGAGAAGCTCCAAGTAGTAATTGTTATTAAAATAAGAGAGAACAACGACCCAAAGTACTTAAGGCTACTCTATAGCGCTCTTTCTAGTGTACAGTCACACGTAGGTCCAGTGCCGGGGCGTGAAATTCAATGGGAGGTAAGCGCCAAATAGTAATTGTTATTAAAATAAGAGAGAACAACGACCCAAAGTACTTAAGGCTACTCTTTAGCGCTCTTTCTAGTGTACAGTCACATGTAGGTCCAGTGCCGGGCCGTGATATTCAATGGGAGAGAAGCTCCAAGTAGTAATGGTATTAAAATAAGAGAGAACAACGACTCAAAGTACTTAAGGCTACTCTTTGGTGCTCTTTCTAGTGTACAGTCACATGTAGGTCCAGTGCCGGGCCGTGATATTCAATGGGAGAGAAGCTCCAAGTAGTAATTGTTATTAAAATAAGAGAGAACAACGACCCAAAGTACTTAAGGCTACTCTATAGCGCTCTTTCTAGTGTACAGTCACACGTAGGTCCAGATCCGGGCCGTGATATTCAATGGGAGGGGAGCTCCAAATAGTAATTGTTATTAAAATAAGAGAGAACAATGACTCAAAGTACTTAAGGCTACTCTTTAGCGCTCTTTCTAGTGTACAGTCACACGTAGGTCCAGTGGCCGGGCGTGACATTAAATGGGAGGGGAGCTCCAAATAGTAATTGTTATTAAAATAAGAGAGAACAACGACTCAAAGTACTTAAGGCTACTCTTTGGTGCTCTTTCTAGTGTACAGTCACATGTAGGTCCAGTGCCGGGCCGTGATATTCAATGGGAGTGAAGCTCCAAATAGTAATTGTTATTAAAATAAGAGAGAACAACGACTCAAAGTACTTAAGGCAACTCTTTAGCGCTCTTTCTAGTGTACAGTCACACGTAGGTCCAGTGACGGGACGTGACATACAATGGGAGGGGCACTCCAAATAGTAATTGTTATTAAAATAAGAGAGAACAACGGCTCAAAGTACTTAAGGCTACTCTTTGGCGCTCTTTCTAGTGTACAGTCACACGTAGGTCCAGTGGCGGGGCGTGACATTAAATGGGAGGGGAGCTCCAAATAGTAATTGTTATTAAAATAAGAGAGAACAATGACTCAAAGTACTTAAGGCTACTCTTTAGCGCTCTTTCTAGTGTACAGTCACACGTAGGTCCAGATCCGGGCCGTGATATTCAATGGGAGGTAAGCTCCAAATAGTAATTGTTATTAAAATAAGAGAGAACAATGACTCAATGTACTTAAGGCTACTCTTTAGCGCTCTTTCTAGTGTACAGTCACACGTAGGTCCAGTGGCGAGGCGTGATATACAATGGGAGGGGAGCTCCAAATAGTAATTGTTATTAAAATAAGAGAGAACAATGACTCAAAGTACTTAAGGCTACTCTTTAGCGCTCTTTCTAGTGTACAGTCACACATAGGTCCAGTGCCGGGGCGTGATATTCAATGGGAGGGGAGCTCCAAATAGCAATTGTTATTAAAATAAGAGAGAACAATGACTCAAAGTACTTAAGGCTACTCTTTAGCGCTCTTTCTAGTGTACAGTCACACGTAGGTCCAGTGCCGGGGCGTGATATTCAATGGGAGGTAAGCTCCAAATAGTAATTGTTATTAAAATAAGAGAGAACAACGGCTCAAAGTACTTAAGGCTACTCTTTAGCGCTCTTTCTAGTGTACAGTCACACGTAGGTCCAGTGGCGAGGCGTGATATTCAATGGGAGGGGAGCTCCAAATAGTAATTGTTATTAAAATAAGAGAGAACAACGACTCAAAGTACTTAAGGCTACTCTTTAGCGCTCTTTCTAGTGTACAGTCACACGTAGGTCCAGATCCGGGCCGTGATATTCAATGGGAGGGAAGCTCCAAATAGTAATTGTTATTAAAATAAGAGAGAACAACGACTGAAAGTACTTAAGGCTACTCTTTAGCGCTCTTTCTAGTGTACAGTCACACGTAGGTCCAGTGGCGAGGCGTGATATTCAATGGGAGGGGAGCTCCAAATAGTAATTGTTATTAAAATAAGAGAGAACAATGACTCAAAGTACTTAAGGCTACTCTTTAGCGCTCTTTCTAGTGTACAGTCACACGTAGGTCCAGTGGCGTGGCGTGATATTCAATGGGAGGGGAGCTCCAAATAGTAATTGTTATTAAAATAAGAGAGAACAACGACTCAAACTACTTAAGGCTACTCTTTAGCGCTCTTTCTAGTGTACAGTCCCACGTAGGTCCAGTGAAGGGGCGTGATATGAAATGGGAGGGGCACTCCAAATAGTAATTGTTATTAAAATAAGAGAGAACAACGACCCAAAGTACTTAAGGCTACTCTTTAGCGCTCTTTCTAGTGTACAGTCACACGTAGGTCCAGTGGCGGGGCGTGACATTCAATGGGAGAGAAGCTTTAAATAGTAAATGTTATTAAAATAAGAGAGAACAATGACTCAAAGTACTTAAGGCAACTCTTTAGCGCTCTTTCTAGTGTACAGTCACACGTAGGTCCAGTGCCGGGGCGTGATATTCAATGGGAGGGGAGCTCCAAATAGTAATTGTTATTAAAATAAGAGAGAACAATGACTCAAAGTACTTAAGGCTACTCTTTAGCGCTCTTTCTAGTGTACAGTCACACGTAGGTCCAGATCCGGGCCGTGATATTCAATGGGAGGTAAGCTCCAAATAGTAATTGTTATTAAAATAAGAGAGAACAACGACCCAAAGTACTTAAGGCTACTCTTTAGCGCTCTTTCTAGTGTACAGGCACACGTAGGTCCAGTGGCGCGGCGTGATATTCAATTGGAGGGGCACTCCAAATAGTAATTGTTATTAAAATAAGAGAGAACAACGACTCAAAGTACATAAGGCTACTCTTTAGCGCTCTTTCTAGTGTACAGTCACACGTAGGTCCAGTTGCGTGGCGTGACATTCAATGGGAGAGAAGCCCAAAATAGTAATTGTTATTAAAATAAGAGAGAACAATGACTCAAAGTACTTAAGGCTACTCTTTAGCGCTCTTTCTAGTGTACAGTCACACGTAGGTCCAGTGCCGGGGCGTGATATTCAATGGGAGGGGCACTCCAAATAGTAATTGTTATTAAAATAAGAGAGAACAATGACTCAAAGTACTTAAGGCTACTCCATAGCGCTCTTTCTAGTGTACAGTCACACGTAGGTCCAGTGGCGTGGCGTGACATTCAATGGGAGAGAAGTTCCAAATAGTAATTGTTATTAAAATAAGAGAGAACAACGGCTCAAAGCACTTAAGGCTACTCTTTAGCGCTCTTTCTGGTGTACAGTCACACGTAGGTCCAGTGGCGTGGCGTGACATTCAATGGGAGAGAAGTTCCAAATAGTAATTGTTATTAAAATAAGAGAGAACAACGGCTCAAAATACTTAAGGCTACTCTTTAGCGCTCTTCTGGTGTACAGTCACACGTAGGTCCAGTGACGAGGCGTGATATTCAATGGGAGGGGAGCTCCAAATAGTAATTGTTATTAAAATAAGAGAGAACAACGACTCAAAGTACTTAAGGCTACTCTTTAGCGCTCTTTCTAGTGTACAGTCACACGTAGGTCCAGTGCCGGGGCGTGACATTCAATGGGAGAGAAGCTCCAAATAGTAATTTTTATTAAAATAAGAGAGAACAACGACTCAAAGTACCTAAGGCTACTCTTTGGTGCTCTTTCTAGTGTACAGTCACACGTAGGTCCAGATCCGGGCCGTGATATTCAATGGGAGGTAAGCTCCAAATAGTAATTGTTATTAAAATAAGAGAGAACAATGACTCAATGTACTTAAGGCTACTCTTTAGCGCTCTTTCTAGTGTACAGTCACACGTAGGTCCAGTGGCGAGGCGTGATATTCAATGGGAGGGGAGCTCCAAATAGTAATTGTTATTAAAATAAGAGAGAACAATGACTCAAAGTACTTAAGGCTACTCTTTAGCGCTCTTTCTAGTGTACAGTCACACATAGGTCCAGTGCTGGGGCGTGATATTCAATGGGAGGGGAGCTCCAAATAGCAATTGTTATTAAAATAAGAGAGAACAATGACTCAAAGTACTTAAGGCTACTCTTTAGCGCTCTTTCTAGTGTACAGTCACACGTAGGTCCAGTGCCGGGGCGTGATATTCAATGGGAGGTAAGCTCCAAATAGTAATTTTTATTAAAATAAGAGAGAACAACGGCTCAGAGTACTTAAGGCTACTCTTTAGCGCTCTTTCTAGTGTACAGTCACACGTAGGTCCAGTGGCGAGGCGTGATATTCAATGGGAGGGGAGCTCCAAAGAGTAATTGTTATTAAAATAAGAGAGAACAACGACTCAAAGTACTTAAGGCTACTCTTTAGCGCTCTTTCTAGTGTACAGTCACACGTAGGTCCAGATCCGGGCCGTGATATTCAATGGGAGGTAAGCTCCAAATAGTAATTGTTATTAAAATAAGAGAGAACAACGACTGAAAGTACTTAAGGCTACTCTTTAGCGCTCTTTCTAGTGTACAGTCACACGTAGGTCCAGTGGCGAGGCGTGATATTCAATGGGAGGGGAGCTCCAAATAGTAATTGTTATTAAAATAAGAGAGAACAATGACTCAAAGTACTTAAGGCTACTCTTTAGCGCTCTTTCTAGTGTACAGTCACACGTAGGTCCAGTGGCGTGGCGTGATATTCAATGGGAGGGGAGCTCCAAATAGTAATTGTTATTAAAATAAGAGAGAACAACGACTCAAACTACTTAAGGCTACTCTTTAGCGCTCTTTCTAGTGTACAGTCCCACGTAGGTCCAGTGAAGGGGCGTGATATGAAATGGGAGGGGCACTCCAAATAGTAATTGTTATTAAAATAAGAGAGAACAACGACCCAAAGTACTTAAGGCTACTCTTTAGCGCTCTTTCTAGTGTACAGTCACACGTAGGTCCAGTGGCGGGGCGTGACATTCAATGGGAGAGAAGCTTTAAATAGTAAATGTTATTAAAATAAGAGAGAACAATGACTCAAAGTACTTAAGGCAACTCTTTAGCGCTCTTTCTAGTGTACAGTCACACGTAGGTCCAGTGCCGGGGCGTGATATTCAATGGGAGGGGAGCTCCAAATAGTAATTGTTATTAAAATAAGAGAGAACAATGACTCAAAGTACTTAAGGCTACTCTTTAGCGCTCTTTCTAGTGTACAGTCACACGTAGGTCCAGATCCGGGCCGTGATATTCAATGGGAGGTAAGCTCCAAATAGTAATTGTTATTAAAATAAGAGAGAACAACGACCCAAAGTACTTAAGGCTACTCTTTAGCGCTCTTTCTAGTGTACAGGCACACGTAGGTCCAGTGGCGCGGCGTGATATTCAATTGGAGGGGCACTCCAAATAGTAATTGTTATTAAAATAAGAGAGAACAACGACTCAAAGTACATAAGGCTACTCTTTAGCGCTCTTTCTAGTGTACAGTCACACGTAGGTCCAGTGGCGTGGCGTGACATTCAATGGGAGAGAAGCTCCAAATAGTAATTGTTATTAAAATAAGAGAGAACAATGACTCAAAGTACTTAAGGCTACTCTTTAGCGCTCTTTCTAGTGTACAGTCACACGTAGGTCCAGTGGCGGGGCGTGACATTAAATGGGAGGGGAGCTCCAAATAGTAATTGTTATTAAAATAAGAGAGAACAATGACTCAAAGTACTTAAGGCTACTCTTTAGCGCTCTTTCTAGTGTACAGTCACACGTAGGTCCAGTGCCGGGGCGTGATATTCAATGGGAGGGGCACTCCAAATAGTAATTGTTATTAAAATAAGAGAGAACAATGACTCAAAGTACTTAAGGCTACTCCATAGCGCTCTTTCTAGTGTACAGTCACACGTAGGTCCAGTGGCGTGGCGTGACATTCAATGGGAGAGAAGTTCCAAATAGTAATTGTTATTAAAATAAGAGAGAACAACGGCTCAAAGCACTTAAGGCTACTCTTTAGCGCTCTTTCTGGTGTACAGTCACACGTAGGTCCAGTGGCGTGGCGTGACATTCAATGGGAGAGAAGTTCCAAATAGTAATTGTTATTAAAATAAGAGAGAACAACGGCTCAAAATACTTAAGGCTACTCTTTAGCGCTCTTCTGGTGTACAGTCACACGTAGGTCCAGTGACGAGGCGTGATATTCAATGGGAGGGGAGCTCCAAATAGTAATTGTTATTAAAATAAGAGAGAACAACGACTCAAAGTACTTAAGGCTACTCTTTAGTGCTCTTTCTAGTGTACAGTCACATGTAGGTCCAGTGCCGGGCCGTGATATTCAATGGGAGTGAAGCTCCAAATAGTAATTGTTATTAAAATAAGAGAGAACAATGACTCAAAGTACTTAAGGCTACTCTTTAGCGCTCTTTCTAGTGTACAGTCACACGTAGGTCCAGTGCCGGGGCGTGACATTCAATGGGAGAGAAGCTCCAAATAGTAATTTTTATTAAAATAAGAGAGAACAACGACTCAAAGTACCTAAGGCTACTCTTTGGTGCTCTTTCTAGTGTACAGTCACACGTAGGTCCAGTGGCGGGCCGTGATATTCAATGGGAGAGAAGCTCCAAATAGTAATTGTTATTAAAATAAGAGAGAACAATGACTCAAAGTACTTAAGGCTACTCTTTAGCGCTCTTTCTGGTGTACAGTCACACGTAGGTCCAGCGGCGAGGCGTGATAATCAATGGGAGAGAAGCTCCAAATAGTAATTGTTATTAAAATAAGAGAGAACAATGACTCAAAGTACTTAAGGCTACTCTTTAGCGCTCTTTCTAGTGTACAGTCACACGTAGGTCCAGTGCCGGGTCGTGATATTCAATGGGAGGGGCACTCCAAATAGTAATTGTTATTAAAATAAGAGAGAACAGCGGCTCAAAGTACTTAAGGCTACTCTTTAGCGCTCTTTCTAGTGTACAGTCACACGTAGGTCCAGTGGCGGCGCGTGGTATGAAATGGGAGGGAAGCGCCAAATCGTAATTGTTATTAAAATAAGAGAGAACAACGGCTCAAAGTACTTAAGGCTACTCTTTAGCGCTCTTTCTAGTGTACAGTCACACGTAGGTCCAGTGCCGGCGCGTGATATTAAATGGGAGGGAAGCGCCAAATAGTAATTGTTATTAAAATAAGAGAGAACAACGGCTCAAAATACTTAAGGGTACTCTATAGCGCTCTTTCTAGTGTACAGGCACACGTAGGTCCAGTGGCGCGGCGTGATATTCAATTGGAGGGGCACTCCAAATAGTAATTGTTATTAAAATAAGAGAGAACAACGACTCAAAGTACATAAGGCTACTCTTTAGCGCTCTTTCTAGTGTACAGTCACACGTAGGTCCAGTGGCGTGGCGTGACATTCAATGGGAGAGAAGCTCCAAATAGTAATTGTTATTAAAATAAGAGAGAACAATGACTCAAAGTACTTAAGGCTACTCTTTAGCGCTCTTTCTAGTGTACAGTCGCACGCAGGTCCAGTGGCGGGGCGTCACATTAAATGGGAGGGGAGCTCCAAATAGTAATTGTTATTAAAATAAGAGAGAACAATGACTCAAAGTACTTAAGGCTACTCTTTAGCGCTCTTTCTAGTGTACAGTCACACGTAGGTCCAGTGACGGGGCGTGATATTCAATTGGAGGGGCACTCCAAATAGTAATTGTTATTAAAATAAGAGAGAACAACGGCTCAAAGTACTTAAGGCTACTCTTTAGCGCTCTTTCTGGTGTACAGTCACACGTAGGTCCAGTGGCGTGGCGTGACATTCAATGGGAGAGAAGTTCCAAATAGTAATTGTTATTAAAATAAGAGAGAACAACGGCTCAAAGCACTTAAGGCTACTCTTTAGCGCTCTTTCTGGTGTACAGTCACACGTAGGTCCAGTGGCGTGGCGTGACATTCAATGGGAGAGAAGTTCCAAATAGTAATTGTTATTAAAATAAGAGAGAACAACGGCTCAAAGTACTTAAGGCTACTCTTTAGCGCTCTTTCTAGTGTACAGTCACACGTAGGTCCAGTGGCGAGGCGTGATATTCAATGGGAGGGGAGCTCCAAAGAGTAATTGTTATTAAAATAAGAGAGAACAACGACTCAAAGTACTTAAGGCTACTCTTTAGCGCTCTTTCTAGTGTACAGTCACACGTAGGTCCAGATCCGGGCCGTGATATTCAATGGGAGGTAAGCTCCAAATAGTAATTGTTATTAAAATAAGAGAGAACAACGACTGAAAGTACTTAAGGCTACTCTTTAGCGCTCTTTCTAGTGTACAGTCACACGTAGGTCCAGTGGCGAGGCGTGATATTCAATGGGAGGGGAGCTCCAAATAGTAATTGTTATTAAAATAAGAGAGAACAATGACTCAAAGTACTTAAGGCTACTCTTTAGCGCTCTTTCTAGTGTACAGTCACACGTAGGTCCAGTGGCGGGCCGTGATATTCAATGGGAGAGAAGCTCCAAATAGTAATTGTTATTAAAATAAGAGAGAACAATGACTCAAAGTACTTAAGGCTACTCTTTAGCGCTCTTTCTAGTGTACAGTCACACGTAGGTCCAGTGCCGGGTCGTGATATTCAATGGGAGGGGCACTCCAAATAGTAATTGTTATTAAAATAAGAGAGAACAGCGGCTCAAAGTACTTAAGGCTACTCTTTAGCGCTCTTTCTAGTGTACAGTCACACGTAGGTCCAGTGGCGGCGCGTGGTATGAAATGGGAGGGAAGCGCCAAATCGTAATTGTTATTAAAATAAGAGAGAACAACGGCTCAAAGTACTTAAGGCTACTCTTTAGCGCTCTTTCTAGTGTACAGTCACACGTAGGTCCAGTGCCGGCGCGTGATATTAAATGGGAGGGAAGCGCCAAATAGTAATTGTTATTAAAATAAGAGAGAACAACGGCTCAAAATACTTAAGGGTACTCTATAGTGCTCTTTCTAGTGTACAGGCACACGTAGGTCCAGTGGCGCGGCGTGATATTCAATTGGAGGGGCACTCCAAATAGTAATTGTTATTAAAATAAGAGAGAACAACGACTCAAAGTACATAAGGCTACTCTTTAGCGCTCTTTCTAGTGTACAGTCACACGTAGGTCCAGTGGCGTGGCGTGACATTCAATGGGAGAGAAGCTCCAAATAGTAATTGTTATTAAAATAAGAGAGAACAACGGCTCAAAGTACTTAAGGCTACTCTTTAGCGCTCTTTCTGGTGTACAGTCACACGTAGGTCCAGTGGCGTGGCGTGACATTCAATGGGAGAGAAGTTCCAAATAGTAATTGTTATTAAAATAAGAGAGAACAACGGCTCAAAGCACTTAAGGCTACTCTTTAGCGCTCTTTCTGGTGTACAGTCACACGTAGGTCCAGTGGCGTGGCGTGACATTCAATGGGAGAGAAGTTCCAAATAGTAATTGTTATTAAAATAAGAGAGAACAACGGCTCAAAATACTTAAGGCTACTCTTTAGCGCTCTTTCTGGTGTACAGTCACACGTAGGTCCAGTGACGAGGCGTGATATTCAATGGGAGGGGAGCTCCAAATAGTAATTGTTATTAAAATAAGAGAGAACAACGACTCAAAGCACTTAAGGCTACTCTTTAGCGCTCTTTCTAGTGTACAGTCACACGTAGGTGCAGTGGCGGGGCGTGATATTCAATGGGGGGTAAGCTCCAAATAGTAATTGTTATTAAAATAAGCGAGAACAACGGCTCAAACTTCTTAAGGCTACTCTTTAGCGCTCTTTCTAGTGTACAGTCACACGTAGGTCCAGTGACGGGGCGTGATATTCAATTGGAGGGGCACTCCAAATAGTAATTGTTATTAAAATAAGAGAGAACAACGACTCAAAGTACTTAAGGCTACTCTTTGGTGCTCTTTCTAGTGTACAGTCACAGGTAGGTCCAGTGGCGTCCGTGATATTCAATGGGAGAGAAGCTCCAAATAGTAATTGTTATTAAAATAAGAGAGAACAACGACCCAAAGTACTTAAGGCTACTCTTTAGCGCTCTTTCTAGTGTACAGTCGCATGTAGGTCCAGTGCCGGGCCGTGATATTCAATGGGAGAGAAGCTCCAAGTAGTAATTGTTATTAAAATAAGAGAGAACAACGACTCAAAGTACTTAAGGCTACTCTTTGGTGCTCTTTCTAGTGTACAGTCACATGTAGGTCCAGTGCCGGGCCGTGATATTCAATGGGAGAGAAGCTCCAAGTAGTAATTGTTATTAAAATAAGAGAGAACAACGACCCAAAGTACTTAAGGCTACTCTATAGCGCTCTTTCTAGTGTACAGTCACACGTAGGTCCAGTGCCGGGGCGTGAAATTCAATGGGAGGTAAGCGCCAAATAGTAATTGTTATTAAAATAAGAGAGAACAATGACTCAAAGTACTTAAGGCTACTCTTTAGCGCTCTTTCTAGTGTACAGTCACACGTAGGTCCAGTGGCGAGGCGTGATATTCAATGGGAGGGGAGCTCCAAATAGTAATTGTTATTAAAATAAGAGAGAACAATGACTCAAAGTACTTAAGGCTACTCTTTAGCGCTCTTTCTAGTGTACAGTCACACGTAGGTCCAGTGGCGGGGCGTGACATTAAATGGGAGGGGAGCTCCAAATAGTAATTGTTATTAAAATAAGAGAGAACAACGACTCAAAGTACTTAAGGCTACTCTTTGGTGCTCTTTCTAGTGTACAGTCACATGTAGGTCCAGTGCCGGGCCGTGATATTCAATGGGAGTGAAGCTCCAAATAGTAATTGTTATTAAAATAAGAGAGAACAACGACTCAAAGTACTTAAGGCAACTCTTTGGCGCTCTTTCTAGTGTACAGTCACACGTAGGTCCAGTGACGGGACGTGACATACAATGGGAGGGGCACTCCAAATAGTAATTGTTATTAAAATAAGAGAGAACAACGGCTCAAAGCACTTAAGGCTACTCTTTGGCGCTCTTTCTAGTGTACAGTCACACGTAGGTCCAGTGGCGGGGCGTGACATTAAATGGGAGGGGAGCTCCAAATAGTAATTGTTATTAAAATAAGAGAGAACAATGACTCAAAGTACTTAAGGCTACTCTTTAGCGCTCTTTCTGGTGTACAGTCACACGTAGGTCCAGCGGCGAGGCGTGATATTCAATGGGAGAGAAGCTCCAAATAGTAATTGTTATTAAAATAAGAGAGAACAATGACTCAAAGTACTTAAGGCTACTCTTTAGCGCTCTTTCTAGTGTACAGTCACACGTAGGTCCAGATCCGGGCCGTGATATTCAATGGGAGGTAAGCTCCAAATAGTAATTGTTATTAAAATAAGAGAGAACAATGACTCAATGTACTTAAGGCTACTCTTTAGCGCTCTTTCTAGTGTACAGTCACACGTAGGTCCAGTGGCGAGGCGTGATATTCAATGGGAGGGGAGCTCCAAATAGTAATTGTTATTAAAATAAGAGAGAACAATGACTCAAAGTACTTAAGGCTACTCTTTAGCGCTCTTTCTAGTGTACAGTCACACATAGGTCCAGTGCCGGGGCGTGATATTCAATGGGAGGGGAGCTCCAAATAGCAATTGTTATTAAAATAAGAGAGAACAATGACTCAAAGTACTTAAGGCTACTCTTTAGCGCTCTTTCTAGTGTACAGTCACACGTAGGTCCAGTGCCGGGGCGTGATATTCAATGGGAGGTAAGCTCCAAATAGTAATTGTTATTAAAATAAGAGAGAACAACGGCTCAAAGTACTTAAGGCTACTCTTTAGCGCTCTTTCTAGTGTGCAGTCACACGTAGGTCCAGTGGCGAGGCGTGATATTCAATGGGAGGGGAGCTCCAAATAGTAATTGTTATTAAAATAAGAGAGAACAACGACTCAAAGTACTTAAGGCTACTCTTTAGCGCTCTTTCTAGTGTACAGTCACACGTAGGTCCAGATCCGGGCCGTGATATTCAATGGGAGGTAAGCTCCAAATAGTAATTGTTATTAAAATAAGAGAGAACAACGACTGAAAGTACTTAAGGCTACTCTTTAGCGCTCTTTCTAGTGTACAGTCACACGTAGGTCCAGTGGCGAGGCGTGATATTCAATGGGAGGGGAGCTCCAAATAGTAATTGTTATTAAAATAAGAGAGAACAATGACTCAAAGTACTTAAGGCTACTCTTTAGCGCTCTTTCTAGTGTACAGTCACACGTAGGTCCAGTGGCGGGGCGTGACATTAAATGGGAGGGGAGCTCCAAATAGTAATTGTTATTAAAATAAGAGAGAACAATGACTCAAAGTACTTAAGGCTACTCTTTAGCGCTCTTTCTAGTGTACAGTCACACGTAGGTCCAGATCCGGGCCGTGATATTCAATGGGAGGTAAGCTCCAAATAGTAATTGTTATTAAAATAAGAGAGAACAACGACTGAAAGTACTTAAGGCTACTCTTTAGCGCTCTTTCTAGTGTACAGTCACACGTAGGTCCAGTGGCGAGGCGTGATATTCAATGGGAGGGGAGCTCCAAATAGTAATTGTTATTAAAATAAGAGAGAACAATGACTCAAAGTACTTAAGGCTACTCTTTAGCGCTCTTTCTAGTGTACAGTCACACGTAGGTCCAGTGGCGTGGCGTGATATTCAATGGGAGGGGAGCTCCAAATAGTAATTGTTATTAAAATAAGAGAGAACAATGACTCAAAGTACTTAAGGCTACTCTTTAGCGCTCTTTCTAGTGTACAGTCACACGTAGGTCCAGATCCGGGCCGTGATTTTCAATGGGAGGGGAGCTCCAAATAGTAATTGTTATTAAAATAAGAGAGAACAATGACTCAAAGTACTTAAGGCTACTCTTTAGCGCTCTTTCTAGTGTACAGTCACACGTAGGTCCAGATCCGGGCCGTGATATTCAATGGGAGGTAAGCTCCAAATAGTAATTGTTATTAAAATAAGAGAGAACAACGACTGAAAGTACTTAAGGCTACTCTTTAGCGCTCTTTCTAGTGTACAGTCACACGTAGGTCCAGTGGCGAGGCGTGATATTCAATGGGAGGGGAGCTCCAAATAGTAATTGTTATTAAAATAAGAGAGAACAATGACTCAAAGTACTTAAGGCTACTCTTTAGCGCTCTTTCTAGTGTACAGTCACACGTAGGTCCAGTGGCGTGGCGTGATATTCAATGGGAGGGGAGCTCCAAATAGTAATTGTTATTAAAATAAGAGAGAACAACGACTCAAACTACTTAAGGCTACTCTTTAGCGCTCTTTCTAGTGTACAGTCCCACGTAGGTCCAGTGAAGGGGCGTGATATGAAATGGGAGGGGCACTCCAAATAGTAATTGTTATTAAAATAAGAGAGAACAACGACCCAAAGTACTTAAGGCTACTCTTTAGCGCTCTTTCTAGTGTACAGTCACACGTAGGTCCAGTGGCGGGGCGTGACATTCAATGGGAGAGAAGCTTTAAATAGTAAATGTTATTAAAATAAGAGAGAACAATGACTCAAAGTACTTAAGGCAACTCTTTAGCGCTCTTTCTAGTGTACAGTCACACGTAGGTCCAGTGCCGGGGCGTGATATTCAATGGGAGGGGAGCTCCAAATAGTAATTGTTATTAAAATAAGAGAGAACAATGACTCAAAGTACTTAAGGCTACTCTTTAGCGCTCTTTCTAGTGTACAGTCACACGTAGGTCCAGATCCGGGCCGTGATATTCAATGGGAGGTAAGCTCCAAATAGTAATTGTTATTAAAATAAGAGAGAACAACGACCTAAAGTACTTAAGGCTACTCTTTAGCGCTCTTTCTAGTGTACAGGCACACGTAGGTCCAGTGGCGCGGCGTGATATTCAATTGGAGGGGCACTCGAAATAGTAATTGTTATTAAAATAAGAGAGAACAACGACTCAAAGTACATAAGGCTACTCTTTAGCGCTCTTTCTAGTGTACAGTCACACGTAGGTCCAGTGGCGTGGCGTGACATTCAATGGGAGAGAAGCTCCAAATAGTAATTGTTATTAAAATAAGAGAGAACAATGACTCAAAGTACTTAAGGCTACTCTTTAGCGCTCTTTCTAGTGTACAGTCACACGTAGGTCCAGTGGCGGGGCGTGACATTAAATGGGAGGGGAGCTCCAAATAGTAATTGTTATTAAAATAAGAGAGAACAATGACTCAAAGTACTTAAGGCTACTCTTTAGCGCTCTTTCTAGTGTACAGTCACACGTAGGTCCAGTGCCGGGGCGTGATATTCAATGGGAGGGGCACTCCAAATAGTAATTGTTATTAAAATAAGAGAGAACAATGACTCAAAGTACTTAAGGCTACTCCATAGCGCTCTTTCTAGTGTACAGTCACACGTAGGTCCAGTGGCGTGGCGTGACATTCAATGGGAGAGAAGTTCCAAATAGTAATTGTTATTAAAATAAGAGAGAACAACGGCTCAAAGCACTTAAGGCTACTCTTTAGCGCTCTTTCTAGTGTACAGTCACACGTAGGTCCAGTGCCGGGTCGTGATATTCAATGGGAGGGGCACTCCAAATAGTAATTGTTATTAAAATAAGAGAGAACAGCGGCTCAAAGTACTTAAGGCTACTCATTAGCGCTCTTTCTAGTGTACAGTCACACGTAGGTCCAGTGGCGGCGCGTGGTATGAAATGGGAGGGAAGCGCCAAATCGTAATTGTTATTAAAATAAGAGAGAACAACGGCTCAAAGTACTTAAGGCTACTCTTTAGCGCTCTTTCTAGTGTACAGTCACACGTAGGTCCAGTGCCGGCGCGTGATATTAAATGGGAGGGAAGCGCCAAATAGTAATTGTTATTTAAATAAGAGAGAACAACGGCTCAAAATACTTAAGGGTACTCTATAGCGCTCTTTCTAGTGTACAGGCACACGTAGGTCCAGTGTCGCGGCGTGATATTCAATTGGAGGGGCACTCCAAATAGTAATTGTTATTAAAATAAGAGAGAACAACGACTCAAAGTACATAAGGCTACTCTTTAGCGCTCTTTCTAGTGTACAGTCACACGTAGGTCCAGTGGCGTGGCGTGACATTCAATGGGAGAGAAGCTCCAAATAGTAATTGTTATTAAAATAAGAGAGAACAACGGCTCAAAGTACTTAAGGCTACTCTTTAGCGCTCTTTCTGGTGTACAGTCACACGTAGGTCCAGTGGCGCTCGTGACATTCAATGGGAGAGAAGTTCCAAATAGTAATTGTTATTAAAATAAGAGAGAACAACGGCTCAAAGCACTTAAGGCTACTCTTTAGCGCTCTTTCTGGTGTACAGTCACACGTAGGTCCAGTGGCGTGGCGTGACATTCAATGGGAGAGAAGTTCCAAATAGTAATTGTTATTAAAATAAGAGAGAACAACGGCTCAAAATACTTAAGGCTACTCTTTAGCGCTCTTTCTGGTGTACAGTCACACGTAGGTCCAGTGACGAGGCGTGATATTCAATGGGAGGGGAGCTCCAAATAGTAATTGTTATTAAAATAAGAGAGAACAACGACTCAAAGCACTTAAGGCTACTCTTTAGCGCTCTTTCTAGTGTACAGTCACACGTAGGTGCAGTGGCGGGGCGTGATATTCAATGGGGGGTAAGCTCCAAATAGTAATTGTTATTAAAATAAGAGAGAACAACGGCTCAAACTTCTTAAGGCTTCTCTTTAGCGCTCTTTCTAGTGTACAGTCACACGTAGGTCCAGTGACGGGGCGTGATATTCAATTGGAGGGGCACTCCAAATAGTAATTGTTATTAAAATAAGAGAGAACAACGACTCAAAGTACTTAAGGCTACTCTTTGGTGCTCTTTCTAGTGTACAGTCACAGGTAGGTCCAGTGGCGTCCGTGATATTCAATGGGAGAGAAGCTCCAAATAGTAATTGTTATTAAAATAAGAGAGAACAACGACCCAAAGTACTTAAGGCTACTCTTTAGCGCTCTTTCTAGTGTACAGTCACATGTAGGTCCAGTGCCGGGCCGTGATATTCAATGGGAGAGAAGCTCCAAGTAGTAATTGTTATTAAAATAAGAGAGAACAACGACTCAAAGTACTTAAGGCTACTCTTTGGTGCTCTTTCTAGTGTACAGTCACATGTAGGTCCAGTGCCGGGCCGTGATATTCAATGGGAGAGAAGCTCCAAGTAGTAATTGTTATTAAAATAAGAGAGAACAACGACCCAAAGTACTTAAGGCTACTCTATAGCGCTCTTTCTAGTGTACAGTCACACGTAGGTCCAGTGCCGGGGCGTGAAATTTAATGGGAGGTAAGCGCCAAATAGTAATTGTTATTAAAATAAGAGAGAACAATGACTCAAAGTACTTAAGGCTACTCTTTAGCGCTCTTTCTAGTGTACAGTCACACGTAGGTCCAGATCCGGGCCGTGATATTCAATGGGAGGGGAGCTCCAAATAGTAATTGTTATTAAAATAAGAGAGAACAATGACTCAAAGTACTTAAGGCTACTCTTTAGCGCTCTTTCTAGTGTACAGTCACACGTAGGTCCAGTGGCGGGGCGTGACATTAAATGGGAGGGGAGCTCCAAATAGTAATTGTTATTAAAATAAGAGAGAACAACGACTCAAAGTACTTAAGGCTACTCTTTGGTGCTCTTTCTAGTGTACAGTCACATGTAGGTCCAGTGCCGGGCCGTGATATTCAGTGGGAGTGAAGCTCCAAATAGTAATTGTTATTAAAATAAGAGAGAACAACGACTCAAAGTACTTAAGGCAACTCTTTGGCGCTCTTTCTAGTGTACAGTCACACGTAGGTCCAGTGACGGGACGTGACATACAATGGGAGGGGCACTCCAAATAGTAATTGTTATTAAAATAAGAGAGAACAACGGCTCAAAGCACTTAAGGCTACTCTTTGGCGCTCTTTCTAGTGTACAGTCACACGTAGGTCCAGTGGCGAGGCGTGACATTAAATGGGAGGGGAGCTCCAAATAGTAATTGTTATTAAAATAAGAGAGAACAATGACTCAAAGTACTTAAGGCTACTCTTTAGCGCTCTTTCTGGTGTACAGTCACACGTAGGTCCAGCGGCGAGGCGTGATATTCAATGGGAGAGAAGCTCCAAATAGTAATTGTTATTAAAATAAGAGAGAACAATGACTCAAAGTACTTAAGGCTACTCTTTAGCGCTCTTTCTAGTGTACAGTCACACGTAGGTCCAGATCCGGGCCGTGATATTCAATGGGAGGTAAGCTCCAAATAGTAATTGTTATTAAAATAAGAGAGAACAATGACTCAATGTACTTAAGGCTACTCTTTAGCGCTCTTTCTAGTGTACAGTCACACGTAGGTCCAGTGGCGAGGCGTGATATTCAATGGGAGGGGAGCTCCAAATAGTAATTGTTATTAAAATAAGAGAGAACAATGACTCAAAGTACTTAAGGCTACTCTTTAGCGCTCTTTCTAGTGTACAGTCACACATAGGTCCAGTGCCGGGGCGTGATATTCAATGGGAGGGGAGCTCCAAATAGCAATTGTTATTAAAATAAGAGAGAACAATGACTCAAAGTACTTAAGGCTACTCTTTAGCGCTCTTTCTAGTGTACAGTCACACGTAGGTCCAGTGCCGGGGCGTGATATTCAATGGGAGGTAAGCTCCAAATAGTAATTGTTATTAAAATAAGAGAGAACAACGGCTCAAAGTACTTAAGGCTACTCTTTAGCGCTCTTTCTAGTGTGCAGTCACACGTAGGTCCAGTGGCGAGGCGTGATATTCAATGGGAGGGGAGCTCCAAATAGTAATTGTTATTAAAATAAGAGAGAACAACGACTCAAAGTACTTAAGGCTACTCTTTAGCGCTCTTTCTAGTGTACAGTCACACGTAGGTCCAGATCCGGGCCGTGATATTCAATGGGAGGTAAGCTCCAAATAGTAATTGTTATTAAAATAAGAGAGAACAACGACTGAAAGTACTTAAGGCTACTCTTTAGCGCTCTTTCTAGTGTACAGTCACACGTAGGTCCAGTGGCGAGGCGTGATATTCAATGGGAGGGGAGCTCCAAATAGTAATTGTTATTAAAATAAGAGAGAACAATGACTCAAAGTACTTAAGGCTACTCTTTAGCGCTCTTTCTAGTGTACAGTCACACGTAGGTCCAGTGGCGTGGCGTGATATTCAATGGGAGGGGAGCTCCTAATAGTAATTGTTATTAAAATAAGAGAGAACAATGACTCAAAGTACTTAAGGCTACTCTTTAGCGCTCTTTCTAGTGTACAGTCACACGTAGGTCCAGTGGCGGGGCGTGACATTAAATGGGAGGGGAGCTCCAAATAGTAATTGTTATTAAAATAAGAGAGAACAATGACTCAAAGTACTTAAGGCTACTCTTTAGCGCTCTTTCTAGTGTACAGTCACACGTAGGTCCAGTGCCGGGGCGTGATATTCAATGGGAGGGGCACTCCAAATAGTAATTGTTATTAAAATAAGAGAGAACAACGACTGAAAGTACTTAAGGCTACTCTTTAGCGCTCTTTCTAGTGTACAGTCACACGTAGGTCCAGTGGCGAGGCGTGATATTCAATGGGAGGGGAGCTCCAAATAGTAATTGTTATTAAAATAAGAGAGAACAATGACTCAAAGTACTTAAGGCTACTCTTTAGCGCTCTTTCTAGTGTACAGTCACACGTAGGTCCAGTGGCGGGGCGTGACATTCAATGGGAGGTAAGCTCCAAATAGTAATTGTTATTAAAATAAGAGAGAACAACGACTCAAAGTACTTAAGGCTACTCTTTGGTGCTCTTTCTAGTGTACAGTCACAGGTAGGTCCAGTGGCGTCCGTGATATTCAATGGGAGAGAAGCTCCAAATAGTAATTGTTATTAAAATAAGAGAGAACAACGACCCAAAGTACTTAAGGCTACTCTTTAGCGCTCTTTCTAGTGTACAGTCACATGTAGGTCCAGTGCCGGGCCGTGATATTCAATGGGAGAGAAGCTCCAAGTAGTAATTGTTATTAAAATAATAGAGAACAACGACTCAAAGTACTTAAGGCTACTCTTTGGTGCTCTTTCTAGTGTACAGTCACATGTAGGTCCAGTGCCGGGCCGTGATATTCAATGGGAGAGAAGCTCCAAGTAGTAATTGTTATTAAAATAAGAGAGAACAACGACCCAAAGTACTTAAGGCTACTCTATAGCGCTCTTTCTAGTGTACAGTCACACGTAGGTCCAGTGCCGGGGCGTGAAATTCAATGGGAGGTAAGCGCCAAATAGTAATTGTTATTAAAATAAGAGAGAACAATGACTCAAAGTACTTAAGGCTACTCTTTAGCGCTCTTTCTAGTGTACAGTCACACGTAGGTCCAGATCCGGGCCGTGATATTCAATGGGAGGGGAGCTCCAAATAGTAATTGTTATTAAAATAAGAGAGAACAATGACTCAAAGTACTTAAGGCTACTCTTTAGCGCTCTTTCTAGTGTACAGTCACACGTAGGTCCAGTGGCGGGGCGTGACATTAAATGGGAGGGGAGCTCCAAATAGTAATTGTTATTAAAATAAGAGAGAACAACGACTCAAAGTACTTAAGGCTACTCTTTGGTGCTCTTTCTAGTGTACAGTCACATGTAGGTCCAGTGCCGGGCCGTGATATTCAGTGGGAGTGAAGCTCCAAATAGTAATTGTTATTAAAATAAGAGAGAACAACGACTCAAAGTACTTAAGGCAACTCTTTGGCGCTCTTTCTAGTGTACGGTCACACGTAGGTCCAGTGACGGGACGTGACATACAATGGGAGGGGCACTCCAAATAGTAATTGTTATTAAAATAAGAGAGAACAACGGCTCAAAGCACTTAAGGCTACTCTTTGGCGCTCTTTCTAGTGTACAGTCACACGTAGGTCCAGTGGCGGGGCGTGACATTAAATGGGAGGGGAGCTCCAAATAGTAATTGTTATTAAAATAAGAGAGAACAATGACTCAAAGTACTTAAGGCTACTCTTTAGCGCTCTTTCTGGTGTACAGTCACACGTAGGTCCAGCGGCAAGGCGTGATATTCAATGGGAGAGAAGCTCCAAATAGTAATTGTTATTAAAATAAGAGAGAACAATGACTCAAAGTACTTAAGGCTACTCTTTAGCGCTCTTTCTAGTGTACAGTCACACGTAGGTCCAGATCCGGGCCGTGATATTCAATGGGAGGTAAGCTCCAAATAGTAATTGTTATTAAAATAAGAGAGAACAATGACTCAATGTACTTAAGGCTACTCTTTAGCGCTCTTTCTAGTGTACAGTCACACGTAGGTCCAGTGGCGAGGCGTGATATTCAATGGGAGGGGAGCTCCAAATAGTAATTGTTATTAAAATAAGAGAGAACAATGACTCAAAGTACTTAAGGCTACTCTTTAGCGCTCTTTCTAGTGTACAGTCACACATAGGTCCAGTGCCGGGGCGTGATATTCAATGGGAGGGGAGCTCCAAATAGCAATTGTTATTAAAATAAGAGAGAACAATGACTCAAAGTACTTAAGGCTACTCTTTAGCGCTCTTTCTAGTGTACAGTCACACGTAGGTCCAGTGCCGGGGCGTGATATTCAATGGGAGGTAAGCTCCAAATAGTAATTGTTATTAAAATAAGAGAGAACAACGGCTCAAAGTACTTAAGGCTACTCTTTAGCGCTCTTTCTAGTGTGCAGTCACACGTAGGTCCAGTGGCGAGGCGTGATATTCAATGGGAGGGGAGCTCCAAATAGTAATTGTTATTAAAATAAGAGAGAACAACGACTCAAAGTACTTAAGGCTACTCTTTAGCGCTCTTTCTAGTGTACAGTCACACGTAGGTCCAGATCCGGGCCGTGATATTCAATGGGAGGTAAGCTCCAAATAGTAATTGTTATTAAAATAAGAGAGAACAACGACTGAAAGTACTTAAGGCTACTCTTTAGCGCTCTTTCTAGTGTACAGTCACACGTAGGTCCAGTGGCGAGGCGTGATATTCAATGGGAGGGGAGCTCCAAATAGTAATTGTTATTAAAATAAGAGAGAACAATGACTCAAAGTACTTAAGGCTACTCTTTAGCGCTCTTTCTAGTGTACAGTCACACGTAGGTCCAGTGGCGTGGCGTGATATTCAATGGGAGGGGAGCTCCTAATAGTAATTGTTATTAAAATAAGAGAGAACAATGACTCAAAGTACTTAAGGCTACTCTTTAGCGCTCTTTCTAGTGTACAGTCACACGTAGGTCCAGTGGCGGGGCGTGACATTAAATGGGAGGGGAGCTCCAAATAGTAATTGTTATTAAAATAAGAGAGAACAATGACTCAAAGTACTTAAGGCTACTCTTTAGCGCTCTTTCTAGTGTACAGTCACACGTAGGTCCAGTGCCGGGGCGTGATATTCAATGGGAGGGGCACTCCAAATAGTAATTGTTATTAAAATAAGAGAGAACAACGACTGAAAGTACTTAAGGCTACTCTTTAGCGCTCTTTCTAGTGTACAGTCACACGTAGGTCCAGTGGCGAGGCGTGATATTCAATGGGAGGGGAGCTCCAAATAGTAATTGTTATTAAAATAAGAGAGAACAATGACTCAAAGTACTTAAGGCTACTCTTTAGCGCTCTTTCTAGTGTACAGTCACACGTAGGTCCAGTGGCGGGGCGTGACATTCAATGGGAGGTAAGCTCCAAATAGTAATTGTTATTAAAATAAGAGAGAACAACGACCCAAAGTACTTAAGGCTACTCTTTAGCGCTCTTTCTAGTGTACAGGCACACGTAGGTCCAGTGGCGCGGCGTGATATTCAATTGGAGGGGCACTCGAAATAGTAATTGTTATTAAAATAAGAGAGAACAACGACTCAAAGTACATAAGGCAACTCTTTAGCGCTCTTTCTGGTGTACAGTCACACGTAGGTCCAGTGACGAGGCGTGATATTCAATGGGAGGGGAGCTCCAAATAGTAATTGTTATTAAAATAAGAGAGAACAACGACTCAAAGCACTTAAGGCTACTCTTTAGCGCTCTTTCTAGTGTACAGTCACACGTAGGTGCAGTGGCGGGGCGTGATATTCAATGGGGGGTAAGCTCCAAATAGTAATTGTTATTAAAATAAGAGAGAACAACGGCTCAAACTTCTTAAGGCTTCTCTTTAGCGCTCTTTCTAGTGTACAGTCACACGTAGGTCCAGTGACGGGGCGTGATATTCAATTGGAGGGGCACTCCAAATAGTAATTGTTATTAAAATAAGAGAGAACAACGACTCAAAGTACTTAAGGCTACTCTTTGGTGCTCTTTCTAGTGTACAGTCACAGGTAGGTCCAGTGGCGTCCGTGATATTCAATGGGAGAGAAGCTCCAAATAGTAATTGTTATTAAAATAAGAGAGAACAACGACCCAAAGTACTTAAGGCTACTCTTTAGCGCTCTTTCTAGTGTACAGTCACATGTAGGTCCAGTGCCGGGCCGTGATATTCAATGGGAGAGAAGCTCCAAGTAGTAATTGTTATTAAAATAAGAGAGAACAACGACTCAAAGTACTTAAGGCTACTCTTTGGTGCTCTTTCTAGTGTACAGTCACATGTAGGTCCAGTGCCGGGCCGTGATATTCAATGGGAGAGAAGCTCCAAGTAGTAATTGTTATTAAAATAAGAGAGAACAACGACCCAAAGTACTTAAGGCTACTCTATAGCGCTCTTTCTAGTGTACAGTCACACGTAGGTCCAGTGCCGGGGCGTGAAATTCAATGGGAGGTAAGCGCCAAATAGTAATTGTTATTAAAATAAGAGAGAACAATGACTCAAAGTACTTAAGGCTACTCTTTAGCGCTCTTTCTAGTGTACAGTCACACGTAGGTCCAGATCCGGGCCGTGATATTCAATGGGAGGGGAGCTCCAAATAGTAATTGTTATTAAAATAAGAGAGAACAATGACTCAAAGTACTTAAGGCTACTCTTTAGCGCTCTTTCTAGTGTACAGTCACACGTAGGTCCAGTGGCGGGGCGTGACATTAAATGGGAGGGGAGCTCCAAATAGTAATTGTTATTAAAATAAGAGAGAACAACGACTCAAAGTACTTAAGGCTACTCTTTGGTGCTCTTTCTAGTGTACAGTCACATGTAGGTCCAGTGCCGGGCCGTGATATTCAGTGGGAGTGAAGCTCCAAATAGTAATTGTTATTAAAATAAGAGAGAACAACGACTCAAAGTACTTAAGGCAACTCTTTGGCGCTCTTTCTAGTGTACAGTGACACGTAGGTCCAGTGACGGGACGTGACATACAATGGGAGGGGCACTCCAAATAGTAATTGTTATTAAAATAAGAGAGAACAACGGCTCAAAGCACTTAAGGCTACTCTTTGGCGCTCTTTCTAGTGTACAGTCACACGTAGGTCCAGTGGCGGGGCGTGACATTAAATGGGAGGGGAGCTCCAAATAGTAATTGTTATTAAAATAAGAGAGAACAATGACTCAAAGTACTTAAGGCTACTCTTTAGCGCTCTTTCTGGTGTACAGTCACACGTAGGTCCAGCGGCGAGGCGTGATATTCAATGGGAGAGAAGCTCCAAATAGTAATTGTTATTAAAATAAGAGAGAACAATGACTCAAAGTACTTAAGGCTACTCTTTAGCGCTCTTTCTAGTGTACAGTCACACGTAGGTCCAGATCCGGGCCGTGATATTCAATGGGAGGTAAGCTCCAAATAGTAATTGTTATTAAAATAAGAGAGAACAATGACTCAATGTACTTAAGGCTACTCTTTAGCGCTCTTTCTAGTGTACAGTCACACGTAGGTCCAGTGGCGAGGCGTGATATTCAATGGGAGGGGAGCTCCAAATAGTAATTGTTATTAAAATAAGAGAGAACAATGACTCAAAGTACTTAAGGCTACTCTTTAGCGCTCTTTCTAGTGTACAGTCACACATAGGTCCAGTGCCGGGGCGTGATATTCAATGGGAGGGGAGCTCCAAATAGCAATTGTTATTAAAATAAGAGAGAACAATGACTCAAAGTACTTAAGGCTACTCTTTAGCGCTCTTTCTAGTGTACAGTCACACGTAGGTCCAGTGCCGGGGCGTGATATTCAATGGGAGGTAAGCTCCAAATAGTAATTGTTATTAAAATAAGAGAGAACAACGGCTCAAAGTACTTAAGGCTACTCTTTAGCGCTCTTTCTAGTGTGCAGTCACACGTAGGTCCAGTGGCGAGGCGTGATATTCAATGGGAGGGGAGCTCCAAATAGTAATTGTTATTAAAATAAGAGAGAACAACGACTCAAAGTACTTAAGGCTACTCTTTAGCGCTCTTTCTAGTGTACAGTCACACGTAGGTCCAGATCCGGGCCGTGATATTCAATGGGAGGTAAGCTCCAAATAGTAATTGTTATTAAAATAAGAGAGAACAACGACTGAAAGTACTTAAGGCTACTCTTTAGCGCTCTTTCTAGTGTACAGTCACACGTAGGTCCAGTGGCGAGGCGTGATATTCAATGGGAGGGGAGCTCCAAATAGTAATTGTTATTAAAATAAGAGAGAACAATGACTCAAAGTACTTAAGGCTACTCTTTAGCGCTCTTTCTAGTGTACAGTCACACGTAGGTCCAGTGGCGTGGCGTGATATTCAATGGGAGGGGAGCTCCTAATAGTAATTGTTATTAAAATAAGAGAGAACAATGACTCAAAGTACTTAAGGCTACTCTTTAGCGCTCTTTCTAGTGTACAGTCACACGTAGGTCCAGTGGCGGGGCGTGACATTAAATGGGAGGGGAGCTCCAAATAGTAATTGTTATTAAAATAAGAGAGAACAATGACTCAAAGTACTTAAGGCTACTCTTTAGCGCTCTTTCTAGTGTACAGTCACACGTAGGTCCAGTGCCGGGGCGGGATATTCAATGGGAGGGGCACTCCAAATAGTAATTGTTATTAAAATAAGAGAGAACAACGACTGAAAGTACTTAAGGCTACTCTTTAGCGCTCTTTCTAGTGTACAGTCACACGTAGGTCCAGTGGCGAGGCGTGATATTCAATGGGAGGGGAGCTCCAAATAGTAATTGTTATTAAAATAAGAGAGAACAATGACTCAAAGTACTTAAGGCTACTCTTTAGCGCTCTTTCTAGTGTACAGTCACACGTAGGTCCAGTGGCGGGGCGTGACATTCAATGGGAGGTAAGCTCCAAATAGTAATTGTTATTAAAATAAGAGAGAACAACGACTCAAAGTACTTAAGGCTACTCTTTGGTGCTCTTTCTAGTGTACAGTCACAGGTAGGTCCAGTGGCGTCCGTGATATTCAATGGGAGAGAAGCTCCAAATAGTAATTGTTATTAAAATAAGAGAGAACAACGACCCAAAGTACTTAAGGCTACTCTTTAGCGCTCTTTCTAGTGTACAGTCACATGTAGGTCCAGTGCCGGGCCGTGATATTCAATGGGAGAGAAGCTCCAAGTAGTAATTGTTATTAAAATAAGAGAGAACAACGACTCAAAGTACTTAAGGCTACTCTTTGGTGCTCTTTCTAGTGTACAGTCACATGTAGGTCCAGTGCCGGGCCGTGATATTCAATGGGAGAGAAGCTCCAAGTAGTAATTGTTATTAAAATAAGAGAGAACAACGACCCAAAGTACTTAAGGCTACTCTATAGCGCTCTTTCTAGTGTACAGTCACACGTAGGTCCAGTGCCGGGGCGTGAAATTCAATGGGAGGTAAGCGCCAAATAGTAATTGTTATTAAAATAAGAGAGAACAATGACTCAAAGTACTTAAGGCTACTCTTTAGCGCTCTTTCTAGTGTACAGTCACACGTAGGTCCAGATCCGGGCCGTGATATTCAATGGGAGGGGAGCTCCAAATAGTAATTGTTATTAAAATAAGAGAGAACAATGACTCAAAGTACTTAAGGCTACTCTTTAGCGCTCTTTCTAGTGTACAGTCACACGTAGGTCCAGTGGCGGGGCGTGACATAAAATTGGGAGGGGAGCTCCAAATAGTAATTGTTATTAAAATAAGAGAGAACAACGACTCAAAGTACTTAAGGCTACTCTTTGGTGCTCTTTCTAGTGTACAGTCACATGTAGGTCCAGTGCCGGGCCGTGATATTCAGTGGGAGTGAAGCTCCAAATAGTAATTGTTATTAAAATAAGAGAGAACAACGACTCAAAGTACTTAAGGCAACTCTTTGGCGCTCTTTCTAGTGTACAGTCACACGTAGGTCCAGTGACGGGACGTGACATACAATGGGAGGGGCACTCCAAATAGTAATTGTTATTAAAATAAGAGAGAACAACGGCTCAAAGCACTTAAGGCTACTCTTTGGCGCTCTTTCTAGTGTACAGTCACACGTAGGTCCAGTGGCGGGGCGTGACATTAAATGGGAGGGGAGCTCCAAATAGTAATTGTTATTAAAATAAGAGAGAACAATGACTCAAAGTACTTAAGGCTACTCTTTAGCGCTCTTTCTGGTGTACAGTCACACGTAGGTCCAGCGGCAAGGCGTGATATTCAATGGGAGAGAAGCTCCAAATAGTAATTGTTATTAAAATAAGAGAGAACAATGACTCAAAGTACTTAAGGCTACTCTTTAGCGCTCTTTCTAGTGTACAGTCACACGTAGGTCCAGATCCGGGCCGTGATATTCAATGGGAGGTAAGCTCCAAATAGTAATTGTTATTAAAATAAGAGAGAACAATGACTCAATGTACTTAAGGCTACTCTTTAGCGCTCTTTCTAGTGTACAGTCACACGTAGGTCCAGTGGCGAGGCGTGATATTCAATGGGAGGGGAGCTCCAAATAGTAATTGTTATTAAAATAAGAGAGAACAATGACTCAAAGTACTTAAGGCTACTCTTTAGCGCTCTTTCTAGTGTACAGTCACACATAGGTCCAGTGCCGGGGCGTGATATTCAATGGGAGGGGAGCTCCAAATAGCAATTGTTATTAAAATAAGAGAGAACAATGACTCAAAGTACTTAAGGCTACTCTTTAGCGCTCTTTCTAGTGTACAGTCACACGTAGGTCCAGTGCCGGGGCGTGATATTCAATGGGAGGTAAGCTCCAAATAGTAATTGTTATTAAAATAAGAGAGAACAACGGCTCAAAGTACTTAAGGCTACTCTTTAGCGCTCTTTCTAGTGTGCAGTCACACGTAGGTCCAGTGGCGAGGCGTGATATTCAATGGGAGGGGAGCTCCAAATAGTAATTGTTATTAAAATAAGAGAGAACAACGACTCAAAGTACTTAAGGCTACTCTTTAGCGCTCTTTCTAGTGTACAGTCACACGTAGGTCCAGATCCGGGCCGTGATATTCAATGGGAGGTAAGCTCCAAATAGTAATTGTTATTAAAATAAGAGAGAACAACGACTGAAAGTACTTAAGGCTACTCTTTAGCGCTCTTTCTAGTGTACAGTCACACGTAGGTCCAGTGGCGAGGCGTGATATTCAATGGGAGGGGAGCTCCAAATAGTAATTGTTATTAAAATAAGAGAGAACAATGACTCAAAGTACTTAAGGCTACTCTTTAGCGCTCTTTCTAGTGTACAGTCACACGTAGGTCCAGTGGCGTGGCGTGATATTCAATGGGAGGGGAGCTCCTAATAGTAATTGTTATTAAAATAAGAGAGAACAATGACTCAAAGTACTTAAGGCTACTCTTTAGCGCTCTTTCTAGTGTACAGTCACACGTAGGTCCAGTGGCGGGGCGTGACATTAAATGGGAGGGGAGCTCCAAATAGTAATTGTTATTAAAATAAGAGAGAACAATGACTCAAAGTACTTAAGGCTACTCTTTAGCGCTCTTTCTAGTGTACAGTCACACGTAGGTCCAGTGCCGGGGCGTGATATTCAATGGGAGGGGCACTCCAAATAGTAATTGTTATTAAAATAAGAGAGAACAACGACTGAAAGTACTTAAGGCTACTCTTTAGCGCTCTTTCTAGTGTACAGTCACACGTAGGTCCAGTGGCGAGGCGTGATATTCAATGGGAGGGGAGCTCCAAATAGTAATTGTTATTAAAATAAGAGAGAACAATGACTCAAAGTACTTAAGGCTACTCTTTAGCGCTCTTTCTAGTGTACAGTCACACGTAGGTCCAGTGGCGGGGCGTGACATTCAATGGGAGGTAAGCTCCAAATAGTAATTGTTATTAAAATAAGAGAGAACAACGACCCAAAGTACTTAAGGCTACTCTTTAGCGCTCTTTCTAGTGTACAGGCACACGTAGGTCCAGTGGCGCGGCGTGATATTCAATTGGAGGGGCACTCGAAATAGTAATTGTTATTAAAATAAGAGAGAACAACGACTCAAAGTACATAAGGCAACTCTTTAGCGCTCTTTCTAGTGTACAGTCACACGTAGGTCCAGTGCCGGGGCGTGATATTCAATGGGAGGGGAGCTCCAAATAGTAATTGTTATTAAAATAAGAGAGAACAATGACTCAAAGTACTTAAGGCTACTCTTTAGCGCTCTTTCTAGTGTACAGTCACACGTAGGTCCAGATCCGGGCCGTGATATTCAATGGGAGGTAAGCTCCAAATAGTAATTGTTATTAAAATAAGAGAGAACAACGACCCAAAGTACTTAAGGCTACTCTTTAGCGCTCTTTCTAGTGTACAGGCACACGTAGGTCCAGTGGCGCGGCGTGATATTCAATTGGAGGGGCACTCGAAATAGTAATTGTTATTAAAATAAGAGAGAACAACGACTCAAAGTACATAAGGCTACTCTTTAGCGCTCTTTCTAGTGTACAGTCACACGTAGGTCCAGTGGCGTGGCGTGACATTCAATGGGAGAGAAGCTCCAAATATTAATTGTTATTAAAATAAGAGAGAACAATGACTCAAAGTACTTAAGGCTACTCTTTAGCGCTCTTTCTAGTGTACAGTCACACGTAGGTCCAGTGGCGGGGCGTGACATTAAATGGGAGGGGAGCTCCAAATAGTAATTGTTATTAAAATAAGAGAGAACAATGACTCAAAGTACTTAAGGCTACTCTTTAGCGCTCTTTCTAGTGTACAGTCACACGTAGGTCCAGTGCCGGGGCGTGATATTCAATTGGAGGGGCACTCCAAATAGTAATTGTTATTAAAATAAGAGAGAACAATGACTCAAAGTACTTAAGGCTACTCCATAGCGCTCTTTCTAGTGTACAGTCACACGTAGGTCCAGTGGCGTGGCGTGACATTCAATGGGAGAGAAGTTCCAAATAGTAATTGTTATTAAAATAAGAGAGAACAACGGCTCAAAGCACTTAAGGCTACTCTTTAGCGCTCTTTCTGGTGTACAGTCACACGTAGGTCCAGTGGCGTGGCGTGACATTCAATGGGAGCGAAGTTCCAAATAGTAATTGTTATTAAAATAAGAGAGAACAACGGCTCAAAATACTTAAGGCTACTCTTTAGCGCTCTTCTGGTGTACAGTCACACGTAGGTCCAGTGACGAGGCGTGATATTCAATGGGAGGGGAGCTCCAAATAGTAATTGTTATTAAAATAAGAGAGAACAACGACTCAAAGTACTTAAGGCTACTCTTTAGCGCTCTTTCTAGTGTACAGTCACATGTAGGTCCAGTGCCGGGCCGTGATATTCAATGGGAGTGAAGCTCCAAATAGTAATTGTTATTAAAATAAGAGAGAACAATGACTCAAAGTACTTAAGGCTACCCTTTAGCGCTCTTTCTAGTGTACAGTCACACGTAGGTCCAGTGGCGGGCCGTGATATTCAATGGGAGAGAAGCTCCAAATAGTAATTGTTATTAAAATAAGAGAGAACAACGACCCAAAGTACTTAAGGCTACTCTTTAGCGCTCTTTCTAGTGTACAGTCACATGTAGGTCCAGTGCCGGGCCGTGATATTCAATGGGAGAGAAGCTCCAAGTAGTAATTGTTATTAAAATAAGAGAGAACAACGACTCAAAGTACTTAAGGCTACTCTTTGGTGCTCTTTCTAGTGTACAGTCACATGTAGGTCCAGTGCCGGGCCGTGATATTCAATGGGAGAGAAGATCCAAGTAGTAATTGTTATTAAAATAAGAGAGAACAACGACCCAAAGTACTTAAGGCTACTCTATAGCGCTCTTTCTAGTGTACAGTCACACGTAGGTCCAGTGCCGGGGCGTGAAATTCAATGGTAGGTAAGCGCCAAATAGTAATTGTTATTAAAATGAGAGAGAACAATGACTCAAAATACTTAAGGCTACTCTTTAGCGCCCTTTCTAGTGTACAGTCACACGTAGGTCCAGATCCAGGCCGTGATATTCAATGGGAGGGGAGCTCCAAATAGTGTTTGTTATTAAAATAAGAGAGAACAATGACTCAAAGTACTTAAGGCTACTCTTTAGCGCTCTTTCTAGTGTACAGTCACACGTAGGTCCAGTGGCGGGGCGTGACATTAAATGGGAGGGGAGCTCCAAATAGTAATTGTTATTAAAATAAGAGAGAACAACGACTCAAAGTACTTAAGGCTACTCTTTGGTGCTCTTTCTAGTGTACAGTCACATGTAGGTCCAGTGCCGGGCCGTGATATTCAATGGGAGTGAAGCTCCAAATAGTAATTGTTATTAAAATAAGAGAGAACAACGACTCAAAGTACTTAAGGCAACTCTTTAGCGCTCTTTCTAGTGTACAGTCACACGTAGGTCCAGATCCGGGCCGTGATATTCAATGGGAGGGGCACTCCAAATAGTAATTGTTATTAAAATAAGAGAGAACAACGGCTCAAAGTACTTAAGGCTACTCTTTGGCGCTCTTTCTAGTGTACAGTCACACGTAGGTCCAGTGGCGGGGCGTGACATACAATGGGAGGGGAGCTCCAAATAGTAATTGTTATTAAAATAAGAGAGAACAATGACTCAAAGTACTTAAGGCTACTCTTTAGCGCTCTTTCTGGTGTACAGTCACACGTAGGTCCAGCGGCGAGGCGTGATAATCAATGGGAGAGAAGCTCCAAATAGTAATTGTTATTAAAATAAGAGAGAACAATGACTCAAAGTACTTAAGGCTACTCTTTAGCGCTCTTTCTAGCGTACAGTCACACGTAGGTCCAGTGCCGGGTCGTGATATTCAATGGGAGGGGCACTCCAAATAGTAATTTTTATTAAAATAAGAGAGAACAGCGGCTCAAAGTACTTAAGGCTACTCTTTAGCGCTCTTTCTAGTGTACAGTCACACGTAGGTCCAGTGACGGGGCGTGATATTCAATTGGAGGGGCACTCCAAATAGTAATTGTTATTAAAATAAGAGAGAACAACGGCTCAAAGTACTTAAGGCTACTCTTTAGCGCTCTTTCTGGTGTACAGTCACACGTAGGTCCAGTGGCGTGGCGTGACATTCAATGGGAGAGAAGTTCCAAATAGTAATTGTTATTAAAATAAGAGAGAACAACGGCTCAAAGCACTTAAGGCTACTCTTTAGCGCTCTTTCTGGTGTACAGTCACACGTAGGTCCAGTGGCGTGGCGTGACATTCAATGGGAGAGAAGTTCCAAATAGTAATTGTTATTAAAATAAGAGAGAACAACGGCTCAAAATACTTAAGGCTATTCTTTAGCGCTCTTCTGGTGTACAGTCACACGTAGGTCCAGTGACGAGGCGTGATATTCAATGGGAGGGGAGCTCCAAATAGTAATTGTTATTAAAATAAGAGAGAACAACGACTCAAAGTACTTAAGGCTACTCTTTAGTGCTCTTTCTAGTGTACAGTCACATGTAGGTCCAGTGCCGGGCCGTGATATTCAATGGGAGTGAAGCTCCAAATAGTAATTGTTATTAAAATAAGAGAGAACAATGACTCAAAGTACTTAAGGCTACTCTTTAGCGCTCTTTCTAGTGTACAGTCACACGTAGGTCCAGTGCCGGGGCGTGACATTCAATGGGAGAGAAGCTCCAAATAGTAATTGTTATTAAAATAAGAGAGAACAATGACTCAAAGTACTTAAGGCTACTCTTTAGCGCTCTTTCTAGTGTACAGTCACACGTAGGTCCAGTGCCGGGGCGTGACATTCAATGGGAGAGAGGCTCCAAATAGTAATTGTTATTAAAATAAGAGAGAACAACGACTCAAAGTACCTAAGGCTACTCTTTGGCGCTCTTTCTAGTGTACAGTCACAAGTAGGTCCAGTGGCGGGCCATGATATTCAATGGGAGAGAAGCTCCAAATAGTAATTGTTATTAAAATAAGAGAGAACAACGACCCAAAGTACTTAAGGCTACTCTTTAGCGCTCTTTCTAGTGTACAGTCACATGTAGGTCCAGTGCCGGGCCGTGATATTCAATGGGAGAGAAGCTCCAAGTAGTAATTGTTATTAAAATAAGAGAGAACAACGACTCAAAGTTCTTAAGGCTACTCTTTGGTGCTCTTTCTAGTGTACAGTCACATGTAGGTCCAGTGCCGGGCCGTGATATTCAATGGGAGAGAAGCTCCAAGTAGTAATTGTTATTAAAATAAGAGAGAACAACGACCCAAAGTACTTAAGGCTACTCTATAGCGCTCTTTCTAGTGTACAGTCACACGTAGGTCCAGTGCCGGGGCGTGAAATTCAATGGGAGGTAAGCGCCAAATAGTAATTGTTATTAAAATAAGAGAGAACAATGACTCAAAGTACTTAAGGCTACTCTTTAGCGCACTTTCTAGTGTACAGTCACACGTAGGTCCAGTGCCGGGGCGTGATATTCAATGGGAGGGGAGCTCCAAATAGTAATTGTTATTAAAATAAGAGAGAACAACGACCCAAAGTACTTAAGGCTACTCTTTAGCGCTCTTTCTAGTGTACAGTCACACGTAGGTCCAGATCCGGGCCGTGATTTTCAATGGGAGGGGAGCTCCAAATAGTAATTGTTATTAAAATAAGAGAGAACAATGACTCAAAGTACTTAAGGCTACTCTTTAGCGCTCTTTCTAGTGTACAGTCACACGTAGGTCCAGTGGCCGGGCGTGACATTAAATGGGAGGGGAGCTCCAAATAGTAATTGTTATTAAAATAATAGAGAACAACGACTCAAAGTACTTAAGGCTACTCTTTGGTGCTCTTTCTAGTGTACAGTCACATGTAGGTCCAGTGCCGGGCCGTGATATTCAATGGGAGTGAAGCTCCAAATAGTAATTGTTATTAAAATAAGAGAGAACAACGACTCAAAGTACTTAAGGCTACTCTTTAGCGCTCTTTCTGGTGTACAGTCACACGTAGGTCCAGCGGCGAGGCGTGATAATCAATGGGAGAGAAGCTCCAAATAGTAATTGTTATTAAAATAAGAGAGAACAATGACTCAAAGTACTTAAGGCTACTCTTTAGCGCTCTTTCTAGCGTACAGTCACACGTAGGTCCAGTGCCGGGTCGTGATATTCAATGGGAGGGGCACTCCAAATAGTAATTTTTATTAAAATAAGAGAGAACAGCGGCTCAAAGTACTTAAGGCTACTCTTTAGCGCTCTTTCTAGTGTACAGTCACACGTAGGTCCAGAGACGGGGCGTGATATTCAATTGGAGGGGCACTCCAAATAGTAATTGTTATTAAAATAAGAGAGAACAACGGCTCAAAGTACTTAAGGCTACTCTTTAGCGCTCTTTCTGGTGTACAGTCACACGTAGGTCCAGTGGCGTGGCGTGACATTCAATGGGAGAGAAGTTCCAAATAGTAATTGTTATTAAAATAAGAGAGAACAACGGCTCAAAGCACTTAAGGCTACTCTTTAGCGCTCTTTCTGGTGTACAGTCACACGTAGGTCCAGTGGCGTGGCGTGACATTCAATGGGAGAGAAGTTCCAAATAGTAATTGTTATTAAAATAAGAGAGAACAACGGCTCAAAATACTTAAGGCTACTCTTGAGCGCTCTTCTGGTGTACAGTCACACGTAGGTCCAGTGACGAGGCGTGATATTCAATGGGAGGGGAGCTCCAAATAGTAATTGTTATTAAAATAAGAGAGAACAACGACTCAAAGTACTTAAGGCTACTCTTTAGTGCTCTTTCTAGTGTACAGTCACATGTAGGTCCAGTGCCGGGCCGTGATATTCAATGGGAGTGAAGCTCCAAATAGTAATTGTTATTAAAATAAGAGAGAACAATGACTCAAAGTACTTAAGGCTACTCTTTAGCGCTCTTTCTAGTGTACAGTCACACGTAGGTCCAGTGCCGGGGCGTCACATTCAATGGGAGAGAAGCTCCAAATAGTAATTGTTATTAAAATAAGAGAGAACAATGACTCAAAGTACTTAAGGCTACTCTTTAGCGCTCTTTCTAGTGTACAGTCACACGTAGGTCCAGTGCCGGGGCGTGACATTCAATGGGAGAGAGGCTCCAAATAGTAATTGTTATTAAAATAAGAGAGAACAACGACTCAAAGTACCTAAGGCTACTCTTTGGCGCTCTTTCTAGTGTACAGTCACAAGTAGGTCCAGTGGCGGGCCATGATATTCAATGGGAGAGAAGCTCCAAATAGTAATTGTTATTAAAATAAGAGAGAACAACGACCCAAAGTACTTAAGGCTACTCTTTAGCGCTCTTTCTAGTGTACAGTCACATGTAGGTCCAGTGCCGGGCCGTGATATTCAATGGGAGAGAAGCTCCAAGTAGTAATTGTTATTAAAATAAGAGAGAACAACGACTCAAAGTTCTTAAGGCTACTCTTTGGTGCTCTTTCTAGTGTACAGTCACATGTAGGTCCAGTGCCGGGCCGTGATATTCAATGGGAGAGAAGCTCCAAGTAGTAATTGTTATTAAAATAAGAGAGAACAACGACCCAAAGTACTTAAGGCTACTCTATAGCGCTCTTTCTAGTGTACAGTCACACGTAGGTCCAGTGGCGGGGCGTGACATTAAATGGGAGGGGAGCTCCAAATAGTAATTGTTATTAAAATAAGAGAGAACAATGACTCAAAGTACTTAAGGCTACTCTTTAGCGCTCTTTCTAGTGTACAGTCACACGTAGGTCCAGTGCCGGGGCGTGATATTCAATGGGAGGGGCACTCCAAATAGTAATTGTTATTAAAATAAGAGAGAACAATGACTCAAAGTACTTAAGGCTACTCCATAGCGCTCTTTCTAGTGTACAGTCACACGTAGGTCCAGTGGCGTGGCGTGACATTCAATGGGAGAGAAGTTCCAAATAGTAATTGTTATTAAAATAAGAGAGAACAACGGCTCAAAGCACTTAAGGCTACTCTTTAGCGCTCTTTCTAGTGTACAGTCACACGTAGGTCCAGTGCCGGGTCGTGATATTCAATGGGAGGGGCACTCCAAATAGTAATTGTTATTAAAATAAGAGAGAACAGCGGCTCAAAGTACTTAAGGCTACTCATTAGCGCTCTTTCTAGTGTACAGTCACACGTAGGTCCAGTGGCGGCGCGTGGTATGAAATGGGAGGGAAGCGCCAAATCGTAATTGTTATTAAAATAAGAGAGAACAACGGCTCAAAGTACTTAAGGCTACTCTTTAGCGCTCTTTCTAGTGTACAGTCACACGTAGGTCCAGTGCCGGCGCGTGATATTAAATGGGAGGGAAGCGCCAAATAGTAATTGTTATTTAAATAAGAGAGAACAACGGCTCAAAATACTTAAGGGTACTCTATAGCGCTCTTTCTAGTGTACAGGCACACGAAGGTCCAGTGTCGCGGCGTGATATTCAATTGGAGGGGCACTCCAAATAGTAATTGTTATTAAAATAAGAGAGAACAACGACTCAAAGTACATAAGGCTACTCTTTAGCGCTCTTTCTAGTGTACAGTCACACGTAGGTCCAGTGGCGTGGCGTGACATTCAATGGGAGAGAAGCTCCAAATAGTAATTGTTATTAAAATAAGAGAGAACAACGGCTCAAAGTACTTAAGGCTACTCTTTAGCGCTCTTTCTGGTGTACAGTCACACGTAGGTCCAGTGGCGTGGCGTGACATTCAATGGGAGAGAAGTTCCAAATAGTAATTGTTATTAAAATAAGAGAGAACAACGGCTCAAAGCACTTAAGGCTACTCTTTAGCGCTCTTTCTGGTGTACAGTCACACGTAGGTCCAGTGGCGTGGCGTGACATTCAATGGGAGAGAAGTTCCAAATAGTAATTGTTATTAAAATAAGAGAGAACAACGGCTCAAAATACTTAAGGCTACTCTTTAGCGCTCTTTCTGGTGTACAGTCACACGTAGGTCCAGTGACGAGGCGTGATATTCAATGGGAGGGGAGCTCCAAATAGTAATTGTTATTAAAATAAGAGAGAACAACGACTCAAAGCACTTAAGGCTACTCTTTAGCGCTCTTTCTAGTGTACAGTCACACGTAGGTGCAGTGGCGGGGCGTGATATTCAATGGGGGGTAAGCTCCAAATAGTAATTGTTATTAAAATAAGAGAGAACAACGGCTCAAACTTCTTAAGGCTTCTCTTTAGCGCTCTTTCTAGTGTACAGTCACACGTAGGTCCAGTGACGGGGCGTGATATTCAATTGGAGGGGCACTCCAAATAGTAATTGTTATTAAAATAAGAGAGAACAACGACTCAAAGTACTTAAGGCTACTCTTTGGTGCTCTTTCTAGTGTACAGTCACAGGTAGGTCCAGTGGCGTCCGTGATATTCAATGGGAGAGAAGCTCCAAATAGTAATTGTTATTAAAATAAGAGAGAACAACGACCCAAAGTACTTAAGGCTACTCTTTAGCGCTCTTTCTAGTGTACAGTCACATGTAGGTCCAGTGCCGGGCCGTGATATTCAATGGGAGAGAAGCTCCAAGTAGTAATTGTTATTAAAATAAGAGAGAACAACGACTCAAAGTACTTAAGGCTACTCTTTGGTGCTCTTTCTAGTGTACAGTCACATGTAGGTCCAGTGCCGGGCCGTGATATTCAATGGGAGAGAAGCTCCAAGTAGTAATTGTTATTAAAATAAGAGAGAACAACGACCCAAAGTACTTAAGGCTACTCTATAGCGCTCTTTCTAGTGTACAGTCACACGTAGGTCCAGTGCCGGGGCGTGAAATTCAATGGGAGGTAAGCGCCAAATAGTAATTGTTATTAAAATAAGAGAGAACAATGACTCAAAGTACTTAAGGCTACTCTTTAGCGCTCTTTCTAGTGTACAGTCACACGTAGGTCCAGATCCGGGCCGTGATATTCAATGGGAGGGGAGCTCCAAATAGTAATTGTTATTAAAATAAGAGAGAACAATGACTCAAAGTACTTAAGGCTACTCTTTAGCGCTCTTTCTAGTGTACAGTCACACGTAGGTCCAGTGGCGGGGCGTGACATTAAATGGGAGGGGAGCTCCAAATAGTAATTGTTATTAAAATAAGAGAGAACAACGACTCAAAGTACTTAAGGCTACTCTTTGGTGCTCTTTCTAGTGTACAGTCACATGTAGGTCCAGTGCCGGGCCGTGATATTCAGTGGGAGTGAAGCTCCAAATAGTAATTGTTATTAAAATAAGAGAGAACAACGACTCAAAGTACTTAAGGCAACTCTTTGGCGCTCTTTCTAGTGTACAGTCACACGTAGGTCCAGTGACGGGACGTGACATACAATGGGAGGGGCACTCCAAATAGTAATTGTTATTAAAATAAGAGAGAACAACGGCTCAAAGCACTTAAGGCTACTCTTTGGCGCTCTTTCTAGTGTACAGTCACACGTAGGTCCAGTGGCGGGGCGTGACATTAAATGGGAGGGGAGCTCCAAATAGTAATTGTTATTAAAATAAGAGAGAACAATGACTCAAAGTACTTAAGGCTACTCTTTAGCGCTCTTTCTGGTGTACAGTCACACGTAGGTCCAGCGGCGAGGCGTGATATTCAATGGGAGAGAAGCTCCAAATAGTAATTGTTATTAAAATAAGAGAGAACAATGACTCAAAGTACTTAAGGCTACTCTTTAGCGCTCTTTCTAGTGTACAGTCACACGTAGGTCCAGATCCGGGCCGTGATATTCAATGGGAGGTAAGCTCCAAATAGTAATTGTTATTAAAATAAGAGAGAACAATGACTCAATGTACTTAAGGCTACTCTTTAGCGCTCTTTCTAGTGTACAGTCACACGTAGGTCCAGTGGCGAGGCGTGATATTCAATGGGAGGGGAGCTCCAAATAGTAATTGTTATTAAAATAAGAGAGAACAATGACTCAAAGTACTTAAGGCTACTCTTTAGCGCTCTTTCTAGTGTACAGTCACACATAGGTCCAGTGCCGGGGCGTGATATTCAATGGGAGGGGAGCTCCAAATAGCAATTGTTATTAAAATAAGAGAGAACAATGACTCAAAGTACTTAAGGCTACTCTTTAGCGCTCTTTCTAGTGTACAGTCACACGTAGGTCCAGTGCCGGGGCGTGATATTCAATGGGAGGTAAGCTCCAAATAGTAATTGTTATTAAAATAAGAGAGAACAACGGCTCAAAGTACTTAAGGCTACTCTTTAGCGCTCTTTCTAGTGTGCAGTCACACGTAGGTCCAGTGGCGAGGCGTGATATTCAATGGGAGGGGAGCTCCAAATAGTAATTGTTATTAAAATAAGAGAGAACAACGACTCAAAGTACTTAAGGCTACTCTTTAGCGCTCTTTCTAGTGTACAGTCACACGTAGGTCCAGATCCGGGCCGTGATATTCAATGGGAGGTAAGCTCCAAATAGTAATTGTTATTAAAATAAGAGAGAACAACGACTGAAAGTACTTAAGGCTACTCTTTAGCGCTCTTTCTAGTGTACAGTCACACGTAGGTCCAGTGGCGAGGCGTGATATTCAATGGGAGGGGAGCTCCAAATAGTAATTGTTATTAAAATAAGAGAGAACAATGACTCAAAGTACTTAAGGCTACTCTTTAGCGCTCTTTCTAGTGTACAGTCACACGTAGGTCCAGTGGCGTGGCGTGATATTCAATGGGAGGGGAGCTCCTAATAGTAATTGTTATTAAAATAAGAGAGAACAATGACTCAAAGTACTTAAGGCTACTCTTTAGCGCTCTTTCTAGTGTACAGTCACACGTAGGTCCAGTGGCGGGGCGTGACATTAAATGGGAGGGGAGCTCCAAATAGTAATTGTTATTAAAATAAGAGAGAACAATGACTCAAAGTACTTAAGGCTACTCTTTAGCGCTCTTTCTAGTGTACAGTCACACGTAGGTCCAGTGCCGGGGCGTGATATTCAATGGGAGGGGCACTCCAAATAGTAATTGTTATTAAAATAAGAGAGAACAACGACTGAAAGTACTTAAGGCTACTCTTTAGCGCTCTTTCTAGTGTACAGTCACACGTAGGTCCAGTGGCGAGGCGTGATATTCAATGGGAGGGGAGCTCCAAATAGTAATTGTTATTAAAATAAGAGAGAACAATGACTCAAAGTACTTAAGGCTACTCTTTAGCGCTCTTTCTAGTGTACAGTCACACGTAGGTCCAGTGGCGGGGCGTGACATTCAATGGGAGGTAAGCTCCAAATAGTAATTGTTATTAAAATAAGAGAGAACAACGACCCAAAGTACTTAAGGCTACTCTTTAGCGCTCTTTCTAGTGTACAGGCACACGTAGGTCCAGTGGCGCGGCGTGATATTCAATTGGAGGGGCACTCGAAATAGTAATTGTTATTAAAATAAGAGAGAACAACGACTCAAAGTACATAAGGCAACTCTTTAGCGCTCTTTCTAGTGTACAGTCACACGTAGGTCCAGTGCCGGGGCGTGATATTCAATGGGAGGGGAGCTCCAAATAGTAATTGTTATTAAAATAAGAGAGAACAATGACTCAAAGTACTTAAGGCTACTCTTTAGCGCTCTTTCTAGTGTACAGTCACACGTAGGTCCAGATCCGGGCCGTGATATTCAATGGGAGGTAAGCTCCAAATAGTAATTGTTATTAAAATAAGAGAGAACAACGACCCAAAGTACTTAAGGCTACTCTTTAGCGCTCTTTCTAGTGTACAGGCACACGTAGGTCCAGTGGCGCGGCGTGATATTCAATTGGAGGGGCACTCGAAATAGTAATTGTTATTAAAATAAGAGAGAACAACGACTCAAAGTACATAAGGCTACTCTTTAGCGCTCTTTCTAGTGTACAGTCACACGTAGGTCCAGTGGCGTGGCGTGACATTCAATGGGAGAGAAGCTCCAAATAGTAATTGTTATTAAAATAAGAGAGAACAATGACTCAAAGTACTTAAGGCTACTCTTTAGCGCTCTTTCTAGTGTACAGTCACACGTAGGTCCAGTGGCGGGGCGTGACATTAAATGGGAGGGGAGCTCCAAATAGTAATTGTTATTAAAATAAGAGAGAACAATGACTCAAAGTACTTAAGGCTACTCTTTAGCGCTCTTTCTAGTGTACAGTCACACGTAGGTCCAGTGCCGGGGCGTGATATTCAATTGGAGGGGCACTCCAAATAGTAATTGTTATTAAAATAAGAGAGAACAATGACTCAAAGTACTTAAGGCTACTCCATAGCGCTCTTTCTAGTGTACAGTCACACGTAGGTCCAGTGGCGTGGCGTGACATTCAATGGGAGAGAAGTTCCAAATAGTAATTGTTATTAAAATAAGAGAGAACAACGGCTCAAAGCACTTAAGGCTACTCTTTAGCGCTCTTTCTGGTGTACAGTCACACGTAGGTCCAGTGGCGTGGCGTGACATTCAATGGGAGCGAAGTTCCAAATAGTAATTGTTATTAAAATAAGAGAGAACAACGGCTCAAAATACTTAAGGCTACTCTTTAGCGCTCTTCTGGTGTACAGTCACACGTAGGTCCAGTGACGAGGCGTGATATTCAATGGGAGGGGAGCTCCAAATAGTAATTGTTATTAAAATAAGAGAGAACAACGACTCAAAGTACTTAAGGCTACTCTTTAGCGCTCTTTCTAGTGTACAGTCACATGTAGGTCCAGTGCCGGGCCGTGATATTCAATGGGAGTGAAGCTCCAAATAGTAATTGTTATTAAAATAAGAGAGAACAATGACTCAAAGTACTTAAGGCTACCCTTTAGCGCTCTTTCTAGTGTACAGTCACACGTAGGTCCAGTGGCGGGCCGTGATATTCAATGGGAGAGAAGCTCCAAATAGTAATTGTTATTAAAATAAGAGAGAACAACGACCCAAAGTACTTAAGGCTACTCTTTAGCGCTCTTTCTAGTGTACAGTCACATGTAGGTCCAGTGCCGGGCCGTGATATTCAATGGGAGAGAAGCTCCAAGTAGTAATTGTTATTAAAATAAGAGAGAACAACGACTCAAAGTACTTAAGGCTACTCTTTGGTGCTCTTTCTAGTGTACAGTCACATGTAGGTCCAGTGCCGGGCCGTGATATTCAATGGGAGAGAAGATCCAAGTAGTAATTGTTATTAAAATAAGAGAGAACAACGACCCAAAGTACTTAAGGCTACTCTATAGCGCTCTTTCTAGTGTACAGTCACACGTAGGTCCAGTGCCGGGGCGTGAAATTCAATGGTAGGTAAGCGCCAAGTAGTAATTGTTATTAAAATGAGAGAGAACAATGACTCAAAATACTTAAGGCTACTCTTTAGCGCCCTTTCTAGTGTACAGTCACACGTAGGTCCAGATCCGGGCCGTGATATTCAATGGGAGGGGAGCTCCAAATAGTGTTTGTTATTAAAATAAGAGAGAACAATGACTCAAAGTACTTAAGGCTACTCTTTAGCGCTCTTTCTAGCGTACAGTCACACGTAGGTCCAGTGCCGGGTCGTGATATTCAATGGGAGGGGCACTCCAAATAGTAATTTTTATTAAAATAAGAGAGAACAGCGGCTCAAAGTACTTAAGGCTACTCTTTAGCGCTCTTTCTAGTGTACAGTCACACGTAGGTCCAGAGACGGGGCGTGATATTCAATTGGAGGGGCACTCCAAATAGTAATTGTTATTAAAATAAGAGAGAACAACGGCTCAAAGTACTTAAGGCTACTCTTTAGCGCTCTTTCTGGTGTACAGTCACACGTAGGTCCAGTGGCGTGGCGTGACATTCAATGGGAGAGAAGTTCCAAATAGTAATTGTTATTAAAATAAGAGAGAACAACGGCTCAAAGCACTTAAGGCTACTCTTTAGCGCTCTTTCTGGTGTACAGTCACACGTAGGTCCAGTGGCGTGGCGTGACATTCAATGGGAGAGAAGTTCCAAATAGTAATTGTTATTAAAATAAGAGAGAACAACGGCTCAAAATACTTAAGGCTACTCTTGAGCGCTCTTCTGGTGTACAGTCACACGTAGGTCCAGTGACGAGGCGTGATATTCAATGGGAGGGGAGCTCCAAATAGTAATTGTTATTAAAATAAGAGAGAACAACGACTCAAAGTACTTAAGGCTACTCTTTAGTGCTCTTTCTAGTGTACAGTCACATGTAGGTCCAGTGCCGGGCCGTGATATTCAATGGGAGTGAAGCTCCAAATAGTAATTGTTATTAAAATAAGAGAGAACAATGACTCAAAGTACTTAAGGCTACTCTTTAGCGCTCTTTCTAGTGTACAGTCACACGTAGGTCCAGTGCCGGGGCGTCACATTCAATGGGAGAGAAGCTCCAAATAGTAATTGTTATTAAAATAAGAGAGAACAATGACTCAAAGTACTTAAGGCTACTCTTTAGCGCTCTTTCTAGTGTACAGTCACACGTAGGTCCAGTGCCGGGGCGTGACATTCAATGGGAGAGAGGCTCCAAATAGTAATTGTTATTAAAATAAGAGAGAACAACGACTCAAAGTACCTAAGGCTACTCTTTGGCGCTCTTTCTAGTGTACAGTCACAAGTAGGTCCAGTGGCGGGCCATGATATTCAATGGGAGAGAAGCTCCAAATAGTAATTGTTATTAAAATAAGAGAGAACAACGACCCAAAGTACTTAAGGCTACTCTTTAGCGCTCTTTCTAGTGTACAGTCACATGTAGGTCCAGTGCCGGGCCGTGATATTCAATGGGAGAGAAGCTCCAAGTAGTAATTGTTATTAAAATAAGAGAGAACAACGACTCAAAGTTCTTAAGGCTACTCTTTGGTGCTCTTTCTAGTGTACAGTCACATGTAGGTCCAGTGCCGGGCCGTGATATTCAATGGGAGAGAAGCTCCAAGTAGTAATTGTTATTAAAATAAGAGAGAACAACGACCCAAAGTACTTAAGGCTACTCTATAGCGCTCTTTCTAGTGTACAGTCACACGTAGGTCCAGTGGCGGGGCGTGACATTAAATGGGAGGGGAGCTCCAAATAGTAATTGTTATTAAAATAAGAGAGAACAATGACTCAAAGTACTTAAGGCTACTCTTTAGCGCTCTTTCTAGTGTACAGTCACACGTAGGTCCAGTGCCGGGGCGTGATATTCAATGGGAGGGGCACTCCAAATAGTAATTGTTATTAAAATAAGAGAGAACAATGACTCAAAGTACTTAAGGCTACTCCATAGCGCTCTTTCTAGTGTACAGTCACACGTAGGTCCAGTGGCGTGGCGTGACATTCAATGGGAGAGAAGTTCCAAATAGTAATTGTTATTAAAATAAGAGAGAACAACGGCTCAAAGCACTTAAGGCTACTCTTTAGCGCTCTTTCTAGTGTACAGTCACACGTAGGTCCAGTGCCGGGTCGTGATATTCAATGGGAGGGGCACTCCAAATAGTAATTGTTATTAAAATAAGAGAGAACAGCGGCTCAAAGTACTTAAGGCTACTCATTAGCGCTCTTTCTAGTGTACAGTCACACGTAGGTCCAGTGGCGGCGCGTGGTATGAAATGGGAGGGAAGCGCCAAATCGTAATTGTTATTAAAATAAGAGAGAACAACGGCTCAAAGTACTTAAGGCTACTCTTTAGCGCTCTTTCTAGTGTACAGTCACACGTAGGTCCAGTGCCGGCGCGTGATATTAAATGGGAGGGAAGCGCCAAATAGTAATTGTTATTTAAATAAGAGAGAACAACGGCTCAAAATACTTAAGGGTACTCTATAGCGCTCTTTCTAGTGTACAGGCACACGTAGGTCCAGTGTCGCGGCGTGATATTCAATTGGAGGGGCACTCCAAATAGTAATTGTTATTAAAATAAGAGAGAACAACGACTCAAAGTACATAAGGCTACTCTTTAGCGCTCTTTCTAGTGTACAGTCACACGTAGGTCCAGTGGCGTGGCGTGACATTCAATGGGAGAGAAGCTCCAAATAGTAATTGTTATTAAAATAAGAGAGAACAACGGCTCAAAGTACTTAAGGCTACTCTTTAGCGCTCTTTCTGGTGTACAGTCACACGTAGGTCCAGTGGCGTGGCGTGACATTCAATGGGAGAGAAGTTCCAAATAGTAATTGTTATTAAAATAAGAGAGAACAACGGCTCAAAGCACTTAAGGCTACTCTTTAGCGCTCTTTCTGGTGTACAGTCACACGTAGGTCCAGTGGCGTGGCGTGACATTCAATGGGAGAGAAGTTCCAAATAGTAATTGTTATTAAAATAAGAGAGAACAACGGCTCAAAATACTTAAGGCTACTCTTTAGCGCTCTTTCTGGTGTACAGTCACACGTAGGTCCAGTGACGAGGCGTGATATTCAATGGGAGGGGAGCTCCAAATAGTAATTGTTATTAAAATAAGAGAGAACAACGACTCAAAGCACTTAAGGCTACTCTTTAGCGCTCTTTCTAGTGTACAGTCACACGTAGGTGCAGTGGCGGGGCGTGATATTCAATGGGGGGTAAGCTCCAAATAGTAATTGTTATTAAAATAAGAGAGAACAACGGCTCAAACTTCTTAAGGCTTCTCTTTAGCGCTCTTTCTAGTGTACAGTCACACGTAGGTCCAGTGACGGGGCGTGATATTCAATTGGAGGGGCACTCCAAATAGTAATTGTTATTAAAATAAGAGAGAACAACGACTCAAAGTACTTAAGGCTACTCTTTGGTGCTCTTTCTAGTGTACAGTCACAGGTAGGTCCAGTGGCGTCCGTGATATTCAATGGGAGAGAAGCTCCAAATAGTAATTGTTATTAAAATAAGAGAGAACAACGACCCAAAGTACTTAAGGCTACTCTTTAGCGCTCTTTCTAGTGTACAGTCACATGTAGGTCCAGTGCCGGGCCGTGATATTCAATGGGAGAGAAGCTCCAAGTAGTAATTGTTATTAAAATAAGAGAGAACAACGACTCAAAGTACTTAAGGCTACTCTTTGGTGCTCTTTCTAGTGTACAGTCACATGTAGGTCCAGTGCCGGGCCGTGATATTCAATGGGAGAGAAGCTCCAAGTAGTAATTGTTATTAAAATAAGAGAGAACAACGACCCAAAGTACTTAAGGCTACTCTATAGCGCTCTTTCTAGTGTACAGTCACACGTAGGTCCAGTGCCGGGGCGTGAAATTCAATGGGAGGTAAGCGCCAAATAGTAATTGTTATTAAAATAAGAGAGAACAATGACTCAAAGTACTTAAGGCTACTCTTTAGCGCTCTTTCTAGTGTACAGTCACACGTAGGTCCAGATCCGGGCCGTGATATTCAATGGGAGGGGAGCTCCAAATAGTAATTGTTATTAAAATAAGAGAGAACAATGACTCAAAGTACTTAAGGCTACTCTTTAGCGCTCTTTCTAGTGTACAGTCACACGTAGGTCCAGTGGCGGGGCGTGACATTAAATGGGAGGGGAGCTCCAAATAGTAATTGTTATTAAAATAAGAGAGAACAACGACTCAAAGTACTTAAGGCTACTCTTTGGTGCTCTTTCTAGTGTACAGTCACATGTAGGTCCAGTGCCGGGCCGTGATATTCAGTGGGAGTGAAGCTCCAAATAGTAATTGTTATTAAAATAAGAGAGAACAACGACTCAAAGTACTTAAGGCAACTCTTTGGCGCTCTTTCTAGTGTACAGTCACACGTAGGTCCAGTGACGGGACGTGACATACAATGGGAGGGGCACTCCAAATAGTAATTGTTATTAAAATAAGAGAGAACAACGGCTCAAAGCACTTAAGGCTACTCTTTGGCGCTCTTTCTAGTGTGCAGTCACACGTAGGTCCAGTGCGAGGCGTGATATTCAATGGGAGGGGAGCTCCAAATAGTAATTGTTATTAAAATAAGAGAGAACAACGACTCAAAGTACTTAAGGCTACTCTTTAGCGCTCTTTCTAGTGTACAGTCACACGTAGGTCCAGATCCGGGCCGTGATATTCAATGGGAGGTAAGCTCCAAATAGTAATTGTTATTAAAATAAGAGAGAACAACGACTGAAAGTACTTAAGGCTACTCTTTAGCGCTCTTTCTAGTGTACAGTCACACGTAGGTCCAGTGGCGAGGCGTGATATTCAATGGGAGGGGAGCTCCAAATAGTAATTGTTATTAAAATAAGAGAGAACAATGACTCAAAGTACTTAAGGCTACTCTTTAGCGCTCTTTCTAGTGTACAGTCACACGTAGGTCCAGTGGCGTGGCGTGATATTCAATGGGAGGGGAGCTCCTAATAGTAATTGTTATTAAAATAAGAGAGAACAATGACTCAAAGTACTTAAGGCTACTCTTTAGCGCTCTTTCTAGTGTACAGTCACACGTAGGTCCAGTGGCGGGGCGTGACATTAAATGGGAGGGGAGCTCCAAATAGTAATTGTTATTAAAATAAGAGAGAACAATGACTCAAAGTACTTAAGGCTACTCTTTAGCGCTCTTTCTAGTGTACAGTCACACGTAGGTCCAGTGCCGGGGCGTGATATTCAATGGGAGGGGCACTCCAAATAGTAATTGTTATTAAAATAAGAGAGAACAACGACTGAAAGTACTTAAGGCTACTCTTTAGCGCTCTTTCTAGTGTACAGTCACACGTAGGTCCAGTGGCGAGGCGTGATATTCAATGGGAGGGGAGCTCCAAATAGTAATTGTTATTAAAATAAGAGAGAACAATGACTCAAAGTACTTAAGGCTACTCTTTAGCGCTCTTTCTAGTGTACAGTCACACGTAGGTCCAGTGGCGGGGCGTGACATTCAATGGGAGGTAAGCTCCAAATAGTAATTGTTATTAAAATAAGAGAGAACAACGACCCAAAGTACTTAAGGCTACTCTTTAGCGCTCTTTCTAGTGTACAGGCACACGTAGGTCCAGTGGCGTGGCGTGATATTCAATTGGAGGGGCACTCGAAATAGTAATTGTTATTAAAATAAGAGAGAACAACGACTCAAAGTACATAAGGCAACTCTTTAGCGCTCTTTCTAGTGTACAGTCACACGTAGGTCCAGTGCCGGGGCGTGATATTCAATGGGAGGGGAGCTCCAAATAGTAATTGTTATTAAAATAAGAGAGAACAATGACTCAAAGTACTTAAGGCTACTCTTTAGCGCTCTTTCTAGTGTACAGTCACACGTAGGTCCAGATCCGGGCCGTGATATTCAATGGGAGGTAAGCTCCAAATAGTAATTGTTATTAAAATAAGAGAGAACAACGACCCAAAGTACTTAAGGCTACTCTTTAGCGCTCTTTCTAGTGTACAGGCACACGTAGGTCCAGTGGCGCGGCGTGATATTCAATTGGAGGGGCACTCGAAATAGTAATTGTTATTAAAATAAGAGAGAACAACGACTCAAAGTACATAAGGCTACTCTTTAGCGCTCTTTCTAGTGTACAGTCACACGTAGGTCCAGTGGCGTGGCGTGACATTCAATGGGAGAGAAGCTCCAAATAGTAATTGTTATTAAAATAAGAGAGAACAATGACTCAAAGTACTTAAGGCTACTCTTTAGCGCTCTTTCTAGTGTACAGTCACACGTAGGTCCAGTGGCGGGGCGTGACATTAAATGGGAGGGGAGCTCCAAATAGTAATTGTTATTAAAATAAGAGAGAACAATGACTCAAAGTACTTAAGGCTACTCTTTAGCGCTCTTTCTAGTGTACAGTCACACGTAGGTCCAGTGCCGGGGCGTGATATTCAATTGGAGGGGCACTCCAAATAGTAATTGTTATTAAAATAAGAGAGAACAATGACTCAAAGTACTTAAGGCTACTCCATAGCGCTCTTTCTAGTGTACAGTCACACGTAGGTCCAGTGGCGTGGCGTGACATTCAATGGGAGAGAAGTTCCAAATAGTAATTGTTATTAAAATAAGAGAGAACAACGGCTCAAAGCACTTAAGGCTACTCTTTAGCGCTCTTTCTGGTGTACAGTCACACGTAGGTCCAGTGGCGTGGCGTGACATTCAATGGGAGCGAAGTTCCAAATAGTAATTGTTATTAAAATAAGAGAGAACAACGGCTCAAAATACTTAAGGCTACTCTTTAGCGCTCTTCTGGTGTACAGTCACACGTAGGTCCAGTGACGAGGCGTGATATTCAATGGGAGGGGAGCTCCAAATAGTAATTGTTATTAAAATAAGAGAGAACAACGACTCAAAGTACTTAAGGCTACTCTTTAGCGCTCTTTCTAGTGTACAGTCACATGTAGGTCCAGTGCCGGGCCGTGATATTCAATGGGAGTGAAGCTCCAAATAGTAATTGTTATTAAAATAAGAGAGAACAATGACTCAAAGTACTTAAGGCTACCCTTTAGCGCTCTTTCTAGTGTACAGTCACACGTAGGTCCAGTGGCGGGCCGTGATATTCAATGGGAGAGAAGCTCCAAATAGTAATTGTTATTAAAATAAGAGAGAACAACGACCCAAAGTACTTAAGGCTACTCTTTAGCGCTCTTTCTAGTGTACAGTCACATGTAGGTCCAGTGCCGGGCCGTGATATTCAATGGGAGAGAAGCTCCAAGTAGTAATTGTTATTAAAATAAGAGAGAACAACGACTCAAAGTACTTAAGGCTACTCTTTGGTGCTCTTTCTAGTGTACAGTCACATGTAGGTCCAGTGCCGGGCCGTGATATTCAATGGGAGAGAAGATCCAAGTAGTAATTGTTATTAAAATAAGAGAGAACAACGACCCAAAGTACTTAAGGCTACTCTATAGCGCTCTTTCTAGTGTACAGTCACACGTAGGTCCAGTGCCGGGGCGTGAAATTCAATGGTAGGTAAGCGCCAAGTAGTAATTGTTATTAAAATGAGAGAGAACAATGACTCAAAATACTTAAGGCTACTCTTTAGCGCCCTTTCTAGTGTACAGTCACACGTAGGTCCAGATCCGGGCCGTGATATTCAATGGGAGGGGAGCTCCAAATAGTGTTTGTTATTAAAATAAGAGAGAACAATGACTCAAAGTACTTAAGGCTACTCTTTAGCGCTCTTTCTAGCGTACAGTCACACGTAGGTCCAGTGCCGGGTCGTGATATTCAATGGGAGGGGCACTCCAAATAGTAATTTTTATTAAAATAAGAGAGAACAGCGGCTCAAAGTACTTAAGGCTACTCTTTAGCGCTCTTTCTAGTGTACAGTCACACGTAGGTCCAGAGACGGGGCGTGATATTCAATTGGAGGGGCACTCCAAATAGTAATTGTTATTAAAATAAGAGAGAACAACGGCTCAAAGTACTTAAGGCTACTCTTTAGCGCTCTTTCTGGTGTACAGTCACACGTAGGTCCAGTGGCGTGGCGTGACATTCAATGGGAGAGAAGTTCCAAATAGTAATTGTTATTAAAATAAGAGAGAACAACGGCTCAAAGCACTTAAGGCTACTCTTTAGCGCTCTTTCTGGTGTACAGTCACACGTAGGTCCAGTGGCGTGGCGTGACATTCAATGGGAGAGAAGTTCCAAATAGTAATTGTTATTAAAATAAGAGAGAACAACGGCTCAAAATACTTAAGGCTACTCTTGAGCGCTCTTCTGGTGTACAGTCACACGTAGGTCCAGTGACGAGGCGTGACATTAAATGGGAGGGGAGCTCCAAATAGTAATTGTTATTAAAATAAGAGAGAACAACGACTCAAAGTACTTAAGGCTACTCTTTAGTGCTCTTTCTAGTGTACAGTCACATGTAGGTCCAGTGCCGGGCCGTGATATTCAATGGGAGTGAAGCTCCAAATAGTAATTGTTATTAAAATAAGAGAGAACAATGACTCAAAGTACTTAAGGCTACTCTTTAGCGCTCTTTCTAGTGTACAGTCACACGTAGGTCCAGTGCCGGGGCGTCACATTCAATGGGAGAGAAGCTCCAAATAGTAATTGTTATTAAAATAAGAGAGAACAATGACTCAAAGTACTTAAGGCTACTCTTTAGCGCTCTTTCTAGTGTACAGTCACACGTAGGTCCAGTGCCGGGGCGTGACATTCAATGGGAGAGAGGCTCCAAATAGTAATTGTTATTAAAATAAGAGAGAACAACGACTCAAAGTACCTAAGGCTACTCTTTGGCGCTCTTTCTAGTGTACAGTCACAAGTAGGTCCAGTGGCGGGCCATGATATTCAATGGGAGAGAAGCTCCAAATAGTAATTGTTATTAAAATAAGAGAGAACAACGACCCAAAGTACTTAAGGCTACTCTTTAGCGCTCTTTCTAGTGTACAGTCACATGTAGGTCCAGTGCCGGGCCGTGATATTCAATGGGAGAGAAGCTCCAAGTAGTAATTGTTATTAAAATAAGAGAGAACAACGACTCAAAGTTCTTAAGGCTACTCTTTGGTGCTCTTTCTAGTGTACAGTCACATGTAGGTCCAGTGCCGGGCCGTGATATTCAATGGGAGAGAAGCTCCAAGTAGTAATTGTTATTAAAATAAGAGAGAACAACGACCCAAAGTACTTAAGGCTACTCTATAGCGCTCTTTCTAGTGTACAGTCACACGTAGGTCCAGTGGCGGGGCGTGACATTAAATGGGAGGGGAGCTCCAAATAGTAATTGTTATTAAAATAAGAGAGAACAATGACTCAAAGTACTTAAGGCTACTCTTTAGCGCTCTTTCTAGTGTACAGTCACACGTAGGTCCAGTGCCGGGGCGTGATATTCAATGGGAGGGGCACTCCAAATAGTAATTGTTATTAAAATAAGAGAGAACAATGACTCAAAGTACTTAAGGCTACTCCATAGCGCTCTTTCTAGTGTACAGTCACACGTAGGTCCAGTGGCGTGGCGTGACATTCAATGGGAGAGAAGTTCCAAATAGTAATTGTTATTAAAATAAGAGAGAACAACGGCTCAAAGCACTTAAGGCTACTCTTTAGCGCTCTTTCTAGTGTACAGTCACACGTAGGTCCAGTGCCGGGTCGTGATATTCAATGGGAGGGGCACTCCAAATAGTAATTGTTATTAAAATAAGAGAGAACAGCGGCTCAAAGTACTTAAGGCTACTCATTAGCGCTCTTTCTAGTGTACAGTCACACGTAGGTCCAGTGGCGGCGCGTGGTATGAAATGGGAGGGAAGCGCCAAATCGTAATTGTTATTAAAATAAGAGAGAACAACGGCTCAAAGTACTTAAGGCTACTCTTTAGCGCTCTTTCTAGTGTACAGTCACACGTAGGTCCAGTGCCGGCGCGTGATATTAAATGGGAGGGAAGCGCCAAATAGTAATTGTTATTTAAATAAGAGAGAACAACGGCTCAAAATACTTAAGGGTACTCTATAGCGCTCTTTCTAGTGTACAGGCACACGTAGGTCCAGTGTCGCGGCGTGATATTCAATTGGAGGGGCACTCCAAATAGTAATTGTTATTAAAATAAGAGAGAACAACGACTCAAAGTACATAAGGCTACTCTTTAGCGCTCTTTCTAGTGTACAGTCACACGTAGGTCCAGTGGCGTGGCGTGACATTCAATGGGAGAGAAGCTCCAAATAGTAATTGTTATTAAAATAAGAGAGAACAACGGCTCAAAGTACTTAAGGCTACTCTTTAGCGCTCTTTCTGGTGTACAGTCACACGTAGGTCCAGTGGCGTGGCGTGACATTCAATGGGAGAGAAGTTCCAAATAGTAATTGTTATTAAAATAAGAGAGAACAACGGCTCAAAGCACTTAAGGCTACTCTTTAGCGCTCTTTCTGGTGTACAGTCACACGTAGGTCCAGTGGCGTGGCGTGACATTCAATGGGAGAGAAGTTCCAAATAGTAATTGTTATTAAAATAAGAGAGAACAACGGCTCAAAATACTTAAGGCTACTCTTTAGCGCTCTTTCTGGTGTACAGTCACACGTAGGTCCAGTGACGAGGCGTGATATTCAATGGGAGGGGAGCTCCAAATAGTAATTGTTATTAAAATAAGAGAGAACAACGACTCAAAGCACTTAAGGCTACTCTTTAGCGCTCTTTCTAGTGTACAGTCACACGTAGGTGCAGTGGCGGGGCGTGATATTCAATGGGGGGTAAGCTCCAAATAGTAATTGTTATTAAAATAAGAGAGAACAACGGCTCAAACTTCTTAAGGCTTCTCTTTAGCGCTCTTTCTAGTGTACAGTCACACGTAGGTCCAGTGACGGGGCGTGATATTCAATTGGAGGGGCACTCCAAATAGTAATTGTTATTAAAATAAGAGAGAACAACGACTCAAAGTACTTAAGGCTACTCTTTGGTGCTCTTTCTAGTGTACAGTCACAGGTAGGTCCAGTGGCGTCCGTGATATTCAATGGGAGAGAAGCTCCAAATAGTAATTGTTATTAAAATAAGAGAGAACAACGACCCAAAGTACTTAAGGCTACTCTTTAGCGCTCTTTCTAGTGTACAGTCACATGTAGGTCCAGTGCCGGGCCGTGATATTCAATGGGAGAGAAGCTCCAAGTAGTAATTGTTATTAAAATAAGAGAGAACAACGACTCAAAGTACTTAAGGCTACTCTTTGGTGCTCTTTCTAGTGTACAGTCACATGTAGGTCCAGTGCCGGGCCGTGATATTCAATGGGAGAGAAGCTCCAAGTAGTAATTGTTATTAAAATAAGAGAGAACAACGACCCAAAGTACTTAAGGCTACTCTATAGCGCTCTTTCTAGTGTACAGTCACACGTAGGTCCAGTGCCGGGGCGTGAAATTCAATGGGAGGTAAGCGCCAAATAGTAATTGTTATTAAAATAAGAGAGAACAATGACTCAAAGTACTTAAGGCTACTCTTTAGCGCTCTTTCTAGTGTACAGTCACACGTAGGTCCAGATCCGGGCCGTGATATTCAATGGGAGGGGAGCTCCAAATAGTAATTGTTATTAAAATAAGAGAGAACAATGACTCAAAGTACTTAAGGCTACTCTTTAGCGCTCTTTCTAGTGTACAGTCACACGTAGGTCCAGTGGCGGGGCGTGACATTAAATGGGAGGGGAGCTCCAAATAGTAATTGTTATTAAAATAAGAGAGAACAACGACTCAAAGTACTTAAGGCTACTCTTTGGTGCTCTTTCTAGTGTACAGTCACATGTAGGTCCAGTGCCGGGCCGTGATATTCAGTGGGAGTGAAGCTCCAAATAGTAATTGTTATTAAAATAAGAGAGAACAACGACTCAAAGTACTTAAGGCAACTCTTTGGCGCTCTTTCTAGTGTACAGTCACACGTAGGTCCAGTGACGGGACGTGACATACAATGGGAGGGGCACTCCAAATAGTAATTGTTATTAAAATAAGAGAGAACAACGGCTCAAAGCACTTAAGGCTACTCTTTGGCGCTCTTTCTAGTGTACAGTCACACGTAGGTCCAGTGGCGGGGCGTGACATTAAATGGGAGGGGAGCTCCAAATAGTAATTGTTATTAAAATAAGAGAGAACAATGACTCAAAGTACTTAAGGCTACTCTTTAGCGCTCTTTCTGGTGTACAGTCACACGTAGGTCCAGCGGCGAGGCGTGATATTCAATGGGAGAGAAGCTCCAAATAGTAATTGTTATTAAAATAAGAGAGAACAATGACTCAAAGTACTTAAGGCTACTCTTTAGCGCTCTTTCTAGTGTACAGTCACACGTAGGTCCAGATCCGGGCCGTGATATTCAATGGGAGGTAAGCTCCAAATAGTAATTGTTATTAAAATAAGAGAGAACAATGACTCAATGTACTTAAGGCTACTCTTTAGCGCTCTTTCTAGTGTACAGTCACACGTAGGTCCAGTGGCGAGGCGTGATATTCAATGGGAGGGGAGCTCCAAATAGTAATTGTTATTAAAATAAGAGAGAACAATGACTCAAAGTACTTAAGGCTACTCTTTAGCGCTCTTTCTAGTGTACAGTCACACATAGGTCCAGTGCCGGGGCGTGATATTCAATGGGAGGGGAGCTCCAAATAGCAATTGTTATTAAAATAAGAGAGAACAATGACTCAAAGTACTTAAGGCTACTCTTTAGCGCTCTTTCTAGTGTACAGTCACACGTAGGTCCAGTGCCGGGGCGTGATATTCAATGGGAGGTAAGCTCCAAATAGTAATTGTTATTAAAATAAGAGAGAACAACGGCTCAAAGTACTTAAGGCTACTCTTTAGCGCTCTTTCTAGTGTGCAGTCACACGTAGGTCCAGTGGCGAGGCGTGATATTCAATGGGAGGGGAGCTCCAAATAGTAATTGTTATTAAAATAAGAGAGAACAACGACTCAAAGTACTTAAGGCTACTCTTTAGCGCTCTTTCTAGTGTACAGTCACACGTAGGTCCAGATCCGGGCCGTGATATTCAATGGGAGGTAAGCTCCAAATAGTAATTGTTATTAAAATAAGAGAGAACAACGACTGAAAGTACTTAAGGCTACTCTTTAGCGCTCTTTCTAGTGTACAGTCACACGTAGGTCCAGTGGCGAGGCGTGATATTCAATGGGAGGGGAGCTCCAAATAGTAATTGTTATTAAAATAAGAGAGAACAATGACTCAAAGTACTTAAGGCTACTCTTTAGCGCTCTTTCTAGTGTACAGTCACACGTAGGTCCAGTGGCGTGGCGTGATATTCAATGGGAGGGGAGCTCCTAATAGTAATTGTTATTAAAATAAGAGAGAACAATGACTCAAAGTACTTAAGGCTACTCTTTAGCGCTCTTTCTAGTGTACAGTCACACGTAGGTCCAGTGGCGGGGCGTGACATTAAATGGGAGGGGAGCTCCAAATAGTAATTGTTATTAAAATAAGAGAGAACAATGACTCAAAGTACTTAAGGCTACTCTTTAGCGCTCTTTCTAGTGTACAGTCACACGTAGGTCCAGTGCCGGGGCGTGATATTCAATGGGAGGGGCACTCCAAATAGTAATTGTTATTAAAATAAGAGAGAACAACGACTGAAAGTACTTAAGGCTACTCTTTAGCGCTCTTTCTAGTGTACAGTCACACGTAGGTCCAGTGGCGAGGCGTGATATTCAATGGGAGGGGAGCTCCAAATAGTAATTGTTATTAAAATAAGAGAGAACAATGACTCAAAGTACTTAAGGCTACTCTTTAGCGCTCTTTCTAGTGTACAGTCACACGTAGGTCCAGTGGCGGGGCGTGACATTCAATGGGAGGTAAGCTCCAAATAGTAATTGTTATTAAAATAAGAGAGAACAACGACCCAAAGTACTTAAGGCTACTCTTTAGCGCTCTTTCTAGTGTACAGGCACACGTAGGTCCAGTGGCGCGGCGTGATATTCAATTGGAGGGGCACTCGAAATAGTAATTGTTATTAAAATAAGAGAGAACAACGACTCAAAGTACATAAGGCAACTCTTTAGCGCTCTTTCTAGTGTACAGTCACACGTAGGTCCAGTGCCGGGGCGTGATATTCAATGGGAGGGGAGCTCCAAATAGTAATTGTTATTAAAATAAGAGAGAACAATGACTCAAAGTACTTAAGGCTACTCTTTAGCGCTCTTTCTAGTGTACAGTCACACGTAGGTCCAGATCCGGGCCGTGATATTCAATGGGAGGTAAGCTCCAAATAGTAATTGTTATTAAAATAAGAGAGAACAACGACCCAAAGTACTTAAGGCTACTCTTTAGCGCTCTTTCTAGTGTACAGGCACACGTAGGTCCAGTGGCGCGGCGTGATATTCAATTGGAGGGGCACTCGAAATAGTAATTGTTATTAAAATAAGAGAGAACAACGACTCAAAGTACATAAGGCTACTCTTTAGCGCTCTTTCTAGTGTACAGTCACACGTAGGTCCAGTGGCGTGGCGTGACATTCAATGGGAGAGAAGCTCCAAATAGTAATTGTTATTAAAATAAGAGAGAACAATGACTCAAAGTACTTAAGGCTACTCTTTAGCGCTCTTTCTAGTGTACAGTCACACGTAGGTCCAGTGGCGGGGCGTGACATTAAATGGGAGGGGAGCTCCAAATAGTAATTGTTATTAAAATAAGAGAGAACAATGACTCAAAGTACTTAAGGCTACTCTTTAGCGCTCTTTCTAGTGTACAGTCACACGTAGGTCCAGTGCCGGGGCGTGATATTCAATTGGAGGGGCACTCCAAATAGTAATTGTTATTAAAATAAGAGAGAACAATGACTCAAAGTACTTAAGGCTACTCCATAGCGCTCTTTCTAGTGTACAGTCACACGTAGGTCCAGTGGCGTGGCGTGACATTCAATGGGAGAGAAGTTCCAAATAGTAATTGTTATTAAAATAAGAGAGAACAACGGCTCAAAGCACTTAAGGCTACTCTTTAGCGCTCTTTCTGGTGTACAGTCACACGTAGGTCCAGTGGCGTGGCGTGACATTCAATGGGAGCGAAGTTCCAAATAGTAATTGTTATTAAAATAAGAGAGAACAACGGCTCAAAATACTTAAGGCTACTCTTTAGCGCTCTTCTGGTGTACAGTCACACGTAGGTCCAGTGACGAGGCGTGATATTCAATGGGAGGGGAGCTCCAAATAGTAATTGTTATTAAAATAAGAGAGAACAACGACTCAAAGTACTTAAGGCTACTCTTTAGCGCTCTTTCTAGTGTACAGTCACATGTAGGTCCAGTGCCGGGCCGTGATATTCAATGGGAGTGAAGCTCCAAATAGTAATTGTTATTAAAATAAGAGAGAACAATGACTCAAAGTACTTAAGGCTACCCTTTAGCGCTCTTTCTAGTGTACAGTCACACGTAGGTCCAGTGGCGGGCCGTGATATTCAATGGGAGAGAAGCTCCAAATAGTAATTGTTATTAAAATAAGAGAGAACAACGACCCAAAGTACTTAAGGCTACTCTTTAGCGCTCTTTCTAGTGTACAGTCACATGTAGGTCCAGTGCCGGGCCGTGATATTCAATGGGAGAGAAGCTCCAAGTAGTAATTGTTATTAAAATAAGAGAGAACAACGACTCAAAGTACTTAAGGCTACTCTTTGGTGCTCTTTCTAGTGTACAGTCACATGTAGGTCCAGTGCCGGGCCGTGATATTCAATGGGAGAGAAGATCCAAGTAGTAATTGTTATTAAAATAAGAGAGAACAACGACCCAAAGTACTTAAGGCTACTCTATAGCGCTCTTTCTAGTGTACAGTCACACGTAGGTCCAGTGCCGGGGCGTGAAATTCAATGGTAGGTAAGCGCCAAGTAGTAATTGTTATTAAAATGAGAGAGAACAATGACTCAAAATACTTAAGGCTACTCTTTAGCGCCCTTTCTAGTGTACAGTCACACGTAGGTCCAGATCCGGGCCGTGATATTCAATGGGAGGGGAGCTCCAAATAGTGTTTGTTATTAAAATAAGAGAGAACAATGACTCAAAGTACTTAAGGCTACTCTTTAGCGCTCTTTCTAGTGTACAGTCACACGTAGGTCCAGTGGCGGGGCGTGACATTAAATGGGAGGGGAGCTCCAAATAGTAATTGTTATTAAAATAAGAGAGAACAACGACTCAAAGTACTTAAGGCTACTCTTTGGTGCTCTTTCTAGTGTACAGTCACATGTAGGTCCAGTGCCGGGCCGTGATATTCAATGGGAGTGAAGCTCCAAATAGTAATTGTTATTAAAATAAGAGAGAACAACGACTCAAAGTACTTAAGGCAACTCTTTAGCGCTCTTTCTAGTGTACAGTCACACGTAGGTCCAGATCCGGGCCGTGATATTCAATGGGAGGGGCACTCCAAATAGTAATTGTTATTAAAATAAGAGAGAACAACGGCTCAAAGTACTTAAGGCTACTCTTTGGCGCTCTTTCTAGTGTACAGTCACACGTAGGTCCAGTGGCGGGGCGTGACATACAATGGGAGGGGAGCTCCAAATAGTAATTGTTATTAAAATAAGAGAGAACAATGACTCAAAGTACTTAAGGCTACTCTTTAGCGCTCTTTCTGGTGTACAGTCACACGTAGGTCCAGCGGCGAGGCGTGATAATCAATGGGAGAGAAGCTCCAAATAGTAATTGTTATTAAAATAAGAGAGAACAATGACTCAAAGTACTTAAGGCTACTCTTTAGCGCTCTTTCTAGCGTACAGTCACACGTAGGTCCAGTGCCGGGTCGTGATATTCAATGGGAGGGGCACTCCAAATAGTAATTTTTATTAAAATAAGAGAGAACAGCGGCTCAAAGTACTTAAGGCTACTCTTTAGCGCTCTTTCTAGTGTACAGTCACACGTAGGTCCAGTGACGGGGCGTGATATTCAATTGGAGGGGCACTCCAAATAGTAATTGTTATTAAAATAAGAGAGAACAACGGCTCAAAGTACTTAAGGCTACTCTTTAGCGCTCTTTCTGGTGTACAGTCACACGTAGGTCCAGTGGCGTGGCGTGACATTCAATGGGAGAGAAGTTCCAAATAGTAATTGTTATTAAAATAAGAGAGAACAACGGCTCAAAGCACTTAAGGCTACTCTTTAGCGCTCTTTCTGGTGTACAGTCACACGTAGGTCCAGTGGCGTGGCGTGACATTCAATGGGAGAGAAGTTCCAAATAGTAATTGTTATTAAAATAAGAGAGAACAACGGCTCAAAATACTTAAGGCTATTCTTTAGCGCTCTTCTGGTGTACAGTCACACGTAGGTCCAGTGACGAGGCGTGATATTCAATGGGAGGGGAGCTCCAAATAGTAATTGTTATTAAAATAAGAGAGAACAACGACTCAAAGTACTTAAGGCTACTCTTTAGTGCTCTTTCTAGTGTACAGTCACATGTAGGTCCAGTGCCGGGCCGTGATATTCAATGGGAGTGAAGCTCCAAATAGTAATTGTTATTAAAATAAGAGAGAACAATGACTCAAAGTACTTAAGGCTACTCTTTAGCGCTCTTTCTAGTGTACAGTCACACGTAGGTCCAGTGCCGGGGCGTGACATTCAATGGGAGAGAAGCTCCAAATAGTAATTGTTATTAAAATAAGAGAGAACAATGACTCAAAGTACTTAAGGCTACTCTTTAGCGCTCTTTCTAGTGTACAGTCACACGTAGGTCCAGTGGCGTGGCGTGACATTCAATGGGAGAGAAGCTCCAAATAGTAATTGTTATTAAAATAAGAGAGAACAACGGCTCAAAGTACTTAAGGCTACTCTTTAGCGCTCTTTCTGGTGTACAGTCACACGTAGGTCCAGTGGCGTGGCGTGACATTCAATGGGAGAGAAGTTCCAAATAGTAATTGTTATTAAAATAAGAGAGAACAACGGCTCAAAGCACTTAAGGCTACTCTTTAGCGCTCTTTCTGGTGTACAGTCACACGTAGGTCCAGTGGCGTGGCGTGACATTCAATGGGAGAGAAGTTCCAAATAGTAATTGTTATTAAAATAAGAGAGAACAACGGCTCAAAATACTTAAGGCTACTCTTTAGCGCTCTTTCTGGTGTACAGTCACACGTAGGTCCAGTGACGAGGCGTGATATTCAATGGGAGGGGAGCTCCAAATAGTAATTGTTATTAAAATAAGAGAGAACAACGACTCAAAGCACTTAAGGCTACTCTTTAGCGCTCTTTCTAGTGTACAGTCACACGTAGGTGCAGTGGCGGGGCGTGATATTCAATGGGGGGTAAGCTCCAAATAGTAATTGTTATTAAAATAAGAGAGAACAACGGCTCAAACTTCTTAAGGCTTCTCTTTAGCGCTCTTTCTAGTGTACAGTCACACGTAGGTCCAGTGACGGGGCGTGATATTCAATTGGAGGGGCACTCCAAATAGTAATTGTTATTAAAATAAGAGAGAACAACGACTCAAAGTACTTAAGGCTACTCTTTGGTGCTCTTTCTAGTGTACAGTCACAGGTAGGTCCAGTGGCGTCCGTGATATTCAATGGGAGAGAAGCTCCAAATAGTAATTGTTATTAAAATAAGAGAGAACAACGACCCAAAGTACTTAAGGCTACTCTTTAGCGCTCTTTCTAGTGTACAGTCACATGTAGGTCCAGTGCCGGGCCGTGATATTCAATGGGAGAGAAGCTCCAAGTAGTAATTGTTATTAAAATAAGAGAGAACAACGACTCAAAGTACTTAAGGCTACTCTTTGGTGCTCTTTCTAGTGTACAGTCACATGTAGGTCCAGTGCCGGGCCGTGATATTCAATGGGAGAGAAGCTCCAAGTAGTAATTGTTATTAAAATAAGAGAGAACAACGACCCAAAGTACTTAAGGCTACTCTATAGCGCTCTTTCTAGTGTACAGTCACACGTAGGTCCAGTGCCGGGGCGTGAAATTCAATGGGAGGTAAGCGCCAAATAGTAATTGTTATTAAAATAAGAGAGAACAATGACTCAAAGTACTTAAGGCTACTCTTTAGCGCTCTTTCTAGTGTACAGTCACACGTAGGTCCAGATCCGGGCCGTGATATTCAATGGGAGGGGAGCTCCAAATAGTAATTGTTATTAAAATAAGAGAGAACAATGACTCAAAGTACTTAAGGCTACTCTTTAGCGCTCTTTCTAGTGTACAGTCACACGTAGGTCCAGTGGCGGGGCGTGACATTAAATGGGAGGGGAGCTCCAAATAGTAATTGTTATTAAAATAAGAGAGAACAACGACTCAAAGTACTTAAGGCTACTCTTTGGTGCTCTTTCTAGTGTACAGTCACATGTAGGTCCAGTGCCGGGCCGTGATATTCAGTGGGAGTGAAGCTCCAAATAGTAATTGTTATTAAAATAAGAGAGAACAACGACTCAAAGTACTTAAGGCAACTCTTTGGCGCTCTTTCTAGTGTACAGTCACACGTAGGTCCAGTGACGGGACGTGACATACAATGGGAGGGGCACTCCAAATAGTAATTGTTATTAAAATAAGAGAGAACAACGGCTCAAAGCACTTAAGGCTACTCTTTGGCGCTCTTTCTAGTGTACAGTCACACGTAGGTCCAGTGGCGGGGCGTGACATTAAATGGGAGGGGAGCTCCAAATAGTAATTGTTATTAAAATAAGAGAGAACAATGACTCAAAGTACTTAAGGCTACTCTTTAGCGCTCTTTCTGGTGTACAGTCACACGTAGGTCCAGCGGCGAGGCGTGATATTCAATGGGAGAGAAGCTCCAAATAGTAATTGTTATTAAAATAAGAGAGAACAATGACTCAAAGTACTTAAGGCTACTCTTTAGCGCTCTTTCTAGTGTACAGTCACACGTAGGTCCAGATCCGGGCCGTGATATTCAATGGGAGGTAAGCTCCAAATAGTAATTGTTATTAAAATAAGAGAGAACAATGACTCAATGTACTTAAGGCTACTCTTTAGCGCTCTTTCTAGTGTACAGTCACACGTAGGTCCAGTGGCGAGGCGTGATATTCAATGGGAGGGGAGCTCCAAATAGTAATTGTTATTAAAATAAGAGAGAACAATGACTCAAAGTACTTAAGGCTACTCTTTAGCGCTCTTTCTAGTGTACAGTCACACATAGGTCCAGTGCCGGGGCGTGATATTCAATGGGAGGGGAGCTCCAAATAGCAATTGTTATTAAAATAAGAGAGAACAATGACTCAAAGTACTTAAGGCTACTCTTTAGCGCTCTTTCTAGTGTACAGTCACACGTAGGTCCAGTGCCGGGGCGTGATATTCAATGGGAGGTAAGCTCCAAATAGTAATTGTTATTAAAATAAGAGAGAACAACGGCTCAAAGTACTTAAGGCTACTCTTTAGCGCTCTTTCTAGTGTGCAGTCACACGTAGGTCCAGTGGCGAGGCGTGATATTCAATGGGAGGGGAGCTCCAAATAGTAATTGTTATTAAAATAAGAGAGAACAACGACTCAAAGTACTTAAGGCTACTCTTTAGCGCTCTTTCTAGTGTACAGTCACACGTAGGTCCAGATCCGGGCCGTGATATTCAATGGGAGGTAAGCTCCAAATAGTAATTGTTATTAAAATAAGAGAGAACAACGACTGAAAGTACTTAAGGCTACTCTTTAGCGCTCTTTCTAGTGTACAGTCACACGTAGGTCCAGTGGCGAGGCGTGATATTCAATGGGAGGGGAGCTCCAAATAGTAATTGTTATTAAAATAAGAGAGAACAATGACTCAAAGTACTTAAGGCTACTCTTTAGCGCTCTTTCTAGTGTACAGTCACACGTAGGTCCAGTGGCGTGGCGTGATATTCAATGGGAGGGGAGCTCCTAATAGTAATTGTTATTAAAATAAGAGAGAACAATGACTCAAAGTACTTAAGGCTACTCTTTAGCGCTCTTTCTAGTGTACAGTCACACGTAGGTCCAGTGGCGGGGCGTGACATTAAATGGGAGGGGAGCTCCAAATAGTAATTGTTATTAAAATAAGAGAGAACAATGACTCAAAGTACTTAAGGCTACTCTTTAGCGCTCTTTCTAGTGTACAGTCACACGTAGGTCCAGTGCCGGGGCGTGATATTCAATGGGAGGGGCACTCCAAATAGTAATTGTTATTAAAATAAGAGAGAACAACGACTGAAAGTACTTAAGGCTACTCTTTAGCGCTCTTTCTAGTGTACAGTCACACGTAGGTCCAGTGGCGAGGCGTGATATTCAATGGGAGGGGAGCTCCAAATAGTAATTGTTATTAAAATAAGAGAGAACAATGACTCAAAGTACTTAAGGCTACTCTTTAGCGCTCTTTCTAGTGTACAGTCACACGTAGGTCCAGTGGCGGGGCGTGACATTCAATGGGAGGTAAGCTCCAAATAGTAATTGTTATTAAAATAAGAGAGAACAACGACCCAAAGTACTTAAGGCTACTCTTTAGCGCTCTTTCTAGTGTACAGGCACACGTAGGTCCAGTGGCGCGGCGTGATATTCAATTGGAGGGGCACTCGAAATAGTAATTGTTATTAAAATAAGAGAGAACAACGACTCAAAGTACATAAGGCAACTCTTTAGCGCTCTTTCTAGTGTACAGTCACACGTAGGTCCAGTGCCGGGGCGTGATATTCAATGGGAGGGGAGCTCCAAATAGTAATTGTTATTAAAATAAGAGAGAACAATGACTCAAAGTACTTAAGGCTACTCTTTAGCGCTCTTTCTAGTGTACAGTCACACGTAGGTCCAGATCCGGGCCGTGATATTCAATGGGAGGTAAGCTCCAAATAGTAATTGTTATTAAAATAAGAGAGAACAACGACCCAAAGTACTTAAGGCTACTCTTTAGCGCTCTTTCTAGTGTACAGGCACACGTAGGTCCAGTGGCGCGGCGTGATATTCAATTGGAGGGGCACTCGAAATAGTAATTGTTATTAAAATAAGAGAGAACAACGACTCAAAGTACATAAGGCTACTCTTTAGCGCTCTTTCTAGTGTACAGTCACACGTAGGTCCAGTGGCGTGGCGTGACATTCAATGGGAGAGAAGCTCCAAATAGTAATTGTTATTAAAATAAGAGAGAACAATGACTCAAAGTACTTAAGGCTACTCTTTAGCGCTCTTTCTAGTGTACAGTCACACGTAGGTCCAGTGGCGGGGCGTGACATTAAATGGGAGGGGAGCTCCAAATAGTAATTGTTATTAAAATAAGAGAGAACAATGACTCAAAGTACTTAAGGCTACTCTTTAGCGCTCTTTCTAGTGTACAGTCACACGTAGGTCCAGTGCCGGGGCGTGATATTCAATTGGAGGGGCACTCCAAATAGTAATTGTTATTAAAATAAGAGAGAACAATGACTCAAAGTACTTAAGGCTACTCCATAGCGCTCTTTCTAGTGTACAGTCACACGTAGGTCCAGTGGCGTGGCGTGACATTCAATGGGAGAGAAGTTCCAAATAGTAATTGTTATTAAAATAAGAGAGAACAACGGCTCAAAGCACTTAAGGCTACTCTTTAGCGCTCTTTCTGGTGTACAGTCACACGTAGGTCCAGTGGCGTGGCGTGACATTCAATGGGAGCGAAGTTCCAAATAGTAATTGTTATTAAAATAAGAGAGAACAACGGCTCAAAATACTTAAGGCTACTCTTTAGCGCTCTTCTGGTGTACAGTCACACGTAGGTCCAGTGACGAGGCGTGATATTCAATGGGAGGGGAGCTCCAAATAGTAATTGTTATTAAAATAAGAGAGAACAACGACTCAAAGTACTTAAGGCTACTCTTTAGCGCTCTTTCTAGTGTACAGTCACATGTAGGTCCAGTGCCGGGCCGTGATATTCAATGGGAGTGAAGCTCCAAATAGTAATTGTTATTAAAATAAGAGAGAACAATGACTCAAAGTACTTAAGGCTACCCTTTAGCGCTCTTTCTAGTGTACAGTCACACGTAGGTCCAGTGGCGGGCCGTGATATTCAATGGGAGAGAAGCTCCAAATAGTAATTGTTATTAAAATAAGAGAGAACAACGACCCAAAGTACTTAAGGCTACTCTTTAGCGCTCTTTCTAGTGTACAGTCACATGTAGGTCCAGTGCCGGGCCGTGATATTCAATGGGAGAGAAGCTCCAAGTAGTAATTGTTATTAAAATAAGAGAGAACAACGACTCAAAGTACTTAAGGCTACTCTTTGGTGCTCTTTCTAGTGTACAGTCACATGTAGGTCCAGTGCCGGGCCGTGATATTCAATGGGAGAGAAGATCCAAGTAGTAATTGTTATTAAAATAAGAGAGAACAACGACCCAAAGTACTTAAGGCTACTCTATAGCGCTCTTTCTAGTGTACAGTCACACGTAGGTCCAGTGCCGGGGCGTGAAATTCAATGGTAGGTAAGCGCCAAGTAGTAATTGTTATTAAAATGAGAGAGAACAATGACTCAAAATACTTAAGGCTACTCTTTAGCGCCCTTTCTAGTGTACAGTCACACGTAGGTCCAGATCCGGGCCGTGATATTCAATGGGAGGGGAGCTCCAAATAGTGTTTGTTATTAAAATAAGAGAGAACAATGACTCAAAGTACTTAAGGCTACTCTTTAGCGCTCTTTCTAGTGTACAGTCACACGTAGGTCCAGTGGCGGGGCGTGACATTAAATGGGAGGGGAGCTCCAAATAGTAATTGTTATTAAAATAAGAGAGAACAACGACTCAAAGTACTTAAGGCTACTCTTTGGTGCTCTTTCTAGTGTACAGTCACATGTAGGTCCAGTGCCGGGCCGTGATATTCAATGGGAGTGAAGCTCCAAATAGTAATTGTTATTAAAATAAGAGAGAACAACGACTCAAAGTACTTAAGGCAACTCTTTAGCGCTCTTTCTAGTGTACAGTCACACGTAGGTCCAGATCCGGGCCGTGATATTCAATGGGAGGGGCACTCCAAATAGTAATTGTTATTAAAATAAGAGAGAACAACGGCTCAAAGTACTTAAGGCTACTCTTTGGCGCTCTTTCTAGTGTACAGTCACACGTAGGTCCAGTGGCGGGGCGTGACATACAATGGGAGGGGAGCTCCAAATAGTAATTGTTATTAAAATAAGAGAGAACAATGACTCAAAGTACTTAAGGCTACTCTTTAGCGCTCTTTCTGGTGTACAGTCACACGTAGGTCCAGCGGCGAGGCGTGATAATCAATGGGAGAGAAGCTCCAAATAGTAATTGTTATTAAAATAAGAGAGAACAATGACTCAAAGTACTTAAGGCTACTCTTTAGCGCTCTTTCTAGCGTACAGTCACACGTAGGTCCAGTGCCGGGTCGTGATATTCAATGGGAGGGGCACTCCAAATAGTAATTTTTATTAAAATAAGAGAGAACAGCGGCTCAAAGTACTTAAGGCTACTCTTTAGCGCTCTTTCTAGTGTACAGTCACACGTAGGTCCAGTGACGGGGCGTGATATTCAATTGGAGGGGCACTCCAAATAGTAATTGTTATTAAAATAAGAGAGAACAACGGCTCAAAGTACTTAAGGCTACTCTTTAGCGCTCTTTCTGGTGTACAGTCACACGTAGGTCCAGTGGCGTGGCGTGACATTCAATGGGAGAGAAGTTCCAAATAGTAATTGTTATTAAAATAAGAGAGAACAACGGCTCAAAGCACTTAAGGCTACTCTTTAGCGCTCTTTCTGGTGTACAGTCACACGTAGGTCCAGTGGCGTGGCGTGACATTCAATGGGAGAGAAGTTCCAAATAGTAATTGTTATTAAAATAAGAGAGAACAACGGCTCAAAATACTTAAGGCTATTCTTTAGCGCTCTTCTGGTGTACAGTCACACGTAGGTCCAGTGACGAGGCGTGATATTCAATGGGAGGGGAGCTCCAAATAGTAATTGTTATTAAAATAAGAGAGAACAACGACTCAAAGTACTTAAGGCTACTCTTTAGTGCTCTTTCTAGTGTACAGTCACATGTAGGTCCAGTGCCGGGCCGTGATATTCAATGGGAGTGAAGCTCCAAATAGTAATTGTTATTAAAATAAGAGAGAACAATGACTCAAAGTACTTAAGGCTACTCTTTAGCGCTCTTTCTAGTGTACAGTCACACGTAGGTCCAGTGCCGGGGCGTGACATTCAATGGGAGAGAAGCTCCAAATAGTAATTGTTATTAAAATAAGAGAGAACAATGACTCAAAGTACTTAAGGCTACTCTTTAGCGCTCTTTCTAGTGTACAGTCACACGTAGGTCCAGTGCCGGGGCGTGACATTCAATGGGAGAGAGGCTCCAAATAGTAATTGTTATTAAAATAAGAGAGAACAACGACTCAAAGTACCTAAGGCTACTCTTTGGCGCTCTTTCTAGTGTACAGTCACAAGTAGGTCCAGTGGCGGGCCATGATATTCAATGGGAGAGAAGCTCCAAATAGTAATTGTTATTAAAATAAGAGAGAACAACGACCCAAAGTACTTAAGGCTACTCTTTAGCGCTCTTTCTAGTGTACAGTCACATGTAGGTCCAGTGCCGGGCCGTGATATTCAATGGGAGAGAAGCTCCAAGTAGTAATTGTTATTAAAATAAGAGAGAACAACGACTCAAAGTTCTTAAGGCTACTCTTTGGTGCTCTTTCTAGTGTACAGTCACATGTAGGTCCAGTGCCGGGCCGTGATATTCAATGGGAGAGAAGCTCCAAGTAGTAATTGTTATTAAAATAAGAGAGAACAACGACCCAAAGTACTTAAGGCTACTCTATAGCGCTCTTTCTAGTGTACAGTCACACGTAGGTCCAGTGCCGGGGCGTGAAATTCAATGGGAGGTAAGCGCCAAATAGTAATTGTTATTAAAATAAGAGAGAACAATGACTCAAAGTACTTAAGGCTACTCTTTAGCGCTCTTTCTAGTGTACAGTCACACGTAGGTCCAGTGCCGGGGCGTGATATTCAATGGGAGGGGAGCTCCAAATAGTAATTGTTATTAAAATAAGAGAGAACAACGACCCAAAGTACTTAAGGCTACTCTTTAGCGCTCTTTCTAGTGTACAGTCACACGTAGGTCCAGATCCGGGCCGTGATTTTCAATGGGAGGGGAGCTCCAAATAGTAATTGTTATTAAAATAAGAGAGAACAATGACTCAAAGTACTTAAGGCTACTCTTTAGCGCTCTTTCTAGTGTACAGTCACACGTAGGTCCAGTGGCCGGGCGTGACATTAAATGGGAGGGGAGCTCCAAATAGTAATTGTTATTAAAATAATAGAGAACAACGACTCAAAGTACTTAAGGCTACTCTTTGGTGCTCTTTCTAGTGTACAGTCACATGTAGGTCCAGTGCCGGGCCGTGATATTCAATGGGAGTGAAGCTCCAAATAGTAATTGTTATTAAAATAAGAGAGAACAACGACTCAAAGTACTTAAGGCTACTCTTTAGCGCTCTTTCTGGTGTACAGTCACACGTAGGTCCAGCGGCGAGGCGTGATAATCAATGGGAGAGAAGCTCCAAATAGTAATTGTTATTAAAATAAGAGAGAACAATGACTCAAAGTACTTAAGGCTACTCTTTAGCGCTCTTTCTAGCGTACAGTCACACGTAGGTCCAGTGCCGGGTCGTGATATTCAATGGGAGGGGCACTCCAAATAGTAATTTTTATTAAAATAAGAGAGAACAGCGGCTCAAAGTACTTAAGGCTACTCTTTAGCGCTCTTTCTAGTGTACAGTCACACGTAGGTCCAGTGACGGGGCGTGATATTCAATTGGAGGGGCACTCCAAATAGTAATTGTTATTAAAATAAGAGAGAACAACGGCTCAAAGTACTTAAGGCTACTCTTTAGCGCTCTTTCTGGTGTACAGTCACACGTAGGTCCAGTGGCGTGGCGTGACATTCAATGGGAGAGAAGTTCCAAATAGTAATTGTTATTAAAATAAGAGAGAACAACGGCTCAAAGCACTTAAGGCTACTCTTTAGCGCTCTTTCTGGTGTACAGTCACACGTAGGTCCAGTGGCGTGGCGTGACATTCAATGGGAGAGAAGTTCCAAATAGTAATTGTTATTAAAATAAGAGAGAACAACGGCTCAAAATACTTAAGGCTACTCTTTAGCGCTCTTCTGGTGTACAGTCACACGTAGGTCCAGTGACGAGGCGTGATATTCAATGGGAGGGGAGCTCCAAATAGTAATTGTTATTAAAATAAGAGAGAACAACGACTCAAAGTACTTAAGGCTACTCTTTAGTGCTCTTTCTAGTGTACAGTCACATGTAGGTCCAGTGCCGGGCCGTGATATTCAATGGGAGTGAAGCTCCAAATAGTAATTGTTATTAAAATAAGAGAGAACAATGACTCAAAGTACTTAAGGCTACTCTTTAGCGCTCTTTCTAGTGTACAGTCACACGTAGGTCCAGTGCCGGGGCGTGACATTCAATGGGAGAGAAGCTCCAAATAGTAATTGTTATTAAAATAAGAGAGAACAATGACTCAAAGTACTTAAGGCTACTCTTTAGCGCTCTTTCTAGTGTACAGTCACACGTAGGTCCAGTGCCGGGGCGTGACATTCAATGGGAGAGAGGCTCCAAATAGTAATTGTTATTAAAATAAGAGAGAACAACGACTCAAAGTACCTAAGGCTACTCTTTGGCGCTCTTTCTAGTGTACAGTCACAAGTAGGTCCAGTGGCGGGCCATGATATTCAATGGGAGAGAAGCTCCAAATAGTAATTGTTATTAAAATAAGAGAGAACAACGACCCAAAGTACTTAAGGCTACTCTTTAGCGCTCTTTCTAGTGTACAGTCACATGTAGGTCCAGTGCCGGGCCGTGATATTCAATGGGAGAGAAGCTCCAAGTAGTAATTGTTATTAAAATAAGAGAGAACAACGACTCAAAGTTCTTAAGGCTACTCTTTGGTGCTCTTTCTAGTGTACAGTCACATGTAGGTCCAGTGCCGGGCCGTGATATTCAATGGGAGAGAAGCTCCAAGTAGTAATTGTTATTAAAATAAGAGAGAACAACGACCCAAAGTACTTAAGGCTACTCTATAGCGCTCTTTCTAGTGTACAGTCACACGTAGGTCCAGTGCCGGGGCGTGAAATTCAATGGGAGGTAAGCGCCAAATAGTAATTGTTATTAAAATAAGAGAGAACAATGACTCAAAGTACTTAAGGCTACTCTTTAGCGCTCTTTCTAGTGTACAGTCACACGTAGGTCCAGTGCCGGGGCGTGATATTCAATGGGAGGGGAGCTCCAAATAGTAATTGTTATTAAAATAAGAGAGAACAACGACCCAAAGTACTTAAGGCTACTCTTTAGCGCTCTTTCTAGTGTACAGTCACACGTAGGTCCAGATCCGGGCCGTGATTTTCAATGGGAGGGGAGCTCCAAATAGTAATTGTTATTAAAATAAGAGAGAACAATGACTCAAAGTACTTAAGGCTACTCTTTAGCGCTCTTTCTAGTGTACAGTCACACGTAGGTCCAGTGGCCGGGCGTGACATTAAATGGGAGGGGAGCTCCAAATAGTAATTGTTATTAAAATAAGAGAGAACAACGACTCAAAGTACTTAAGGCTACTCTTTGGTGCTCTTTCTAGTGTACAGTCACATGTAGGTCCAGTGCCGGGCCGTGATATTCAATGGGAGTGAAGCTCCAAATAGTAATTGTTATTAAAATAAGAGAGAACAACGACTCAAAGTACTTAAGGCAACTCTTTAGCGCTCTTTCTAGTGTACATTTACACGTAGGTCCAGTGACGGGACGTGACATACAATGGGAGGGGCACTCCAAATAGTAATTGTTATTAAAATAAGAGAGAACAACGGCTCAAAGTACTTAAGGCTACTCTTTGGCGCTCTTTCTAGTGTACAGTCACACGTAGGTCCAGTGGCGGGGCGTGACATACAATGGGAGAAGAGCTCCAAATAGTAATTGTTATTAAAATAAGAGAGAACAATGACTCAAAGTACTTAAGGCTACTCTTTAGCGCTCTTTCTGGTGTACAGTCACACGTAGGTCCAGCGGCGAGGCGTGATAATCAATGGGAGAGAAGCTCCAAATAGTAATTGTTATTAAAATAAGAGAGAACAATGACTCAAAGTACTTAAGGCTACTCTTTAGCGCTCTTTCTAGTGTACAGTCACACGTAGGTCCAGTGCCGGGTCGTGATATTCAATGGGAGGGGCACTCCAAATAGTAATTGTTATTAAAATAAGAGAGAACAGCGGCTCAAAGTACTTAAGGCTACTCTTTAGCGCTCTTTCTAGTGTACAGTCACACGTAGGTCCAGTGGCGGCGCGTGGTATGAAATGGGAGGGAAGCGCCAAATCGTAATTGTTATTAAAATAAGAGAGAACAACGGCTCAAAGTACTTAAGGCTACTCTTTAGCGCTCTTTCTAGTGTACAGTCACACGTAGGTCCAGTGCCGGCGCGTGATATTAAATGGGAGGGAAGCGCCAAATAGTAATTGTTATTAAAATAAGAGAGAACAACGGCTCAAAATACTTAAGGGTACTCTATAGCGCTCTTTCTAGTGTACAGGCACACGAAGGTCCAGTGGCGCGGCGTGATATTCAATTGGAGGGGCACTCCAAATAGTAATTGTTATTAAAATAAGAGAGAACAACGACTCAAAGTACATAAGGCTACTCTTTAGCGCTCTTTCTAGTGTACAGTCACACGTAGGTCCAGTGGCGTGGCGTGACATTCAATGGGAGAGAAGCTCCAAATAGTAATTGTTATTAAAATAAGAGAGAACAATGACTCAAAGTACTTAAGGCTACTCTTTAGCGCTCTTTCTAGTGTACAGTCACACGCAGGTCCAGTGGCGGGGCGTGACATTAAATGGGAGGGGAGCTCCAAATAGTAATTGTTATTAAAATAAGAGAGAACAATGACTCAAAGTACTTAAGGCTACTCTTTAGCGCTCTTTCTAGTGTACAGTCACACGTAGGTCCAGTGCCGGGTCGTGATATTCAATGGGAGGGGCACTCCAAATAGTAATTGTTATTAAAATAAGAGAGAACAGCGGCTCAAAGTACTTAAGGCTACTCTTTAGCGCTCTTTCTAGTGTACAGTCACACGTAGGTCCAGTGACGGGGCGTGATATTCAATTGGAGGGGCACTCCAAATAGTAATTGTTATTAAAATAAGAGAGAACAACGGCTCAAAGTACTTAAGGCTACTCTTTAGCGCTCTCTCTGGTGTACAGTCACACGTAGGTCCAGTGGCGTGGCGTGACATTCAATGGGAGAGAAGTTCCAAATAGTAATTGTTATTAAAATAAGAGAGAACAACGGCTCAAAGCACTTAAGGCTACTCTTTAGCGCTCTTTCTGGTGTACAGTCACACGTAGGTCCAGTGGCGTGGCGTGACATTCAATGGGAGAGAAGTTCCAAATAGTAATTGTTATTAAAATAAGAGAGAAAAACGGCTCAAAGTACTTAAGGCTACTCTTTAGCGCACTTTCTGGTGTACAGTCACACGTAGGTCCAGTGACGAGGCGTGATATTCAATGGGAGGGGAGCTCCAAAGAGTAATTGTTATTAAAATAAGAGAGAACAACGACTCAAAGCACTTAAGGCTACTCTTTAGCGCTCTTTCTAGTGTACAGTCACACGTAGGTGCAGTGGCGGGGCGTGATATTCAATGGGGGGTAAGCTCCAAATAGTAATTGTTATTAAAATAAGAGAGAACAACGGCTCAAACTTCTTAAGGCTACTCTTTAGCGCTCTTTCTAGTGTACAGTCACACGTAGGTCCAGTGACGGGGCGTGATATTCAATTGGAGGGGCACTCCAAATAGTAATTGTTATTAAAATAAGAGAGAACAACGACTCAAAGTACTTAAGGCTACTCTTTGGTGCTCTTTCTAGTGTACAGTCACACGTAGGTCCAGTGGCGTCCGTGATATTCAATGGGAGAGAAGCTCCAAATAGTAATTGTTATTAAAATAAGAGAGAACAACGACCCAAAGTACTTAAGGCTACTCTTTAGCGCTCTTTCTAGTGTACAGTCACATGTAGGTCCAGTGCCGGGCCGTGATATTCAATGGGAGAGAAGCTCCAAGTAGTAATTGTTATTAAAATAAGAGAGAACAACGACTCAAAGTACTTAAGGCTACTCTTTGGTGCTCTTTCTAGTGTACAGTCACATGTAGGTCCAGTGCCGGGCCGTGATATTCAATGGGAGAGAAGCTCCAAGTAGTAATTGTTATTAAAATAAGAGAGAACAACGACCCAAAGTACTTAAGGCTACTCTATAGCGCTCTTTCTAGTGTACAGTCACACGTAGGTCCAGTGCCGGGGCGTGAAATTCAATGGGAGGTAAGCGCCAAATAGTAATTGTTATTAAAATAAGAGAGAACAATGACTCAAAGTACTTAAGGCTACTCTTTAGCGCTCTTTCTAGTGTACAGTCACACGTAGGTCCAGATCCGGGCCGTGATATTCAATGGGAGGGGAGCTCCAAATAGTAATTGTTATTAAAATAAGAGAGAACAATGACTCAAAGTACTTAAGGCTACTCTTTAGCGCTCTTTCTAGTGTACAGTCACACGTAGGTCCAGTGGCGGGGCGTGACATTAAATGGGAGGGGAGCTCCAAATAGTAATTGTTATTAAAATAAGAGAGAACAACGACTCAAAGTACTTAAGGCTACTCTTTGGTGCTCTTTCTAGTGTACAGTCACATGTAGGTCCAGTGCCGGGCCGTGATATTCAATGGGAGTGAAGCTCCAAATAGTAATTGTTATTAAAATAAGAGAGAACAACGACTCAAAGTACTTAAGGCAACTCTTTAGCGCTCTTTCTAGTGTACAGTCACACGTAGGTCCAGTGACGGGACGTGACATACAATGGGAGGGGCACTCCAAATAGTAATTGTTATTAAAATAAGAGAGAACAACGGCTCAAAGTACTTAAGGCTACTCTTTGGCGCTCTTTCTAGTGTACAGTCACACGTAGGTCCAGTGGCGGGGCGTGACATTAAATGGGAGGGGAGCTCCAAATAGTAATTGTTATTAAAATAAGAGAGAACAATGACTCAAAGTACTTAAGGCTACTCTTTAGCGCTCTTTCTGGTGTACAGTCACACGTAGGTCCAGCGGCGAGGCGTGATATTCAATGGGAGAGAAGCTCCAAATAGTAATTGTTATTAAAATAAGAGAGAACAATGACTCAAAGTACTTAAGGCTACTCTTTAGCGCTCTTTCTAGTGTACAGTCACACGTAGGTCCAGATCCGGGCCGTGATATTCAATGGGAGGTAAGCTCCAAATAGTAATTGTTATTAAAATAAGAGAGAACAATGACTCAATGTACTTAAGGCTACTCTTTAGCGCTCTTTCTAGTGTACAGTCACACGTAGGTCCAGTGGCGAGGCGTGATATTCAATGGGAGGGGAGCTCCAAATAGTAATTGTTATTAAAATAAGAGAGAACAATGACTCAAAGTACTTAAGGCTACTCTTTAGCGCTCTTTCTAGTGTACAGTCACACATAGGTCCAGTGCCGGGGCGTGATATTCAATGGGAGGGGAGCTCTAAATAGCAATTGTTATTAAAATAAGAGAGAACAATGACTCAAAGTACTTAAGGCTACTCTTTAGCGCTCTTTCTAGTGTACAGTCACACGTAGGTCCAGTGCCGGGGCGTGATATTCAATGGGAGGTAAGCTCCAAATAGTAATTGTTATTAAAATAAGAGAGAACAACGGCTCAAAGTACTTAAGGCTACTCTTTAGCGCTCTTTCTAGTGTACAGTCACACGTAGGTCCAGTGGCGAGGCGTGATATTCAATGGGAGGGGAGCTCCAAATAGTAATTGTTATTAAAATAAGAGAGAACAACGACTCAAAGTACTTAAGGCTACTCTTTAGCGCTCTTTCTAGTGTACAGTCACACGTAGGTCCAGATCCGGGCCGTGATATTCAATGGGAGGTAAGCTCCAAATAGTAATTGTTATTAAAATAAGAGAGAACAACGACTGAAAGTACTTAAGGCTACTCTTTAGCGCTCTTTCTAGTGTACAGTCACACGTAGGTCCAGTGGCGAGGCGTGATATTCAATGGGAGGGGAGCTCCAAATAGTAATTGTTATTAAAATAAGAGAGAACAATGACTCAAAGTACTTAAGGCTACTCTTTAGCGCTCTTTCTAGTGTACAGTCACACGTAGGTCCAGTGGCGTGGCGTGATATTCAATGGGAGGGGAGCTCCAAATAGTAATTGTTATTAAAATAAGAGAGAACAACGACTCAAACTACTTAAGGCTACTCTTTAGCGCTCTTTCTAGTGTACAGTCCCACGTAGGTCCAGTGAAGGGGCGTGATATGAAATGGGAGGGGCACTCCAAATAGTAATTGTTATTAAAATAAGAGAGAACAACGACCCAAAGTACTTAAGTCTACTCTTTAGCGCTCTTTCTAGTGTACAGTCACACGTAGGTCCAGTGGCGGGGCGTGACATTCAATGGGAGAGAAGCTTTAAATAGTAAATGTTATTAAAATAAGAGAGAACAATGACTCAAAGTACTTAAGGCAACTCTTTAGCGCTCTTTCTAGTGTACAGTCACACGTAGGTCCAGTGCCGGGGTGTGATATTCAATGGGAGGGGAGCTCCAAATAGTAATTGTTATTAAAATAAGAGAGAACAATGACTCAAAGTACTTAAGGCTACTCTTTAGCGCTCTTTCTAGTGTACAGTCAGACGTAGGTCCAGATCCGGGCCGTGATATTCAATGGGAGGTAAGCTCCAAATAGTAATTGTTATTAAAATAAGAGAGAACAACGACCCAAAGTACTTAAGGCTACTCTTTAGCGCTCTTTCTAGTGTACAGGCACACGTAGGTCCAGTGGCGCGGCGTGATATTCAATTGGAGGGGCACTCCAAATAGTAATTGTTATTAAAATAAGAGAGAACAACGACTCAAAGTACATAAGGCTACTCTTTAGCGCTCTTTCTAGTGTACAGTCACACGTAGGTCCAGTGGCGTGGCGTGACATTCAATGGGAGAGAAGCTCCAAATAGTAATTGTTATTAAAATAAGAGAGAACAATGACTCAAAGTACTTAAGGCTACTCCATAGCGCTCTTTCTAGTGTACAGTCACACGTAGGTCCAGTGGCGTGGCGTGACATTCAATGGGAGAGAAGTTCCAAATAGTAATTGTTATTAAAATAAGAGAGAACAACGGCTCAAAGCACTTAAGGCTACTCTTTAGCGCTCTTTCTGGTGTACAGTCACACGTAGTTCCAGTGGCGTGGCGTGACATTCAATGGGAGAGAAGTTCCAAATAGTAATTGTTATTAAAATAAGAGAGAACAACGGCTCAAAATACTTAAGGCTACTCTTTAGCGCTCTTCTGGTGTACAGTCACACGTAGGTCCAGTGACGAGGCGTGATATTCAATGGGAGGGGAGCTCCAAATAGTAATTGTTATTAAAATAAGAGAGAACAATGACTCAAAGTACTTAAGGCTACTCTTTAGCGCTCTTTCTAGTGTACAGTCACACGTAGGTCCAGTGCCGGGGCGTGACATTCAATGGGAGAGAAGCTCCAAATAGTAATTTTTATTAAAATAAGAGAGAACAACGACTCAAAGTACCTAAGGCTACTCTTTGGTGCTCTTTCTAGTGTACAGTCACACGTAGGTCCAGTGGCGGGCCGTGATATTCAATGGGAGAGAAGCTCCAAATAGTAATTGTTATTAAAATAAGAGAGAACAACGACCCAAAGTACTTAAGGCTACTCTTTAGCGCTCTTTCTAGTGTACAGTCACATGTAGGTCCAGTGCCGGGCCGTGATATTCAATGGGAGAGAAGCTCCAAGTAGTAATTGTTATTAAAATAAGAGAGAACAACGACTCAAAGTACTTAAGGCTACTCTTTGGTGCTCTTTCTAGTGTACAGTCACATGTAGGTCCAGTGCCGGGCCGTGATATTCAATGGGAGAGAAGCTCCAAGCAGTAATTGTTATTAAAATAAGAGAGAACAACGACCCAAAGTACTTAAGGCTACTCTATAGCGCTCTTTCTAGTGTACAGTCACACGTAGGTCCAGTGCCGGGGCGTGAAATTCAATGGTAGGTAAGCGCCAAATAGTAATTGTTATTAAAATAAGAGAGAACAATGACTCAAAATACTTAAGGCTACTCTTTAGCGCCCTTTCTAGTGTACAGTCACACGTAGGTCCAGATCCGGGCCGTGATATTCAATGGGAGGGGAGCTCCAAATAGTAATTGTTATTAAAATAAGAGAGAACAATGACTCAAAGTACTTAAGGCTACTCTTTAGCGCTCTTTCTAGTGTACAGTCACACGTAGGTCCAGTGGCGGGGCGTGACATTAAATGGGAGGGGAGCTCCAAATAGTAATTGTTATTAAAATAAGAGAGAACAACGACTCAAAGTACTTAAGGCTACTCTTTGGTGCTCTTTCTAGTGTACAGTCACATGTAGGTCCAGTGCCGGGCCGTGATATTCAATGGGAGTGAAGCTCCAAATAGTAATTGTTATTAAAATAAGAGAGAACAACGACTCAAAGTACTTAAGGCAACTCTTTAGCGCTCTTTCTAGTGTACAGTCACACGTAGGTCCAGTGACGGGACGTGACATACAATGGGAGGGGCACTCCAAATAGTAATTGTTATTAAAATAAGAGAGAACAACGGCTCAAAGTACTTAAGGCTACTCTTTGGCGCTCTTTCTAGTGTACAGTCACACGTAGGTCCAGTGGCGGGGCGTGACATACAATGGGAGGGGAGCTCCAAATAGTAATTGTTATTAAAATAAGAGAGAACAATGACTCAAAGTACTTAAGGCTACTCTTTAGCGCTCTTTCTGGTGTACAGTCACACGTAGGTCCAGCGGCGAGGCGTGATAATCAATGGGAGCGAAGCTCCAAATAGTAATTGTTATTAAAATAAGAGAGAACAATGACTCAAAGTACTTAAGGCTACTCTTTAGCGCTCTTTCTAGTGTACAGTCACACGTAGGTCCAGTGCCGGGTCGTGATATTCAATGGGAGGGGCACTCCAAATAGTAATTGTTATTAAAATAAGAGAGAACAGCGGCTCAAAGTACTTAAGGCTACTCTTTAGCGCTCTTTCTAGTGTACAGTCACACGTAGGTCCAGTGACGGGGCGTGATATTCAATTGGAGGGGCACTCCAAATAGTAATTGTTATTAAAATAAGAGAGAACAACGGCTCAAAGTACTTAAGTCTACTCTTTAGCGCTCTTTCTGGTGTACAGTCACACGTAGGTCCAGTGGCGTGGCGTGACATTCAATGGGAGAGAAGCTCCAAATAGTAATTGTTATTAAAATAAGAGAGAACAACGGCTCAAAGCACTTAAGGCTACTCTTTAGCGCTCTTTCTGGTGTACAGTCACACGTAGGTCCAGCGGCGAGGCGTGATAATCAATGGGAGAGAAGCTCCAAATAGTAATTGTTATTAAAATAAGAGAGAACAATGACTCAAAGTACTTAAGGCTACTCTTTAGCGCTCTTTCTAGTGTACAGTCACACGTAGGTCCAGTGCCGGGTCGTGATATTCAATGGGAGGGGCACTCCAAATAGTAATTGTTATTAAAATAAGAGAGAACAGCGGCTCAAAGTACTTAAGGCTACTCTTTAGCGCTCTTTCTAGTGTACAGTCACACGTAGGTCCAGTGACGGGGCGTGATATTCAATTGGAGGGGCACTCCAAATAGTAATTGTTATTAAAATAAGAGAGAACAACGGCTCAAAGTACTTAAGGCTACTCTTTAGCGCTCTTTCTGGTGTACAGTCACACGTAGGTCCAGTGGCGTGGCGTGACATTCAATGGGAGAGAAGTTCCAAATAGTAATTGTTATTAAAATAAGAGAGAACAACGGCTCAAAGCACTAAAGGCTACTCTTTAGCGCTCTTTCTGGTGTACAGTCACACGTAGGTCCAGTGGCGTGCCGTGACATTCAATGGGAGAGAAGTTCCAAATAGTAATTGTTATTAAAATAAGAGAGAACAACGGCTCAAAGCACTTAAGGCTACTCTTTAGCGCTCTTTCTGGTGTACAGTCACACGTAGGTCCAGTGGCGTGGCGTGACATTCAATGGGAGAGAAGTTCCAAATAGTAATTGTTATTAAAATAAGAGAGAACAACGACTCAAAGCACTTAAGGCTACTCTTTAGCGCTCTTTCTAGTGTACAGTCACACGTAGGTGCAGTGGCGGGGCGTGATATTCAATGGGAGGTAAGCTCCAAATAGTAATTGTTTTTTAAAATAAGAGAGAACAACGGCTCAAACTTCTTAAGGCTACTCTTTAGCGCTCTTTCTAGTGTACAGTCACACGTAGGTCCAGTGACGGGGCGTGATATTCAATTGGAGGGGCACTCCAAATAGTAATTGTTATTAAAATAAGAGAGAACAACGGCTCAAAGTACTTAAGGCTACTCTTTTGCGCTCTTTCTAGTGTACAGTCACACGTAGGTGCAGTGGCGGGGCGTGATATTCAATGGGAGAGAAGCTCCAAATAGTCATTGTTATTAAAATAAGAGAGAACAACGACTCAAAGCACTTAAGGCTACTCTTTAGCGCTCTTTCTAGTGTACAGTCACACGTAGGTGCAGCGGCGAGGCGTGATAATCAATGGGAGAGAAGCTCCAAATAGTAATTGTTATTAAAATAAGAGAGAACAACGACTCAAAGCACTTAAGGCAACTCTTTAGCGCTCTTTCTAGTGTACAGTCACACGTAGGTGCAGTGGCGTGGCGTGATATTCAATGGGGGGTAAGCTCCAAATAGTAAATGTTTTTTAAAATAAGAGAGAACAACGGCTCAAACTTCTTAAGGCTACTCTTTAGCGCTCTTTCTAGTGTACAGTCACACGTAGGTCCAGTGACGGGGCGTGATATTCAATTGGAGGGGCACTCCAAATAGTAATTGTTATTAAAATAAGAGAGAACAACGGCTCAAAGTACTTAAGGCTACTCTTTTGCGCTCTTTCTAGTGTACAGTCACACGTAGGTCCAGTGACGGGGCGTGATATTCAATTGGAGGGGCACTCCAAATAGTAATTGTTATTAAAATAAGAGAGAACAACGGCTCTAAGTACTTAAGGCTACTCTTTGGCGCTCTTTCTAGTGTACAGTCACACGTAGGTCCAGTGGCGGGGCGTGACATACAATGGGAGGGGAGCTCCAAATAGTAATTGTTATTAAAATAAGAGAGAACAATGACTCAAAGTACTTAAGGCTACTCTTTAGCGCTCTTTCTGGTGTACAGTCACACGTAGGTCCAGCGGCGAGGCGTGATATTCAATGGGAGGTAAGCTCCAAATAGTAATTGTTATTAAAATAAGAGAGAACAACGGCTCAAAGTACTTAAGGCTACTCTTTGGTGCTCTTTCTAGTGTACAGTCACACGTAAGTCCAGTGCCGGGCCGTGATATTCAATGGAAGAGAAGCTCCAAATAGTAATTGTTATTAAAATAAGAGAGAACAATGACTCAAAGTACTTAAGGCTACTCTTTAGCGCTCTTTCTGGTGTACAGTCACACGTAAGTCCAGTGCCGGAACGTGATATTCAATGGTAGGGGAGCTCCAAATAGTAATTGTCATTAAAATAAGAGAGAACAATGACTCAAAGTACTTAAGGCTACTCTTTAGCGCTCTTTCTAGTGTACAGTCACACGTAGGTCCAGTGCCGGGGCGTGACATTCAATGGGAGAGAAGCTCCAAATAGTAATTGTTATTAAAATAAGAGAGAACAATGACTCAAAGTACCTAAGGCTACTCTTTAGCGCTCTTTCTAGTGTACAGTCACACGTAGGTCCAGTGCCGGGTCGTGATATTCAATGGGAGGGGCACTCCAAATAGTAATTGTTATTAAAATAAGAGAGAACAGCGGCTCAAAGTACTTAAGGCTACTCTTTAGCGCTCTTTCTAGTGTACAGTCACACGTAGGTGCAGTGGCGGGGCGTGATATTCAATGGGGGGTAAGCTCCAAATAGTAATTGTTATTAAAATAAGAGAGAACAACGGCTCAAACTTCTTAAGGCTACTCTTTAGCGCTCTTTCTAGTGTACAGTCACACGTAGGTCCAGTGACGGGGCGTGATATTCAATTGGAGGGGCACTCCAAATAGTAATTGTTATTAAAATAAGAGAGAACAACGACTCAAAGTACTTAAGGCTACTCTTTGGTGCTCTTTCTAGTGTACAGTCACACGTAGGTCCAGTGGCGTCCGTGATATTCAATGGGAGAGAAGCTCCAAATAGTAATTGTTATTAAAATAAGAGAGAACAACGACCCAAAGTACTTAAGGCTACTCTTTAGCGCTCTTTCTAGTGTACAGTCACATGTAGGTCCAGTGCCGGGCCGTGATATTCAATGGGAGAGAAGCTCCAAGTAGTAATTGTTATTAAAATAAGAGAGAACAACGACTCAAAGTACTTAAGGCTACTCTTTGGTGCTCTTTCTAGTGTACAGTCACATGTAGGTCCAGTGCCGGGCCGTGATATTCAATGGGAGAGAAGCTCCAAGTAGTAATTGTTATTAAAATAAGAGAGAACAACGACCCAAAGTACTTAAGGCTACTCTATAGCGCTCTTTCTAGTGTACAGTCACACGTAGGTCCAGTGCCGGGGCGTGAAATTCAATGGGAGGTAAGCGCCAAATAATAATTGTTATTAAAATAAGAGAGAACAATGACTCAAAGTACTTAAGGCTACTCTTTAGCGCTCTTTCTAGTGTACAGTCACACGTAGGTCCAGATCCGGGCCGTGATATTCAATGGGAGGGGAGCTCCAAATAGTAATTGTTATTAAAATAAGAGAGAACAATGACTCAAAGTACTTAAGGCTACTCTTTAGCGCTCTTTCTAGTGTACAGTCACACGTAGGTCCAGTGGCGGGGCGTGACATTAAATGGGAGGGGAGCTCCAAATAGTAATTGTTATTAAAATAAGAGAGAACAACGACTCAAAGTACTTAAGGCTACTCTTTGGTGCTCTTTCTAGTGTACAGTCACATGTAGGTCCAGTGCCGGGCCGTGATATTCAATGGGAGTGAAGCTCCAAATAGTAATTGTTATTAAAATAAGAGAGAACAACGACTCAAAGTACTTAAGGCAACTCTTTAGCGCTCTTTCTAGTGTACAGTCACACGTAGGTCCAGTGACGGGACGTGACATACAATGGGAGGGGCACTCCAAATAGTAATTGTTATTAAAATAAGAGAGAACAACGGCTCAAAGTACTTAAGGCTACTCTTTGGCGCTCTTTCTAGTGTACAGTCACACGTAGGTCCAGTGGCGGGGCGTGACATTAAATGGGAGGGGAGCTCCAAATAGTAATTGTTATTAAAATAAGAGAGAACAATGACTCAAAGTACTTAAGGCTACTCTTTAGCGCTCTTTCTGGTGTACAGTCACACGTAGGTCCAGCGGCGAGGCGTGATATTCAATGGGAGAGAAGCTCCAAATAGTAATTGTTATTAAAATAAGAGAGAACAATGACTCAAAGTACTTAAGGCTACTCTTTAGCGCTCTTTCTAGTGTACAGTCACACGTAGGTCCAGATCCGGGCCGTGATATTCAATGGGAGGTAAGCTCCAAATAGTAATTGTTATTAAAATAAGAGAGAACAATGACTCAATGTACTTAAGGCTACTCTTTAGCGCTCTTTCTAGTGTACAGTCACACGTAGGTCCAGTGGCGAGGCGTGATATTCAATGGGAGGGGAGCTCCAAATAGTAATTGTTATTAAAATAAGAGAGAACAATGACTCAAAGTACTTAAGGCTACTCTTTAGCGCTCTTTCTAGTGTACAGTCACACATAGGTCCAGTGCCGGGGCGTGATATTCAATGGGAGGGGAGCTCCAAATAGCAATTGTTATTAAAATAAGAGAGAACAATGACTCAAAGTACTTAAGGCTACTCTTTAGCGCTCTTTCTAGTGTACAGTCACACGTAGGTCCAGTGCCGGGGCGTGATATTCAATGGGAGGTAAGCTCCAAATAGTAATTGTTATTAAAATAAGAGAGAACAACGGCTCAAAGTACTTAAGGCTACTCTTTAGCGCTCTTTCTAGTGTACAGTCACACGTAGGTCCAGTGGCGAGGCGTGATATTCAATGGGAGGGGAGCTCCAAATAGTAATTGTTATTAAAATAAGAGAGAACAACGACTCAAAGTACTTAAGGCTACTCTTTAGCGCTCTTTCTAGTGTACAGTCACACGTAGGTCCAGATCCGGGCCGTGATATTCAATGGGAGGTAAGCTCCAAATAGTAATTGTTATTAAAATAAGAGAGAACAACGACTGAAAGTACTTAAGGCTACTCTTTAGCGCTCTTTCTAGTGTACAGTCACACGTAGGTCCAGTGGCGAGGCGTGATATTCAATGGGAGGGGAGCTCCAAATAGTAATTGTTAATAAAATAAGAGAGAACAATGACTCAAAGTACTTAAGGCTACTCTTTAGCGCTCTTTCTAGTGTACAGTCACACGTAGGTCCAGTGGCGTGGCGTGATATTCAATGGGAGGGGAGCTCCAAATAGTAATTGTTATTAAAATAAGAGAGAACAACGACTCAAACTACTTAAGGCTACTCTTTAGCGCTCTTTCTAGTGTACAGTCCCACGTAGGTCCAGTGAAGGGGCGTGATATGAAATGGGAGGGGCACTCCAAATAGTAATTGTTATTAAAATAAGAGAGAACAACGACCCAAAGTACTTAAGGCTACTCTTTAGCGCTCTTTCTAGTGTACAGTCACACGTAGGTCCAGTGGCGGGGCGTGACATTCAATGGGAGAGAAGCTTTAAATAGTAAATGTTATTAAAATAAGAGAGAACAATGACTCAAAGTACTTAAGGCAACTCTTTAGCGCTCTTTCTAGTGTACAGTCACACGTAGGTCCAGTGCCGGGGCGTGATATTCAATGGGAGGGGAGTTCCAAATAGTAATTGTTATTAAAATAAGAGAGAACAATGACTCAAAGTACTTAAGGCTACTCTTTAGCGCTCTTTCTAGTGTACAGTCACACGTAGGTCCAGATCCGGGCCGTGATATTCAATTTGAGGTAAGCTCCAAATAGTAATTGTTATTAAAATAAGAGAGAACAACGACCCAAAGTACTTAAGGCTACTCTTTAGCGCTCTTTCTAGTGTACAGGCACACGTAGGTCCAGTGGCGCGGCGTGATATTCAATTGGAGGGGCACTCCAAATAGTAATTGTTATTAAAATAAGAGAGAACAACGACTCAAAGTACATAAGGCTACTCTTTAGCGCTCTTTCTAGTGTACAGTCACACGTAGGTCCAGTGGCGTGGCGTGACATTCAATGGGAGAGAAGCTCCAAATAGTAATTGTTATTAAAATAAGAGAGAACAATGACTCAAAGTACTTAAGGCTACTCCATAGCGCTCTTTCTAGTGTACAGTCACACGTAGGTCCAGTGGCGTGGCGTGACATTCAATGGGAGAGAAGTTCCAAATAGTAATTGTTATTAAAATAAGAGAGAACAACGGCTCAAAGCACTTAAGGCTACTCTTTAGCGCTCTTTCTGGTGTACAGTCACACGTAGTTCCAGTGGCGTGGCGTGACATTCAATGGGAGAGAAGTTCCAAATAGTAATTGTTATTAAAATAAGAGAGAACAACGGCTCAAAATACTTAAGGCTACTCTTTAGCGCTCTTCTGGTGTACAGTCACACGTAGGTCCAGTGACGAGGCGTGATATTCAATGGGAGGGGAGCTCCAAATAGTAATTGTTATTAAAATAAGAGAGAACAACGACTCAAAGTACTTAAGGCTACTCTTTAGTGCTCTTTCTAGTGTACAGTCACATGTAGGTCCAGTGCCGGGCCGTGATATTCAATGGGAGTGAAGCTCCAAATAGTAATTGTTATTAAAATAAGAGAGAACAATGACTCAAAGTACTTAAGGCTACTCTTTAGCGCTCTTTCTAGTGTACAGTCACACGTAGGTCCAGTGCTGGGGCGTGACATTCAATGGGAGAGAAGCTCCAAATAGTAATTTTTATTAAAATAAGAGAGAACAACGACTCAAAGTACCTAAGGCTACTCTTTGGTGCTCTTTCTAGTGTACAGTCACACGTAGGTCCAGTGGCGGGCCGTGATATTCAATGGGAGAGAAGCTCCAAATAGTAATTGTTATTAAAATAAGAGAGAACAACGACCCAAAGTACTTAAGGCTACTCTTTAGCGCTCTTTCTAGTGTACAGTCACATGTAGGTCCAGTGCCGCGCCGTGATATTCAATGGGAGAGAAGCTCCAAGTAGTAATTGTTATTAAAATAAGAGAGAACAACGACTCAAAGTACTTAAGGCTACTCTTTGGTGCTCTTTCTAGTGTACAGTCACATGTAGGTCCAGTGCCGGGCCGTGATATTCAATGGGAGAGAAGCTCCAAGTAGTAATTGTTATTAAAATAAGAGAGAACAACGACCCAAAGTACTTAAGGCTACTCTATAGCGCTCTTTCTAGTGTACAGTCACACGTAGGTCCAGTGCCGGGGCGTGAAATTCAATGGTAGGTAAGCGCCAAATAGTAATTGTTATTAAAATAAGAGAGAACAATGACTCAAAATACTTAAGGCTACTCTTTAGCGCCCTTTCTAGTGTACAGTCACACGTAGGTCCAGATCCGGGCCGTGATATTCAATGGGAGGGGAGCTCCAAATAGTAATTGTTATTAAAATAAGAGAGAACAATGACTCAAAGTACTTAAGGCTACTCTTTAGCGCTCTTTCTAGTGTACAGTCACACGTAGGTCCAGTGGCGGGGCGTGACATTAAATGGGAGGGGAGCTCCAAATAGTAATTGTTATTAAAATAAGAGAGAACAACGACTCAAAGTACTTAAGGCTACTCTTTGGTGCTCTTTCTAGTGTACAGTCACATGTAGGTCCAGTGCCGGGCCGTGATATTCAATGGGAGTGAAGCTCCAAATAGTAATTGTTATTAAAATAAGAGAGAACAACGACTCAAAGTACTTAAGGCAACTCTTTAGCGCTCTTTCTAGTGTACAGTCACACGTAGGTCCAGTGACGGGACGTGACATACAATGGGAGGGGCACTCCAAATAGTAATTGTTATTAAAATAAGAGAGAACAACGGCTCAAAGTACTTAAGGCTACTCTTTGGCGCTCTTTCTAGTGTACAGTCACACGTAGGTCCAGTGGCGGGGCGTGACATACAATGGGAGGGGAGCTCCAAATAGTAATTGTTATTAAAATAAGAGAGAACAATGACTCAAAGTACTTAAGGCTACTCTTTAGCGCTCTTTCTGGTGTACAGTCACACGTAGGTCCAGCGGCGAGGCGTGATAATCAATGGGAGAGAAGCTCCAAATAGTAATTGTTATTAAAATAAGAGAGAACAATGACTCAAAGTACTTAAGGCTACTCTTTAGCGCTCTTTCTAGTGTACAGTCACACGTAGGTCCAGTGCCGGGTCGTGATATTCAATGGGAGGGGCACTCCAAATAGTAATTGTTATTAAAATAAGAGAGAACAGCGGCTCAAAGTACTTAAGGCTACTCTTTAGCGCTCTTTCTAGTGTACAGTCACACGTAGGTCCAGTGACGGGGCGTGATATTCAATTGGAGGGGCACTCCAAATAGTAATTGTTATTAAAATAAGAGAGAACAACGGCTCAAAGTACTTAAGGCTACTCTTTAGCGCTCTTTCTGGTGTACAGTCACACGTAGGTCCAGTGGCGTGGCGTGACATTCAATGGGAGAGAAGCTCCAAATAGTAATTGTTATTAAAATAAGAGAGAACAACGGCTCAAAGCACTTAAGGCTACTCTTTAGCGCAGAGAAATTGATATATAAAAGGATTATTGAATATAGAGTGATGATAGGTATGACGGAAAATCAATATGGATTTAGAAAAGGAATTTCAACAGAGGATGCCTTAAATGCTTTAACGATGAATGTAAAAATTTCAGATCAAAAATATGTGGTAGGAGTAACAGTCGATATATCTGGAGCCTTTGATAATGTATGGTGGCCCGAATTATTTGATATATTTAAAATCAAAAATTATCCAGCAACTATAGTCAATTTATTAAAGGATTATTGTACTAATAGAAGAGTATATATTACGGGAAATGATCGCAAGATTATCAAAGACATTACTAAAGGGTGCCCGCAAGGTTCAATCCTCGGTCCCCTTTTCTGGGATATTTTAATCGAGCCTTTAATTGAAAAATTGTTGTCCATGGTAGAAGTGAAGGACGTGATAGCGTATGCTGATGATGTCGTCGTGTTATTTGAAGCTAACAGTAGAAATGAAATTGAAATAAAAGGACGAAGTATTTTACAGATTTTGGAACAATGGTGCCATACCGTTAAATTACAGGTAGCACCGGCAAAATCGGCGTATCTTATCTTCAAAGGACAGTTGAAAAGAAATCCCATCCTGAAGATAAATGGACAAATAATTAAACGTGAAACCCATGTTAGATATCTAGGACTACAGGTCGACGAGAAATTAAATTTTGATGAGCATGTGAAAAAAGTATCGGACAAGGCTGGAAATATCATGATGAAAATAGCTACTTTGTCAACTAGAAATTTTAAATTACCGATAGAAGCCATAAGAATATATATCAATAGTATCATGATTGGCATCACCGGTTATGGGGCAGCTATTTGGGCTCATCGCCTTCGACTGCAGAAAAATGTTAAGATCCTCAGAAGTATGCAGAGGCAGTTTCTGCTACGTTCAACCGGAGCAGTTAGAACATCATCGACGATGTCATTATTGATTATATTGGGAATATGGCCTATAGACTATGTTATAAGAAGACGAGGAGCATTATATTGGCTGAAGAAAGAGAGACAAGATAAAGTAGAAGAAATTATGGGTAGAAGATGTTATGATAAACGAACTGTGAATCATCTAATTTTGGACGAATGGCAACATGAGTGGAATATTATGGAAGAAAGTAGAAGAGTATATAGTATATTTCCATACGTAAGAGAAAGAATTAAAATGACATATATTTCACCCAAACAAGGACTCATACATTATTTTACGGGACATGGAGCCTTTGGTACATATCTGAAGAGGATAAAAAGGATTGATTTAGATATTTGTAATATATGTGACGTGCAAGATACTCCCGAACATTGTCTGTTTGAATGTGTGAAATATGAAGAGGATATTTATGAACAACGACAACTGATAGCAGGAAAATCAATTTACGAGATAGTTCGGAATATCGATGATTATAAAATTTTAGAGGAAATTGCAAAATTTGTATTTATCAAAGGACATGAAATTTATATTGAATCCAGACAGAGGGAACCCAGAAGAGGAGTACGACAACAACTAAGAGTATCCATCAGCTCAAGAGTGACCAGATCTCAAACAGTAGAGGATCGAGTTTTACAGAGGAGCGAGGAGCAGGAGGAGCAGGAACATCAGGAGCCAAGCACGATCAACCGCAGACGGCACTACTGGGTGTCGTTGGGCAGGCTTGGGACGGCTGGCCGGAGAAGGATGGATCGAGAGTTGGAGCCTCCATAAGAAGACTTAATATCGATAGAGACAGGTAGATTTGACACCTGAAACTGATGAACCATCCTTTTCTCCTGATGCATGTAGGAAACTATGTGATTCCGGTTGAGGAAAGGATCGGATACCAGGGACAGGTGTTTAATCAATTAGTATGTAGGAACGGTAATTCCAGTAGATGTTTAGTATCTGTATTATGTATTCAATGTAGTTCCAATTGTTTTGTATATGTAAAGAATTACCGTTGTAGTAATAGTTTAGTTTTGAGTTTTGTAAGTCACTGGTTTCCAGTGACATAGGTTTAGATATAGTTAGTTAGTTAGTTAGCTTAGATTTAGAAATATCTGCAAAAAATGTATTGAAATTGATAAAAATAAAGTTGAAAAGAAGAAAAAAGGAAAATAAAATTTGTGGAAGCTATGTCTTGGTTTTGCTTCAAGATGCCAAGACATGGTAAGCAGATTTTATTTTATTTTATTTTATTTTATTTTATTTTATTTTATTTTATTTTTTATTTTATTTTTATTTTTACTCTTTAGCGCTCTTTCTGGTGTACAGTCACACGTAGGTCCAGCGGCGAGGCGTGATAATCAATGGGAGAGAAGCTCCAAATAGTAATTGTTATTAAAATAAGAGAGAACAATGACTCAAAGTACTTAAGGCTACTCTTTAGCGCTCTTTCTAGTGTACAGTCACACGTAGGTCCAGTGCCGGGTCGTGATATTCAATGGGAGGGGCACTCCAAATAGTAATTGTTATTAAAATAAGAGAGAACAGCGGCTCAAAGTACTTAAGGCTACTCTTTAGCGCTCTTTCTAGTGTACAGTCACACGTAGGTCCAGTGACGGGGCGTGATATTCAATTGGAGGGGCACTCCAAATAGTAATTGTTATTAAAATAAGAGAGAACAACGGCTCAAAGTACTTAAGGCTACTCTTTAGCGCTCTTTCTGGTGTACAGTCACACGTAGGTCCAGTGGCGTGGCGTGACATTCAATGGGAGAGAAGTTCCAAATAGTAATTGTTATTAAAATAAGAGAGAACAACGGCTCAAAGCACTTAAGGCTACTCTTTAGCGCTCTTTCTGGTGTACAGTCACACGTAGGTCCAGTGGCGTGCCGTGACATTCAATGGGAGAGAAGTTCCAAATAGTAATTGTTATTAAAATAAGAGAGAACAACGGCTCAAAGCACTTAAGGCTACTCTTTAGCGCTCTTTCTGGTGTACAGTCACACGTAGGTCCAGTGGCGTGGCGTGACATTCAATGGGAGAGAAGTTCCAAATAGTAATTGTTATTAAAATAAGAGAGAACAACGACTCAAAGCACTTAAGGCAACTCTTTAGCGCTCTTTCTAGTGTACAGTCACACGTAGGTGCAGTGGCGGGGCGTGATATTCAATGGGGGGTAAGCTCCAAATAGTAAATGTTTTTTAAAATAAGAGAGAACAACGGCTCAAACTTCTTAAGGCTACTCTTTAGCGCTCTTTCTAGTGTACAGTCACACGTAGGTCCAGTGACGGGGCGTGATATTCAATTGGAGGGGCACTCCAAATAGTAATTGTTATTAAAATAAGAGAGAACAACGGCTCAAAGTACCTAAGGCTACTCTTTTGCGCTCTTTCTAGTGTACAGTCACACGTAGGTCCAGTGACGGGGCGTGATATTCAATTGGAGGGGCACTCCAAATAGTAATTGTTATTAAAATAAGAGAGAACAACGGCTCAAAGTACTTAAGGCTACTCTTTGGCGCTCTTTCTAGTGTACAGTCACACGTAGGTCCAGTGGCGGGGCGTGACATACAATGGGAGGGGAGCTCCAAATAGTAATTGTTATTAAAATAAGAGAGAACAATGACTCAAAGTACTTAAGGCTACTCTTTAGCGCTCTTTCTGGTGTACAGTCACACGTAGGTCCAGCTGCGAGGCGTGATATTCAATGGGAGGTAAGCTCCAAATAGTAATTGTTATTAAAATAAGAGAGAACAACGGCTCAAAGTACTTAAGGCTACTCTTTGGTGCTCTTTCTAGTGTACAGTCACACGTAAGTCCAGTGCCGGGCCGTGATATTCAATGGGAGAGAAGCTCCAAATAGTAATTGTTATTAAAATAAGAGAGAACAATGACTCAAAGTACTTAAGGCTACTCTTTAGCGCTCTTTCTGGTGTACAGTCACACGTAAGTCCAGTGCCGGAACGTGATATTCAATGGTAGGGGAGCTCCAAATAGTAATTGTCATTAAAATAAGAGAGAACAATGACTCAAAGTACTTAAGGATACTCTTTAGCGCTCTTTCTAGTGTACAGTCACACGTAGGTCCAGTGCCGGGGCGTGACATTCAATGGGAGAGAAGCTCCAAATAGTAATTGTTATTAAAATAAGAGAGAACAATGACTCAAAGTACTTAAGGCTACTCTTTAGCGCTCTTTCTAGTGTACAGTCACACGTAGGTCCAGTGGCGTGGCGTGATATTCAATGGGAGGGGAGCTCCTAATAGTAATTGTTATTAAAATAAGAGAGAACAATGACTCAAAGTACTTAAGGCTACTCTTTAGCGCTCTTTCTAGTGTACAGTCACACGTAGGTCCAGTGGCGGGGCGTGACATTAAATGGGAGGGGAGCTCCAAATAGTAATTGTTATTAAAATAAGAGAGAACAATGACTCAAAGTACTTAAGGCTACTCTTTAGCGCTCTTTCTAGTGTACAGTCACACGTAGGTCCAGTGCCGGGGCGTGATATTCAATGGGAGGGGCACTCCAAATAGTAATTGTTATTAAAATAAGAGAGAACAACGACTGAAAGTACTTAAGGCTACTCTTTAGCGCTCTTTCTAGTGTACAGTCACACGTAGGTCCAGTGGCGAGGCGTGATATTCAATGGGAGGGGAGCTCCAAATAGTAATTGTTATTAAAATAAGAGAGAACAATGACTCAAAGTACTTAAGGCTACTCTTTAGCGCTCTTTCTAGTGTACAGTCACACGTAGGTCCAGTGGCGGGGCGTGACATTCAATGGGAGGTAAGCTCCAAATAGTAATTGTTATTAAAATAAGAGAGAACAACGACCCAAAGTACTTAAGGCTACTCTTTAGCGCTCTTTCTAGTGTACAGGCACACGTAGGTCCAGTGGCGCGGCGTGATATTCAATTGGAGGGGCACTCGAAATAGTAATTGTTATTAAAATAAGAGAGAACAACGACTCAAAGTACATAAGGCAACTCTTTAGCGCTCTTTCTAGTGTACAGTCACACGTAGGTCCAGTGCCGGGGCGTGATATTCAATGGGAGGGGAGCTCCAAATAGTAATTGTTATTAAAATAAGAGAGAACAATGACTCAAAGTACTTAAGGCTACTCTTTAGCGCTCTTTCTAGTGTACAGTCACACGTAGGTCCAGATCCGGGCCGTGATATTCAATGGGAGGTAAGCTCCAAATAGTAATTGTTATTAAAATAAGAGAGAACAACGACCCAAAGTACTTAAGGCTACTCTTTAGCGCTCTTTCTAGTGTACAGGCACACGTAGGTCCAGTGGCGCGGCGTGATATTCAATTGGAGGGGCACTCGAAATAGTAATTGTTATTAAAATAAGAGAGAACAACGACTCAAAGTACATAAGGCTACTCTTTAGCGCTCTTTCTAGTGTACAGTCACACGTAGGTCCAGTGGCGTGGCGTGACATTCAATGGGAGAGAAGCTCCAAATAGTAATTGTTATTAAAATAAGAGAGAACAATGACTCAAAGTACTTAAGGCTACTCTTTAGCGCTCTTTCTAGTGTACAGTCACACGTAGGTCCAGTGGCGGGGCGTGACATTAAATGGGAGGGGAGCTCCAAATAGTAATTGTTATTAAAATAAGAGAGAACAATGACTCAAAGTACTTAAGGCTACTCTTTAGCGCTCTTTCTAGTGTACAGTCACACGTAGGTTCAGTGCCGGGGCGTGATATTCAATTGGAGGGGCACTCCAAATAGTAATTGTTATTAAAATAAGAGAGAACAATGACTCAAAGTACTTAAGGCTACTCCATAGCGCTCTTTCTAGTGTACAGTCACACGTAGGTCCAGTGGCGTGGCGTGACATTCAATGGGAGAGAAGTTCCAAATAGTAATTGTTATTAAAATAAGAGAGAACAACGGCTCAAAGCACTTAAGGCTACTCTTTAGCGCTCTTTCTGGTGTACAGTCACACGTAGGTCCAGTGGCGTGGCGTGACATTCAATGGGAGCGAAGTTCCAAATAGTAATTGTTATTAAAATAAGAGAGAACAACGGCTCAAAATACTTAAGGCTACTCTTTAGCGCTCTTCTGGTGTACAGTCACACGTAGGTCCAGTGACGAGGCGTGATATTCAATGGGAGGGGAGCTCCAAATAGTAATTGTTATTAAAATAAGAGAGAACAACGACTCAAAGTACTTAAGGCTACTCTTTAGCGCTCTTTCTAGTGTACAGTCACATGTAGGTCCAGTGCCGGGCCGTGATATTCAATGGGAGTGAAGCTCCAAATAGTAATTGTTATTAAAATAAGAGAGAACAATGACTCAAAGTACTTAAGGCTACCCTTTAGCGCTCTTTCTAGTGTACAGTCACACGTAGGTCCAGTGGCGGGCCGTGATATTCAATGGGAGAGAAGCTCCAAATAGTAATTGTTATTAAAATAAGAGAGAACAACGACCCAAAGTACTTAAGGCTACTCTTTAGCGCTCTTTCTAGTGTACAGTCACATGTAGGTCCAGTGCCGGGCCGTGATATTCAATGGGAGAGAAGCTCCAAGTAGTAATTGTTATTAAAATAAGAGAGAACAACGACTCAAAGTACTTAAGGCTACTCTTTGGTGCTCTTTCTAGTGTACAGTCACATGTAGGTCCAGTGCCGGGCCGTGATATTCAATGGGAGTGAAGATCCAAGTAGTAATTGTTATTAAAATAAGAGAGAACAACGACCCAAAGTACTTAAGGCTACTCTATAGCGCTCTTTCTAGTGTACAGTCACACGTAGGTCCAGTGCCGGGGCGTGAAATTCAATGGTAGGTAAGCGCCTAATAGTAATTGTTATTAAAATGAGAGAGAACAATGACTCAAAATACTTAAGGCTACTCTTTAGCGCCCTTTCTAGTGTACAGTCACACGTAGGTCCAGATCCGGGCCGTGATATTCAATGGGAGGGGAGCTCCAAATAGTGTTTGTTATTAAAATAAGAGAGAACAATGACTCAAAGTACTTAAGGCTACTCTTTAGCGCTCTTTCTAGTGTACAGTCACACGTAGGTCCAGTGGCGGGGCGTGACATTAAATGGGAGGGGAGCTCCAAATAGTAATTGTTATTAAAATAAGAGAGAACAACGACTCAAAGTACTTAAGGCTACTCTTTGGTGCTCTTTCTAGTGTACAGTCACATGTAGGTCCAGTGCCGGGCCGTGATATTCAATGGGAGTGAAGCTCCAAATAGTAATTGTTATTAAAATAAGAGAGAACAACGACTCAAAGTACTTAAGGCAACTCTTTAGCGCTCTTTCTAGTGTACAGTCACACGTAGGTCCAGATCCGGGCCGTGATATTCAATGGGAGGGGCACTCCAAATAGTAATTGTTATTAAAATAAGAGAGAACAACGGCTCAAAGTACTTAAGGCTACTCTTTGGCGCTCTTTCTAGTGTACAGTCACACGTAGGTCCAGTGGCGGGGCGTGACATACAATGGGAGGGGAGCTCCAAATAGTAATTGTTATTAAAATAAGAGAGAACAATGACTCAAAGTACTTAAGGCTACTCTTTAGCGCTCTTTCTGGTGTACAGTCACACGTAGGTCCAGCGGCGAGGCGTGATAATCAATGGGAGAGAAGCTCCAAATAGTAATTGTTATTAAAATAAGAGAGAACAATGACTCAAAGTACTTAAGGCTACTCTTTAGCGCTCTTTCTAGCGTACAGTCACACGTAGGTCCAGTGCCGGGTCGTGATATTCAATGGGAGGGGCACTCCAAATAGTAATTTTTATTAAAATAAGAGAGAACAGCGGCTCAAAGTACTTAAGGCTACTCTTTAGCGCTCTTTCTAGTGTACAGTCACACGTAGGTCCAGTGACGGGGCGTGATATTCAATTGGAGGGGCACTCCAAATAGTAATTGTTATTAAAATAAGAGAGAACAACGGCTCAAAGTACTTAAGGCTACTCTTTAGCGCTCTTTCTGGTGTACAGTCACACGTAGGTCCAGTGGCGTGGCGTGACATTCAATGGGAGAGAAGTTCCAAATAGTAATTGTTATTAAAATAAGAGAGAACAACGGCTCAAAGCACTTAAGGCTACTCTTTAGCGCTCTTTCTGGTGTACAGTCACACGTAGGTCCAGTGGCGTGGCGTGACATTCAATGGGAGAGAAGTTCCAAATAGTAATTGTTATTAAAATAAGAGAGAACAACGGCTCAAAATACTTAAGGCTATTCTTTAGCGCTCTTCTGGTGTACAGTCACACGTAGGTCCAGTGACGAGGCGTGATATTCAATGGGAGGGGAGCTCCAAATAGTAATTGTTATTAAAATAAGAGAGAACAACGACTCAAAGTACTTAAGGCTACTCTTTAGTGCTCTTTCTAGTGTACAGTCACATGTAGGTCCAGTGCCGGGCCGTGATATTCAATGGGAGTGAAGCTCCAAATAGTAATTGTTATTAAAATAAGAGAGAACAATGACTCAAAGTACTTAAGGCTACTCTTTAGCGCTCTTTCTAGTGTACAGTCACACGTAGGTCCAGTGCCGGGGCGTGACATTCAATGGGAGAGAAGCTCCAAATAGTAATTGTTATTAAAATAAGAGAGAACAATGACTCAAAGTACTTAAGGCTACTCTTTAGCGCTCTTTCTAGTGTACAGTCACACGTAGGTCCAGTGCCGGGGCGTGACATTCAATGGGAGAGAGGCTCCAAATAGTAATTGTTATTAAAATAAGAGAGAACAACGACTCAAAGTACCTAAGGCTACTCTTTGGCGCTCTTTCTAGTGTACAGTCACAAGTAGGTCCAGTGGCGGGCCATGATATTCAATGGGAGAGAAGCTCCAAATAGTAATTGTTATTAAAATAAGAGAGAACAACGACCCAAAGTACTTAAGGCTACTCTTTAGCGCTCTTTCTAGTGTACAGTCACATGTAGGTCCAGTGCCGGGCCGTGATATTCAATGGGAGAGAAGCTCCAAGTAGTAATTGTTATTAAAATAAGAGAGAACAACGACTCAAAGTTCTTAAGGCTACTCTTTGGTGCTCTTTCTAGTGTACAGTCACATGTAGGTCCAGTGCCGGGCCGTGATATTCAATGGGAGAGAAGCTCCAAGTAGTAATTGTTATTAAAATAAGAGAGAACAACGACCCAAAGTACTTAAGGCTACTCTATAGCGCTCTTTCTAGTGTACAGTCACACGTAGGTCCAGTGCCGGGGCGTGAAATTCAATGGGAGGTAAGCGCCAAATAGTAATTGTTATTAAAATAAGAGAGAACAATGACTCAAAGTACTTAAGGCTACTCTTTAGCGCTCTTTCTAGTGTACAGTCACACGTAGGTCCAGTGCCGGGGCGTGATATTCAATGGGAGGGGAGCTCCAAATAGTAATTGTTATTAAAATAAGAGAGAACAACGACCCAAAGTACTTAAGGCTACTCTTTAGCGCTCTTTCTAGTGTACAGTCACACGTAGGTCCAGATCCGGGCCGTGATTTTCAATGGGAGGGGAGCTCCAAATAGTAATTGTTATTAAAATAAGAGAGAACAATGACTCAAAGTACTTAAGGCTACTCTTTAGCGCTCTTTCTAGTGTACAGTCACACGTAGGTCCAGTGGCCGGGCGTGACATTAAATGGGAGGGGAGCTCCAAATAGTAATTGTTATTAAAATAATAGAGAACAACGACTCAAAGTACTTAAGGCTACTCTTTGGTGCTCTTTCTAGTGTACAGTCACATGTAGGTCCAGTGCCGGGCCGTGATATTCAATGGGAGTGAAGCTCCAAATAGTAATTGTTATTAAAATAAGAGAGAACAACGACTCAAAGTACTTAAGGCTACTCTTTAGCGCTCTTTCTGGTGTACAGTCACACGTAGGTCCAGCGGCGAGGCGTGATAATCAATGGGAGAGAAGCTCCAAATAGTAATTGTTATTAAAATAAGAGAGAACAATGACTCAAAGTACTTAAGGCTACTCTTTAGCGCTCTTTCTAGCGTACAGTCACACGTAGGTCCAGTGCCGGGTCGTGATATTCAATGGGAGGGGCACTCCAAATAGTAATTTTTATTAAAATAAGAGAGAACAGCGGCTCAAAGTACTTAAGGCTACTCTTTAGCGCTCTTTCTAGTGTACAGTCACACGTAGGTCCAGTGACGGGGCGTGATATTCAATTGGAGGGGCACTCCAAATAGTAATTGTTATTAAAATAAGAGAGAACAACGGCTCAAAGTACTTAAGGCTACTCTTTAGCGCTCTTTCTGGTGTACAGTCACACGTAGGTCCAGTGGCGTGGCGTGACATTCAATGGGAGAGAAGTTCCAAATAGTAATTGTTATTAAAATAAGAGAGAACAACGGCTCAAAGCACTTAAGGCTACTCTTTAGCGCTCTTTCTGGTGTACAGTCACACGTAGGTCCAGTGGCGTGGCGTGACATTCAATGGGAGAGAAGTTCCAAATAGTAATTGTTATTAAAATAAGAGAGAACAACGGCTCAAAATACTTAAGGCTACTCTTTAGCGCTCTTCTGGTGTACAGTCACACGTAGGTCCAGTGACGAGGCGTGATATTCAATGGGAGGGGAGCTCCAAATAGTAATTGTTATTAAAATAAGAGAGAACAACGACTCAAAGTACTTAAGGCTACTCTTTAGTGCTCTTTCTAGTGTACAGTCACATGTAGGTCCAGTGCCGGGCCGTGATATTCAATGGGAGTGAAGCTCCAAATAGTAATTGTTATTAAAATAAGAGAGAACAATGACTCAAAGTACTTAAGGCTACTCTTTAGCGCTCTTTCTAGTGTACAGTCACACGTAGGTCCAGTGCCGGGGCGTGACATTCAATGGGAGAGAAGCTCCAAATAGTAATTGTTATTAAAATAAGAGAGAACAATGACTCAAAGTACTTAAGGCTACTCTTTAGCGCTCTTTCTAGTGTACAGTCACACGTAGGTCCAGTGCCGGGGCGTGACATTCAATGGGAGAGAGGCTCCAAATAGTAATTGTTATTAAAATAAGAGAGAACAACGACTCAAAGTACCTAAGGCTACTCTTTGGCGCTCTTTCTAGTGTACAGTCACAAGTAGGTCCAGTGGCGGGCCATGATATTCAATGGGAGAGAAGCTCCAAATAGTAATTGTTATTAAAATAAGAGAGAACAACGACCCAAAGTACTTAAGGCTACTCTTTAGCGCTCTTTCTAGTGTACAGTCACATGTAGGTCCAGTGCCGGGCCGTGATATTCAATGGGAGAGAAGCTCCAAGTAGTAATTGTTATTAAAATAAGAGAGAACAACGACTCAAAGTTCTTAAGGCTACTCTTTGGTGCTCTTTCTAGTGTACAGTCACATGTAGGTCCAGTGCCGGGCCGTGATATTCAATGGGAGAGAAGCTCCAAGTAGTAATTGTTATTAAAATAAGAGAGAACAACGACCCAAAGTACTTAAGGCTACTCTATAGCGCTCTTTCTAGTGTACAGTCACACGTAGGTCCAGTGCCGGGGCGTGAAATTCAATGGGAGGTAAGCGCCAAATAGTAATTGTTATTAAAATAAGAGAGAACAATGACTCATTGTACTTAAGGCTACTCTTTAGCGCTCTTTCTAGTGTACAGTCACACGTAGGTCCAGTGCCGGGGCGTGATATTCAATGGGAGGGGAGCTCCAAATAGTAATTGTTATTAAAATAAGAGAGAACAACGACCCAAAGTACTTAAGGCTACTCTTTAGCGCTCTTTCTAGTGTACAGTCACACGTAGGTCCAGATCCGGGCCGTGATTTTCAATGGGAGGGGAGCTCCAAATAGTAATTGTTATTAAAATAAGAGAGAACAATGACTCAAAGTACTTAAGGCTACTCTTTAGCGCTCTTTCTAGTGTACAGTCACACGTAGGTCCAGTGGCCGGGCGTGACATTAAATGGGAGGGGAGCTCCAAATAGTAATTGTTATTAAAATAAGAGAGAACAACGACTCAAAGTACTTAAGGCTACTCTTTGGTGCTCTTTCTAGTGTACAGTCACATGTAGGTCCAGTGCCGGGCCGTGATATTCAATGGGAGTGAAGCTCCAAATAGTAATTGTTATTAAAATAAGAGAGAACAACGACTCAAAGTACTTAAGGCAACTCTTTAGCGCTCTTTCTAGTGTACATTTACACGTAGGTCCAGTGACGGGACGTGACATACAATGGGAGGGGCACTCCAAATAGTAATTGTTATTAAAATAAGAGAGAACAACGGCTCAAAGTACTTAAGGCTACTCTTTGGCGCTCTTTCTAGTGTACAGTCACACGTAGGTCCAGTGGCGGGGCGTGACATACAATGGGAGGGGAGCTCCAAATAGTAATTGTTATTAAAATAAGAGAGAACAATGACTCAAAGTACTTAAGGCTACTCTTTAGCGCTCTTTCTGGTGTACAGTCACACGTAGGTCCAGCGGCGAGGCGTGATAATCAATGGGAGAGAAGCTCCAAATAGTAATTGTTATTGAAATAAGAGAGAACAATGACTCAAAGTACTTAAGGCTACTCTTTAGCGCTCTTTCTAGTGTACAGTCACACGTAGGTCCAGTGCCGGGTCGTGATATTCAATGGGAGGGGCACTCCAAATAGTAATTGTTATTAAAATAAGAGAGCAGCGGCTCAAAGTACTTAAGGCTACTCTTTAGCGCTCTTTCTAGTGTACAGTCACACGTAGGTCCAGTGGCGGCGCGTGGTATGAAATGGGAGGGAAGCGCCAAATCGTAATTGTTATTAAAATAAGAGAGAACAACGGCTCAAAGTACTTAAGGCTACTCTTTAGCGCTCTTTCTAGTGTACAGTCACACGTAGGTCCAGTGCCGGCGCGTGATATTAAATGGGAGGGAAGCGCCAAATAGTAATTGTTATTAAAATAAGAGAGAACAACGGCTCAAAATACTTAAGGGTACTCTATAGCGCTCTTTCTAGTGTACAGGCACACGAAGGTCCAGTGGCGCGGCGTGATATTCAATTGGAGGGGCACTCCAAATAGTAATTGTTATTAAAATAAGAGAGAACAACGACTCAAAGTACATAAGGCTACTCTTTAGCGCTCTTTCTAGTGTACAGTCACACGTAGGTCCAGTGGCGTGGCGTGACATTCAATGGGAGAGAAGCTCCAAATAGTAATTGTTATTAAAATAAGAGAGAACAATGACTCAAAGTACTTAAGGCTACTCTTTAGCGCTCTTTCTAGTGTACAGTCACACGCAGGTCCAGTGGCGGGGCGTGACATTAAATGGGAGGGGAGCTCCAAATAGTAATTGTTATTAAAATAAGAGAGAACAATGACTCAAAGTACTTAAGGCTACTCTTTAGCGCTCTTTCTAGTGTACAGTCACACGTAGGTCCAGTGCCGGGTCGTGATATTCAATGGGAGGGGCACTCCAAATAGTAATTGTTATTAAAATAAGAGAGAACAGCGGCTCAAAGTACTTAAGGCTACTCTTTAGCGCTCTTTCTAGTGTACAGTCACACGTAGGTCCAGTGACGGGGCGTGATATTCAATTGGAGGGGCACTCCAAATAGTAATTGTTATTAAAATAAGAGAGAACAACGGCTCAAAGTACTTAAGGCTACTCTTTAGCGCTCTCTCTGGTGTACAGTCACACGTAGGTCCAGTGGCGTGGCGTGACATTCAATGGGAGAGAAGTTCCAAATAGTAATTGTTATTAAAATAAGAGAGAACAACGGCTCAAAGCACTTAAGGCTACTCTTTAGCGCTCTTTCTGGTGTACAGTCACACGTAGGTCCAGTGGCGTGGCGTGACATTCAATGGGAGAGAAGTTCCAAATAGTAATTGTTATTAAAATAAGAGAGAACAACGGCTCAAAATACTTAAGGCTACTCTTTAGCGCACTTTCTGGTGTACAGTCACACGTAGGTCCAGTGACGAGGCGTGATATTCAATGGGAGGGGAGCTCCAAAGAGTAATTGTTATTAAAATAAGAGAGAACAACGACTCAAAGCACTTAAGGCTACTCTTTAGCGCTCTTTCTAGTGTACAGTCACACGTAGGTGCAGTGGCGGGGCGTGATATTCAATGGGGGGTAAGCTCCAAATAGTAATTGTTATTAAAATAAGAGAGAACAACGGCTCAAACTTCTTAAGGCTACTCTTTAGCGCTCTTTCTAGTGTACAGTCACACGTAGGTCCAGTGACGGGGCGTGATATTCAATTGGAGGGGCACTCCAAATAGTAATTGTTATTAAAATAAGAGAGAACAACGACTCAAAGTACTTAAGGCTACTCTTTGGTGCTCTTTCTAGTGTACAGTCACACGTAGGTCCAGTGGCGTCCGTGATATTCAATGGGAGAGAAGCTCCAAATAGTAATTGTTATTAAAATAAGAGAGAACAACGACCCAAAGTACTTAAGGCTACTCTTTAGCGCTCTTTCTAGTGTACAGTCACATGTAGGTCCAGTGCCGGGCCGTGATATTCAATGGGAGAGAAGCTCCAAGTAGTAATTGTTATTAAAATAAGAGAGAACAACGACTCAAAGTACTTAAGGCTACTCTTTGGTGCTCTTTCTAGTGTACAGTCACATGTAGGTCCAGTGCCGGGCCGTGATATTCAATGGGAGAGAAGCTCCAAGTAGTAATTGTTATTAAAATAAGAGAGAACAACGACCCAAAGTACTTAAGGCTACTCTATAGCGCTCTTTCTAGTGTACAGTCACACGTAGGTCCAGTGCCGGGGCGTGAAATTCAATGGGAGGTAAGCGCCAAATAGTAATTGTTATTAAAATAAGAGAGAACAATGACTCAAAGTACTTAAGGCTACTCTTTAGCGCTCTTTCTAGTGTACAGTCACACGTAGGTCCAGATCCGGGCCGTGATATTCAATGGGAGGGGAGCTCCAAATAGTAATTGTTATTAAAATAAGAGAGAACAATGACTCAAAGTACTTAAGGCTACTCTTTAGCGCTCTTTCTAGTGTACAGTCACACGTAGGTCCAGTGGCGGGGCGTGACATTAAATGGGAGGGGAGCTCCAAATAGTAATTGTTATTAAAATAAGAGAGAACAACGACTCAAAGTACTTAAGGCTACTCTTTGGTGCTCTTTCTAGTGTACAGTCACATGTAGGTCCAGTGCCGGGCCGTGATATTCAATGGGAGTGAAGCTCCAAATAGTAATTGTTATTAAAATAAGAGAGAACAACGACTCAAAGTACTTAAGGCAACTCTTTAGCGCTCTTTCTAGTGTACAGTCACACGTAGGTCCAGTGACGGGACGTGACATACAATGGGAGGGGCACTCCAAATAGTAATTGTTATTAAAATAAGAGAGAACAACGGCTCAAAGTACTTAAGGCTACTCTTTGGCGCTCTTTCTAGTGTACAGTCACACGTAGGTCCAGTGGCGGGGCGTGACATTAAATGGGAGGGGAGCTCCAAATAGTAATTGTTATTAAAATAAGAGAGAACAATGACTCAAAGTACTTAAGGCTACTCTTTAGCGCTCTTTCTGGTGTACAGTCACACGTAGGTCCAGCGGCGAGGCGTGATATTCAATGGGAGAGAAGCTCCAAATAGTAATTGTTATTAAAATAAGAGAGAACAATGACTCAAAGTACTTAAGGCTACTCTTTAGCGCTCTTTCTAGTGTACAGTCACACGTAGGTCCAGATCCGGGCCGTGATATTCAATGGGAGGTAAGCTCCAAATAGTAATTGTTATTAAAATAAGAGAGAACAATGACTCAATGTACTTAAGGCTACTCTTTAGCGCTCTTTCTAGTGTACAGTCACACGTAGGTCCAGTGGCGAGGCGTGATATTCAATGGGAGGGGAGCTCCAAATAGTAATTGTTATTAAAATAAGAGAGAACAATGACTCAAAGTACTTAAGGCTACTCTTTAGCGCTCTTTCTAGTGTACAGTCACACATAGGTCCAGTGCCGGGGCGTGATATTCAATGGGAGGGGAGCTCTAAATAGCAATTGTTATTAAAATAAGAGAGAACAATGACTCAAAGTACTTAAGGCTACTCTTTAGCGCTCTTTCTAGTGTACAGTCACACGTAGGTCCAGTGCCGGGGCGTGATATTCAATGGGAGGTAAGCTCCAAATAGTAATTGTTATTAAAATAAGAGAGAACAACGGCTCAAAGTACTTAAGGCTACTCTTTAGCGCTCTTTCTAGTGTACAGTCACACGTAGGTCCAGTGGCGAGGCGTGATATTCAATGGGAGGGGAGCTCCAAATAGTAATTGTTATTAAAATAAGAGAGAACAACGACTCAAAGTACTTAAGGCTACTCTTTAGCGCTCTTTCTAGTGTACAGTCACACGTAGGTCCAGATCCGGGCCGTGATATTCAATGGGAGGTAAGCTCCAAATAGTAATTGTTATTAAAATAAGAGAGAACAACGACTGAAAGTACTTAAGGCTACTCTTTAGCGCTCTTTCTAGTGTACAGTCACACGTAGGTCCAGTGGCGAGGCGTGATATTCAATGGGAGGGGAGCTCCAAATTATAATTGTTATTAAAATAAGAGAGAACAATGACTCAAAGTACTTAAGGCTACTCTTTAGCGCTCTTTCTAGTGTACAGTCACACGTAGGTCCAGTGGCGTGGCGTGATATTCAATGGGAGGGGAGCTCCAAATAGTAATTGTTATTAAAATAAGAGAGAACAACGACTCAAACTACTTAAGGCTACTCTTTAGCGCTCTTTCTAGTGTACAGTCCCACGTAGGTCCAGTGAAGGGGCGTGATATGAAATGGGAGGGGCACTCCAAATAGTAATTGTTATTAAAATAAGAGAGAACAACGACCCAAAGTACTTAAGTCTACTCTTTAGCGCTCTTTCTAGTGTACAGTCACACGTAGGTCCAGTGGCGGGGCGTGACATTCAATGGGAGAGAAGCTTTAAATAGTAAATGTTATTAAAATAAGAGAGAACAATGACTCAAAGTACTTAAGGCAACTCTTTAGCGCTCTTTCTAGTGTACAGTCACACGTAGGTCCAGTGCCGGGGTGTGATATTCAATGGGAGGGGAGCTCCAAATAGTAATTGTTATTAAAATAAGAGAGAACAATGACTCAAAGTACTTAAGGCTACTCTTTAGCGCTCTTTCTAGTGTACAGTCAGACGTAGGTCCAGATCCGGGCCGTGATATTCAATGGGAGGTAAGCTCCAAATAGTAATTGTTATTAAAATAAGAGAGAACAACGACCCAAAGTACTTAAGGCTACTCTTTAGCGCTCTTTCTAGTGTACAGGCACACGTAGGTCCAGTGGCGCGGCGTGATATTCAATTGGAGGGGCACTCCAAATAGTAATTGTTATTAAAATAAGAGAAAACAACGACTCAAAGTACATAAGGCTACTCTTTAGCGCTCTTTCTAGTGTACAGTCACACGTAGGTCCAGTGGCGTGGCGTGACATTCAATGGGAGAGAAGCTCCAAATAGTAATTGTTATTAAAATAAGAGAGAACAATGACTCAAAGTACTTAAGGCTACTCCATAGCGCTCTTTCTAGTGTACAGTCACACGTAGGTCCAGTGGCGTGGCGTGACATTCAATGGGAGAGAAGTTCCAAATAGTAATTGTTATTAAAATAAGAGAGATCAACGGCTCAAAGCACTTAAGGCTACTCTTTAGCGCTCTTTCTGGTGTACAGTCACACGTAGTTCCAGTGGCGTGGCGTGACATTCAATGGGAGAGAAGTTCCAAATAGTAATTGTTATTAAAATAAGAGAGAACAACGGCTCAAAATACTTAAGGCTACTCTTTAGCGCTCTTCTGGTGTACAGTCACACGTAGGTCCAGTGACGAGGCGTGATATTCAATGGGAGGGGAGCTCCAAATAGTAATTGTTATTAAAATAAGAGAGAACAATGACTCAAAGTACTTAAGGCTACTCTTTAGCGCTCTTTCTAGTGTACAGTCACACGTAGGTCCAGTGCCGGGGCGTGACATTCAATGGGAGAGAAGCTCCAAATAGTAATTTTTATTAAAATAAGAGAGAACAACGACTCAAAGTACCTAAGGCTACTCTTTGGTGCTCTTTCTAGTGTACAGTCACACGTAGGTCCAGTGGCGGGCCGTGATATTCAATGGGAGAGAAGCTCCAAATAGTAATTGTTATTAAAATAAGAGAGAACAACGACCCAAAGTACTTAAGGCTACTCTTTAGCGCTCTTTCTAGTGTACAGTCACATGTAGGTCCAGTGCCGGGCCGTGATATTCAATGGGAGAGAAGCTCCAAGTAGTAATTGTTATTAAAATAAGAGAGAACAACGACTCAAAGTACTTAAGGCTACTCTTTGGTGCTCTTTCTAGTGTACAGTCACATGTAGGTCCAGTGCCGGGCCGTGATATTCAATGGGAGAGAAGCTCCAAGTAGTAATTGTTATTAAAATAAGAGAGAACAACGACCCAAGGTACTTAAGGCTACTCTATAGCGCTCTTTCTAGTGTACAGTCACACGTAGGTCCAGTGCCGGGGCGTGAAATTCAATGGTAGGTAAGCGCCAAATAGTAATTGTTATTAAAATAAGAGAGAACAATGACTCAAAATACTTAAGGCTACTCTTTAGCGCCCTTTCTAGTGTACAGTCACACGTAGGTCCAGTGGCGGGGCGTGACATTAAATGGGAGGGGAGCTCCAAATAGTAATTGTTATTAAAATAAGAGAGAACAACGACTCAAAGTACTTAAGGCTACTCTTTGGTGCTCTTTCTAGTGTACAGTCACATGTAGGTCCAGTGCCGGGCCGTGATATTCAATGGGAGGGGAGCTCCAAATAGTAATTGTTATTAAAATAAGAGAGAACAATGACTCAAAGTACTTAAGGCTACTCTTTAGCGCTCTTTCTAGTGTACAGTCACACGTAGGTCCAGTGGCGGGGCGTGACATTAAATGGGAGGGGAGCTCCAAATAGTAATTGTTATTAAAATAAGAGAGAACAACGACTCAAAGTACTTAAGGCTACTCTTTGGTGCTCTTTCTAGTGTACAGTCACATGTAGGTCCAGTGCCGGGCCGTGATATTCAATGGGAGTGAAGCTCCAAATAGTAATTGTTATTAAAATAAGAGAGAACAACGACTCAAAGTACTTAAGGCAACTCTTTAGCGCTCTTTCTAGTGTACAGTCACACGTAGGTCCAGTGACGGGACGTGACATACAATGGGAGGGGCACTCCAAATAGTAATTGTTATTAAAATAAGAGAGAACAACGGCTCAAAGTACTTAAGGCTACTCTTTGGCGCTCTTTCTAGTGTACAGTCACACGTAGGTCCAGTGAAGGGGCGTGACATACAATGGGAGGGGAGCTCCAAATAGTAATTGTTATTAAAATAAGAGAGAACAATGACTCAAAGTACTTAAGGCTACTCTTTAGCGCTCTTTCTGGTGTACAGTCACACGTAGGTCCAGCGGCGAGGCGTGATAATCAATGGGAGCGAAGCTCCAAATAGTAATTGTTATTAAAATAAGAGAGAACAATGACTCAAAGTACTTAAGGCTACTCTTTAGCGCTCTTTCTAGTGTACAGTCACACGTAGGTCCAGTGCCGGGTCGTGATATTCAATGGGAGGGGCACTCCAAATAGTAATTGTTATTAAAATAAGAGAGAACAGCGGCTCAAAGTACTTAAGGCTACTCTTTAGCGCTCTTTCTAGTGTACAGTCACACGTAGGTCCAGTGACGTGGCGTGATATTCAATTGGAGGGCACTCCAAATAGTAATTGTTATTAAAATAAGAGAGAACAACGGCTCAAAGTACTTAAGGCTACTCTTTAGCGCTCTTTCTGGTGTACAGTCACACGTAGGTCCAGTGGCGTGGCGTGACATTCAATGGGAGAGAAGCTCCAAATAGTAATTGTTATTAAAATAAGAGAGAACAACGGCTCAAAGCACTTAAGGCTACTCTTTAGCGCTCTTTCTGGTGTACAGTCACACGTAGGTCCAGCGGCGAGGCGTGATAATCAATGGGAGAGAAGCTCCAAATAGTAATTGTTATTAAAATAAGAGAGAACAATGACTCAAAGTACTTAAGGCTACTCTTTAGCGCTCTTTCTAGTGTACAGTCACACGTAGGTCCAGTGCCGGGTCGTGATATTCAATGGGAGGGGCACTCCAAATAGTAATTGTTATTAAAATAAGAGAGAACAGCGGCTCAAAGTACTTAAGGCTACTCTTTAGCGCTCTTTCTAGTGTACAGTCACACGTAGGTCCAGTGACGGGGCGTGATATTCAATTGGAGGGGCACTCCAAATAGTAATTGTTATTAAAATAAGAGAGAACAACGGCTCAAAGTACTTAAGGCTACTCTTTAGCGCTCTTTCTGGTGTACAGTCACACGTAGGTCCAGTGGCGTGGCGTGACATTCAATGGGAGAGAAGTTCCAAATAGTAATTGTTATTAAAATAAGAGAGAACAACGGCTCAAAGCACTAAAGGCTACTCTTTAGCGCTCTTTCTGGTGTACAGTCACACGTAGGTCCAGTGGCGTGCCGTGACATTCAATGGGAGAGAAGTTCCAAATAGTAATTGTTATTAAAATAAGAGAGAACAACGGCTCAAAGCACTTAAGGCTACTCTTTAGCGCTCTTTCTGGTGTACAGTCACACGTAGGTCCAGTGGCGTGGCGTGACATTCAATGGGAGAGAAGTTCCAAATAGTAATTGTTATTAAAATAAGAGAGAACAACGACTCAAAGCACTTAAGGCTACTCTTTAGCGCTCTTTCTAGTGTACAGTCACACGTAGGTGCAGTGGCGGGGCGTGATATTCAATGGGAGGTAAGCTCCAAATAGTAATTGTTTTTTAAAATAAGAGAGAACAACGGCTCAAACTTCTTAAGGCTACTCTTTAGCGCTCTTTCTAGTGTACAGTCACACGTAGGTCCAGTGACGGGGCGTGATATTCAATTGGAGGGGCACTCCAAATAGTAATTGTTATTAAAATAAGAGAGAACAACGGCTCAAAGTATTTAAGGCTACTCTTTTGCGCTCTTTCTAGTGTACAGTCACACGTAGGTGCAGTGGCGGGGCGTGATATTCAATGGGAGAGAAGCTCCAAATAGTCATTGTTATTAAAATAAGAGAGAACAACGACTCAAAGCACTTAAGGCTACTCTTTAGCGCTCTTTCTAGTGTACAGTCACACGTAGGTGCAGCGGCGAGGCGTGATAATCAATGGGAGAGAAGCTCCAAATAGTAATTGTTATTAAAATAAGAGAGAACAACGACTCAAAGCACTTAAGGCAACTCTTTAGCGCTCTTTCTAGTGTACAGTCACACGTAGGTGCAGTGGCGTGGCGTGATATTCAATGGGGGGTAAGCTCCAAATAGTAAATGTTTTTTAAAATAAGAGAGAACAACGGCTCAAACTTCTTAAGGCTACTCTTTAGCGCTCTTTCTAGTGTACAGTCACACGTAGGTCCAGTGACGGGGCGTGATATTCAATTGGAGGGGCACTCCAAATAGTAATTGTTATTAAAATAAGAGAGAACAACGGCTCAAAGTACTTAAGGCTACTCTTTTGCGCTCTTTCTAGTGTACAGTCACACGTAGGTCCAGTGACGGGGCGTGATATTCAATTGGAGGGGCACTCCAAATAGTAATTGTTATTAAAATAAGAGAGAACAACGGCTCAAAGTACTTAAGGCTACTCTTTGGCGCTCTTTCTAGTGTACAGTCACACGTAGGTCCAGTGGCGGGGCGTGACATACAATGGGAGGGGAGCTCCAAATAGTAATTGTTATTAAAATAAGAGAGAACAATGACTCAAAGTACTTAAGGCTACTCTTTAGCGCTCTTTCTGGTGTACAGTCACACGTAGGTCCAGCGGCGAGGCGTGATATTCAATGGGAGGTAAGCTCCAAATAGTAATTGTTATTAAAATAAGAGAGAACAACGGCTCAAAGTACTTAAGGCTACTCTTTGGTGCTCTTTCTAGTGTACAGTCACACGTAAGTCCAGTGCCGGGCCGTGATATTCAATGGAAGAGAAGCTCCAAATAGTAATTGTTATTAAAATAAGAGAGAACAACGACTCAAAGTACTTAAGGCTACTCTTTAGCGCTCTTTCTGGTGTACAGTCACACGTAAGTCCAGTGCCGGAACGTGATATTCAATGGTAGGGGAGCTCCAAATAGTAATTGTCATTAAAATAAGAGAGAACAATGACTCAAAGTACTTAAGGCTACTCTTTAGCGCTCTTTCTAGTGTACAGTCACACGTAGGTCCAGTGCCGGGGCGTGACATTCAATGGGAGAGAAGCTCCAAATAGTAATTGTTATTAAAATAAGAGAGAACAATGACTCAAAGTACCTAAGGCTACTCTTTAGCGCTCTTTCTAGTGTACAGTCACACGCAGGTCCAGTGGCGGGGCGTGACATTAAATGGGAGGGGAGCTCCAAATAGTAATTGTTATTAAAATAAGAGAGAACAATGACTCAAAGTACTTAAGGCTACTCTTTAGCGCTCTTTCTAGTGTACAGTCACACGTAGGTCCAGTGCCGGGTCGTGATATTCAATGGGAGGGGCACTCCAAATAGTAATTGTTATTAAAATAAGAGAGAACAGCGGCTCAAAGTACTTAAGGCTACTCTTTAGCGCTCTTTCTAGTGTACAGTCACACGTAGGTGCAGTGGCGGGGCGTGATATTCAATGGGGGGTAAGCTCCAAATAGTAATTGTTATTAAAATAAGAGAGAACAACGGCTCAAACTTCTTAAGGCTACTCTTTAGCGCTCTTTCTAGTGTACAGTCACACGTAGGTCCAGTGACGGGGCGTGATATTCAATTGGAGGGGCACTCCAAATAGTAATTGTTATTAAAATAAGAGAGAACAACGACTCAAAGTACTTAAGGCTACTCTTTGGTGCTCTTTCTAGTGTACAGTCACACGTAGGTCCAGTGGCGTCCGTGATATTCAATGGGAGAGAAGCTCCAAATAGTAATTGTTATTAAAATAAGAGAGAACAACGACCCAAAGTACTTAAGGCTACTCTTTAGCGCTCTTTCTAGTGTACAGTCACATGTAGGTCCAGTGCCGGGCCGTGATATTCAATGGGAGAGAAGCTCCAAGTAGTAATTGTTATTAAAATAAGAGAGAACAACGACTCAAAGTACTTAAGGCTACTCTTTGGTGCTCTTTCTAGTGTACAGTCACATGTAGGTCCAGTGCCGGGCCGTGATATTCAATGGGAGAGAAGCTCCAAGTAGTAATTGTTATTAAAATAAGAGAGAACAACGACCCAAAGTACTTAAGGCTACTCTATAGCGCGCTTTCTAGTGTACAGTCACACGTAGGTCCAGTGCCGGGGCGTGAAATTCAATGGGAGGTAAGCGCCAAATAATAATTGTTATTAAAATAAGAGAGAACAATGACTCAAAGTACTTAAGGCTACTCTTTAGCGCTCTTTCTAGTGTACAGTCACACGTAGGTCCAGATCCGGGCCGTGATATTCAATGGGAGGGGAGCTCCAAATAGTAATTGTTATTAAAATAAGAGAGAACAATGACTCAAAGTACTTAAGGCTACTCTTTAGCGCTCTTTCTAGTGTACAGTCACACGTAGGTCCAGTGGCGGGGCGTGACATTAAATGGGAGGGGAGCTCCAAATAGTAATTGTTATTAAAATAAGAGAGAACAACGACTCAAAGTACTTAAGGCTACTCTTTGGTGCTCTTTCTAGTGTACAGTCACATGTAGGTCCAGTGCCGGGCCGTGATATTCAATGGGAGTGAAGCTCCAAATAGTAATTGTTATTAAAATAAGAGAGAACAACGACTCAAAGTACTTAAGGCAACTCTTTAGCGCTCTTTCTAGTGTACAGTCACACGTAGGTCCAGTGACGGGACGTGACATACAATGGGAGGGGCACTCCAAATAGTAATTGTTATTAAAATAAGAGAGAACAACGGCTCAAAGTACTTAAGGCTACTCTTTGGCGCTCTTTCTAGTGTACAGTCACACGTAGGTCCAGTGGCGGGGCGTGACATTAAATGGGAGGGGAGCTCCAAATAGTAATTGTTATTAAAATAAGAGAGAACAATGACTCAAAGTACTTAAGGCTACTCTTTAGCGCTCTTTCTGGTGTACAGTCACACGTAGGTCCAGCGGCGAGGCGTGATATTCAATGGGAGAGAAGCTCCAAATAGTAATTGTTATTAAAATAAGAGAGAACAATGACTCAAAGTACTTAAGGCTACTCTTTAGCGCTCTTTCTAGTGTACAGTCACACGTAGGTCCAGATCCGGGCCGTGATATTCAATGGGAGGTAAGCTCCAAATAGTAATTGTTATTAAAATAAGAGAGAACAATGACTCAATGTACTTAAGGCTACTCTTTAGCGCTCTTTCTAGTGTACAGTCACACGTAGGTCCAGTGGCGAGGCGTGATATTCAATGGGAGGGGAGCTCCAAATAGTAATTGTTATTAAAATAAGAGAGAACAATGACTCAAAGTACTTAAGGCTACTCTTTAGCGCTCTTTCTAGTGTACAGTCACACATAGGTCCAGTGCCGGGGCGTGATATTCAATGGGAGGGGAGCTCCAAATAGCAATTGTTATTAAAATAAGAGAGAACAATGACTCAAAGTACTTAAGGCTACTCTTTAGCGCTCTTTCTAGTGTACAGTCACACGTAGGTCCAGTGCCGGGGCGTGATATTCAATGGGAGGTAAGCTCCAAATAGTAATTGTTATTAAAATAAGAGAGAACAACGGCTCAAAGTACTTAAGGCTACTCTTTAGCGCTCTTTCTAGTGTACAGTCACACGTAGGTCCAGTGGCGAGGCGTGATATTCAATGGGAGGGGAGCTCCAAATAGTAATTGTTATTAAAATAAGAGAGAACAACGACTCAAAGTACTTAAGGCTACTCTTTAGCGCTCTTTCTAGTGTACAGTCACACGTAGGTCCAGATCCGGGCCGTGATATTCAATGGGAGGTAAGCTCCAAATAGTAATTGTTATTAAAATAAGAGAGAACAACGACTGAAAGTACTTAAGGCTACTCTTTAGCGCTCTTTCTAGTGTACAGTCACACGTAGGTCCAGTGGCGAGGCGTGATATTCAATGGGAGGGGAGCTCCAAATAGTAATTGTTAATAAAATAAGAGAGAACAATGACTCAAAGTACTTAAGGCTACTCTTTAGCGCTCTTTCTAGTGTACAGTCACACGTAGGTCCAGTGGCGTGGCGTGATATTCAATGGGAGGGGAGCTCCAAATAGTAATTGTTATTAAAATAAGAGAGAACAACGACTCAAACTACTTAAGGCTACTCTTTAGCGCTCTTTCTAGTGTACAGTCCCACGTAGGTCCAGTGAAGGGGCGTGATATGAAATGGGAGGGGCACTCCAAATAGTAATTGTTATTAAAATAAGAGAGAACAACGACCCAAAGTACTTAAGGCTACTCTTTAGCGCTCTTTCTAGTGTACAGTCACACGTAGGTCCAGTGGCGGGGCGTGACATTCAATGGGAGAGAAGCTTTAAATAGTAAATGTTATTAAAATAAGAGAGAACAATGACTCAAAGTACTTAAGGCAACTCTTTAGCGCTCTTTCTAGTGTACAGTCACACGTAGGTCCAGTGCCGGGGCGTGATATTCAATGGGAGGGGAGTTCCAAATAGTAATTGTTATTAAAATAAGAGAGAACAATGACTCAAAGTACTTAAGGCTACTCTTTAGCGCTCTTTCTAGTGTACAGTCACACGTAGGTCCAGATCCGGGCCGTGATATTCAATTTGAGGTAAGCTCCAAATAGTAATTGTTATTAAAATAAGAGAGAACAACGACCCAAAGTACTTAAGGCTACTCTTTAGCGCTCTTTCTAGTGTACAGGCACACGTAGGTCCAGTGGCGCGGCGTGATATTCAATTGGAGGGGCACTCCAAATAGTAATTGTTATTAAAATAAGAGAGAACAACGACTCAAAGTACATAAGGCTACTCTTTAGCGCTCTTTCTAGTGTACAGTCACACGTAGGTCCAGTGGCGTGGCGTGACATTCAATGGGAGAGAAGCTCCAAATAGTAATTGTTATTAAAATAAGAGAGAACAATGACTCAAAGTACTTAAGGCTACTCCATAGCGCTCTTTCTAGTGTACAGTCACACGTAGGTCCAGTGGCGTGGCGTGACATTCAATGGGAGAGAAGTTCCAAATAGTAATTGTTATTAAAATAAGAGAGAACAACGGCTCAAAGCACTTAAGGCTACTCTTTAGCGCTCTTTCTGGTGTACAGTCACACGTAGTTCCAGTGGCGTGGCGTGACATTCAATGGGAGAGAAGTTCCAAATAGTAATTGTTATTAAAATAAGAGAGAACAACGGCTCAAAATACTTAAGGCTACTCTTTAGCGCTCTTCTGGTGTACAGTCACACGTAGGTCCAGTGACGAGGCGTGATATTCAATGGGAGGGGAGCTCCAAATAGTAATTGTTATTAAAATAAGAGAGAACAACGACTCAAAGTACTTAAGGCTACTCTTTAGTGCTCTTTCTAGTGTACAGTCACATGTAGGTCCAGTGCCGGGCCGTGATATTCAATGGGAGTGAAGCTCCAAATAGTAATTGTTATTAAAATAAGAGAGAACAATGACTCAAAGTACTTAAGGCTACTCTTTAGCGCTCTTTCTAGTGTACAGTCACACGTAGGTCCAGTGCTGGGGCGTGACATTCAATGGGAGAGAAGCTCCAAATAGTAATTTTTATTAAAATAAGAGAGAACAACGACTCAAAGTACCTAAGGCTACTCTTTGGTGCTCTTTCTAGTGTACAGTCACACGTAGGTCCAGTGGCGGGCCGTGATATTCAATGGGAGAGAAGCTCCAAATAGTAATTGTTATTAAAATAAGAGAGAACAACGACCCAAAGTACTTAAGGCTACTCTTTAGCGCTCTTTCTAGTGTACAGTCACATGTAGGTCCAGTGCCGCGCCGTGATATTCAATGGGAGAGAAGCTCCAAGTAGTAATTGTTATTAAAATAAGAGAGAACAACGACTCAAAGTACTTAAGGCTACTCTTTGGTGCTCTTTCTAGTGTACAGTCACATGTAGGTCCAGTGCCGGGCCGTGATATTCAATGGGAGAGAAGCTCCAAGTAGTAATTGTTATTAAAATAAGAGAGAACAACGACCCAAAGTACTTAAGGCTACTCTATAGCGCTCTTTCTAGTGTACAGTCACACGTAGGTCCAGTGCCGGGGCGTGAAATTCAATGGTAGGTAAGCGCCAAATAGTAATTGTTATTAAAATAAGAGAGAACAATGACTCAAAATACTTAAGGCTACTCTTTAGCGCCCTTTCTAGTGTACAGTCACACGTAGGTCCAGATCCGGGCCGTGATATTCAATGGGAGGGGAGCTCCAAATAGTAATTGTTATTAAAATAAGAGAGAACAATGACTCAAAGTACTTAAGGCTACTCTTTAGCGCTCTTTCTAGTGTACAGTCACACGTAGGTCCAGTGGCGGGGCGTGACATTAAATGGGAGGGGAGCTCCAAATAGTAATTGTTATTAAAATAAGAGAGAACAACGACTCAAAGTACTTAAGGCTACTCTTTGGTGCTCTTTCTAGTGTACAGTCACATGTAGGTCCAGTGCCGGGCCGTGATATTCAATGGGAGTGAAGCTCCAAATAGTAATTGTTATTAAAATAAGAGAGAACAACGACTCAAAGTACTTAAGGCAACTCTTTAGCGCTCTTTCTAGTGTACAGTCACACGTAGGTCCAGTGACGGGACGTGACATACAATGGGAGGGGCACTCCAAATAGTAATTGTTATTAAAATAAGAGAGAACAACGGCTCAAAGTACTTAAGGCTACTCTTTGGCGCTCTTTCTAGTGTACAGTCACACGTAGGTCCAGTGGCGGGGCGTGACATACAATGGGAGGGGAGCTCCAAATAGTAATTGTTATTAAAATAAGAGAGAACAATGACTCAAAGTACTTAAGGCTACTCTTTAGCGCTCTTTCTGGTGTACAGTCACACGTAGGTCCAGCGGCGAGGCGTGATAATCAATGGGAGAGAAGCTCCAAATAGTAATTGTTATTAAAATAAGAGAGAACAATGACTCAAAGTACTTAAGGCTACTCTTTAGCGCTCTTTCTAGTGTACATTCACACGTAGGTCCAGTGCCGGGTCGTGATATTCAATGGGAGGGGCACTCCAAATAGTAATTGTTATTAAAATAAGAGAGAACAGCGGCTCAAAGTACTTAAGGCTACTCTTTAGCGCTCTTTCTAGTGTACAGTCACACGTAGGTCCAGTGACGGGGCGTGATATTCAATTGGAGGGGCACTCCAAATAGTAATTGTTATTAAAATAAGAGAGAACAACGGCTCAAAGTACTTAAGGCTACTCTTTAGCGCTCTTTCTGGTGTACAGTCACACGTAGGTCCAGTGGCGTGGCGTGACATTCAATGGGAGAGAAGTTCCAAATAGTAATTGTTATTAAAATAAGAGAGAACAACGGCTCAAAGCACTTAAGGCTACTCTTTAGCGCTCTTTCTGGTGTACAGTCACACGTAGGTCCAGTGGCGTGCCGTGACATTCAATGGGAGAGAAGTTCCAAATAGTAATTGTTATTAAAATAAGAGAGAACAACGGCTCAAAGCACTTAAGGCTACTCTTTAGCGCTCTTTCTGGTGTACAGTCACACGTAGGTCCAGTGGCGTGGCGTGACATTCAATGGGAGAGAAGTTCCAAATAGTAATTGTTATTAAAATAAGAGAGAACAACGACTCAAAGCACTTAAGGCAACTCTTTAGCGCTCTTTCTAGTGTACAGTCACACGTAGGTGCAGTGGCGGGGCGTGATATTCAATGGGGGGTAAGCTCCAAATAGTAAATGTTTTTTAAAATAAGAGAGAACAACGGCTCAAACTTCTTAAGGCTACTCTTTAGCGCTCTTTCTAGTGTACAGTCACACGTAGGTCCAGTGACGGGGCGTGATATTCAATTGGAGGGGCACTCCAAATAGTAATTGTTATTAAAATAAGAGAGAACAACGGCTCAAAGTACCTAAGGCTACTCTTTTGCGCTCTTTCTAGTGTACAGTCACACGTAGGTCCAGTGACGGGGCGTGATATTCAATTGGAGGGGCACTCCAAATAGTAATTGTTATTAAAATAAGAGAGAACAACGGCTCAAAGTACTTAAGGCTACTCTTTGGCGCTCTTTCTAGTGTACAGTCACACGTAGGTCCAGTGGCGGGGCGTGACATACAATGGGAGGGGAGCTCCAAATAGTAATTGTTATTAAAATAAGAGAGAACAATGACTCAAAGTACTTAAGGCTACTCTTTAGCGCTCTTTCTGGTGTACAGTCACACGTAGGTCCAGCTGCGAGGCGTGATATTCAATGGGAGGTAAGCTCCAAATAGTAATTGTTATTAAAATAAGAGAGAACAACGGCTCAAAGTACTTAAGGCTACTCTTTGGTGCTCTTTCTAGTGTACAGTCACACGTAAGTCCAGTGCCGGGCCGTGATATTCAATGGGAGAGAAGCTCCAAATAGTAATTGTTATTAAAATAAGAGAGAACAATGACTCAAAGTACTTAAGGCTACTCTTTAGCGCTCTTTCTGGTGTACAGTCACACGTAAGTCCAGTGCCGGAACGTGATATTCAATGGTAGGGGAGCTCCAAATAGTAATTGTCATTAAAATAAGAGAGAACAATGACTCAAAGTACTTAAGGATACTCTTTAGCGCTCTTTCTAGTGTACAGTCACACGTAGGTCCAGTGCCGGGGCGTGACATTCAATGGGAGAGAAGCTCCAAATAGTAATTGTTATTAAAATAAGAGAGAACAATGACTCAAAGTACTTAAGGCTACTCTTTAGCGCTCTTTCTAGTGTACAGTCACACGTAGGTCCAGATCCGGGCCGTGATATTCAATGGGAGTGAAGCTCCAAATAGTAATTGTTATTAAAATAAGAGAGAACAGTGACTCAAAGTACTTAAGGCTACTCTTTAGCGCTCTTTCTAGTGTACAGTCACACGTAGGTCCAGATCCGGGCCGTGATATTCAATGGGAGAGAAGCTCCAAATAGTAATTGTTATTAAAATAAGAGAGAACAGTGACTCAAAGTACTTAAGGCTACTCTTTAGCGCTCTTTCTAGTGTACAGTCACACGTAGGTCCAGATCCGGGCCGTGATATTCAATGGGAGGTAAGCTCCAAATAGTAATTGTTATTAAAATAAGAGAGAACAATGACTCAAAGTACTTAAGGCTACTCTTTAGCGCTCTTTCTAGTGTACAGTCACATGTAGGTCCAGATCCGGGCCGTGATATTCAATGGGAGGTAAGCTCAAAATAGTAATTGTTATTAAAATAAGAGAGAACAATGACTCAAAGTACTTAAGGCTACTCTTTAGCGCTCTTTCTAGTGTACAGTCACACGTAGGTCCAGTGCCGGGGCGTGATATTCAATGGGAGGGGAGCTCCAAATAGTAATTGTTATTAAAATAAGAGAGAACAATGACTCAAAGTACTTAAGGCTACTCTTTAGCGCTCTTTCTAGTGTACAGTCACACGTAGGTCCAGTGCCGGGGCGTGATATTCAATGGGAGGTAAGCTCCAAATAGTAATTGTTATTAAAATAAGAGAGAACAACGACCCAAAGTACTTAAGGCTACTCTTTGGCGCTCTTTCTAGTGTACAGTCACACGTAGGTCCAGTGGCGTGGCGTGATATTCAATGAGAGAGAAGCTCCAAATAGTAATTGTTATTAAAATAAGAGAGAACAACGGCTCAAAGTACTTAAGGCTACTCTTTGGCGCTCGTAGTCTGATTGCCGATGAAAAGGAAAGAAATCTTCAAATTTATAGGGAGTTGAAGGATAAATATAAGAAGAATATTGAAATATATAGAAATGATTCATGGGATAAATATAAGGAGGATAGTATAAGAAATAATGTATGGGGTGTACCATATAAAATCATAACGGATAAGATAAGGGCACCTGAAGTAATTTCGACTCTGCAAAAAGATGATGGACAATATACAAAAAATTGGATAGAATCTATAAATTTCCTAATGACAAAGCTATTACCTTCGGATGATCTTGGAGGCGAGGAAGAGGAACATCGTCTAAAAAGAGATAAATATAATAGTGTTTATATTAATAATAAAGTCATATATCCTTTCGATGAAATGGAAGTTAGATTAGCTATCCAAAGTTTGAAGAAGAGGAAAGCACCAGGACCTGATGGAATTCCAGTGGAAGTCATCCAAAATCTAGAATATCAAATAGCTCCCTATCTGACTTCCTTATTGAATGAATGTATAATTCAGGGAAGAGTGCCATATTGCTGGAAAGAAGCGGATGTCGTAATCTTGAAAAAAGCAAAGGACAAGGATCCAACAAATCCAAAGTCATATAGACCTATCTGTTTGTTAAATGTTTTAGGAAAATTACAAGAGAAATTGATATATAAAAGGATTATTGAGTATAGAGTGATGATAGGTATGACGGAGAATCAATATGGATTTAGAAAAGGAATTTCAACAGAGGATGCCTTAAATGCTTTAATGACGAATGTAAAAATTTCAGATCAAAAATATGTCGTAGGAGTAACAGTTGATATATCTGGCGCCTTTGATAATGTATGGTGGCCCGAATTATTTGATATATTTAAAATCAAAAATTATCCAGCAACTATAGTCAATTTATTAAAGGATTATTGCACTAATAGAAGAGTATATATTACGGGAAATGATCGCAAGATTATCAAAGATATCACTAAAGGGTGCCCGCAAGGTTCAATCCTCGGTCCCCTTTTCTGGGATATTTTAATCGAGCCTTTAATCGAAAAATTGTTGTCCATGGTTGAAGTGAAGGATGTGATAGCGTATGCTGATGATGTCGTCGTGTTATTTGAAGCTAATAGTAGAAATGAAATTGAAATAAAAGGACGAAGTATTTTACAGATCTTGGAACAATGGTGCCATACCGTCAAATTACAGGTAGCACCGGCAAAATCGGCGTATCTTATCTTTAAAGGACAATTGAAAAGAAATCCCATCCTGAAGATAAATGGACAAATAATCAAACGTGAAATCCAAGTTAGATATCTAGGACTACAGGTCGATGAGAAATTAAATTTTGATGAGCATGTGAAAAAAGTATCGGATAAGGCAGGAAATATTATGATGAAAATAGCTACTTTGTCAACTAGAAATTTTAAATTACCGATAGAAGCCATAAGGATATATATCAATAGCATCATGATTGGCATCACCGGTTATGGGGCAGCCATTTGGGCTCATCGCCTCCGACTGCAGAAAAATGTTAAGATCCTAAGAAGTATGCAGAGACAGTTTCTGTTACGTTCAACCGGAGCAGTCAGAACATCATCGACGATGTCATTATTGATTATATTGGGAATATGGCCTATAGACTATGTTATAAGAAGACGAGGAGCATTATATTGGCTGAAGAAAGATAGACAAGATAAAGTAGAAGAAATTATGGGTAGAAGATGTTATGATAAACGAATTGTGAATCATCTAATTTTGGACGAATGGCAACATGAGTGGAATATTATGGAAGAAAGTAGAAGAGTATATAGTATATTTCCATACGTAAGAGAAAGAATTAAAATGACATATATTTCACCCAAACAAGGACTCATACATTATTTTACGGGACATGGAGCCTTTGGTATATATCTGAAGAGGATAAAAAGGATTGATTTAGATATTTGTAATATATGTGACGTGCAAGATACTCCCGAACATTGTCTGTTTGAATGTGTGAAATATGAAGAGGATATTTTTGAACAACGACAATTGATAGCAGGAAAATCAATTTATGAGATAGTTCGGAATATCGATGATTATAAAATTTTAGAGGAAATTGCAAAATTCGTATTTATCAAAGGACATGAAAATTATATTGAATCCAGACAGAGGGAATCCAGAAGAGGAGTACGACAACAACAAAGAGTATCCATCAGCTCAAGAGTGACCAGATCTCAAATAGTAGAGGATCGAGTTTCACAGAGGAGCGAGGAGCAGGAGGAGCAGGAACATCAGGAGCCAAGCACGATCAATCGCAGACGGCACTACTGGGTGTCGTTGGGCAGGATTGGAATGGCTGGCCGGAGAAGGATGGATCGAGAGTTGGAGCCTCCATAAGAAGATTTAATACCGATAGAGACAGGTAGATTTGACACCTGAAACTGATGAACCATCCTTTTCTCCTGATGCATGTAGGAAACTATGTGATTCCGGTTGAGGAAAGGTTCGGATACCAGGGACAGGTGTTCAATTAAATTAGTATGTAGGAACGGTAATTCTAGTAGATGTTTAGTATCTGTATTATGTATTTCAATGTAGTTCCAATTGTTTTGTATATGTAAAGAATTACCGTTGTAGCAATAGTTTAGTTTTGAGTTTTGTAAGTCACTGGTTTCCAGTGACATAGGTTTAGATATAGTTAGTTAGTTAGTTAGTTAGTTAGCTTAGATTTAGAAATATCTGCAAAAAATGTATTGAAATTGATAAATAAAGTTGAAAAGAGGAAAAAAGGAAATAAAATTTGTGGAAGCTATGTCTTGGTTTTGCTTCAAGATGCCAAGACATGGTAAGCAGATTTTATTCTTTTTATTTTTTTTTATTTTTTTTATTTTTTTTATTTTTTTTTTATTTTTATTTTTTTATTTTTTTTTTATTTTTTTTTATTTTTTTTTTTTATTTTTTTATTTTTTACTCTTTGGCGCTCTTTCTAGTGTACAGTCACACGTAGGTCCAGTGGCGGCGCGTGATATGAAATGGGAGGGAAGCGCCAAATCGTAATTGTTATTAAAATAAGAGAGAACAACGGCTCAAAGTACTTAAGGCTACTCTTTAGCGCTCTTTCTAGTGTACAGTCACACGTAGGTCCAGTGCCGGCGCGTGATATTAAATGGGAGGGAAGCGCCAAATAGTAATTGTTATTAAAATAAGAGAGAACAACGGCTCAAAATACTTAAGGCTACTCTTTAGCGCTCTTTCTAGTGTACAGGCACACGTAGGTCCAGTGGCGCGGCGTGATATTCAATTGGAGTGGCACTCCAAATAGTAATTGTTATTAAAATAAGAGAGAACAACGGCTCAAAGTACTTAAGGCTACTCTTTGGCGCTCTTTCTAGTGTAAAGTCACACGTAGGTCCAGTGGCGGCGCGTGATATGAAATGGGAGGGAAGCGCCAAATCGTAATTGTTATTAAAATAAGAGAGAACAACGGCTCAAAGTACTTAAGGCTACTCTTTAGCGCTCTTTCTAGTGTACAGTCACACGTAGGTCCAGTGACGGGGCGTGATATTCAATGGGAGGTAAGCTCCAAATAGTAATTGTTATTAAAATAAGAGAGAACAACGGCTCAAAGCACTTAAGGCTACTCTTTAGCGCTCTTTCTGGTGTACAGTCACACGTAGGTCCAGTGGCGTGCCGTGACATTCAATGGGAGAGAAGTTCCAAATAGTAATTGTTATTAAAATAAGAGAGAACAACGGCTCAAAGCACTTAAGGCTACTCTTTAGCGCTCTTTCTGGTGTACAGTCACACGTAGGTCCAGTGGCGTGGCGTGACATTCAATGGGAGAGAAGTTCCAAATAGTAATTGTTATTAAAATAAGAGAGAACAACGACTCAAAGTACTTAAGGCAACTCTTTAGCGCTCTTTCTAGTGTACAGTCACACGTAGGTCCAGTGACGGGGCGTGATATTCAATTGGAGGGGCACTCCAAATAGTAATTGTTATTAAAATAAGAGAGAACAACGGCTCAAAGTACTTAAGGCTACTCTTTTGCGCTCTTTCTAGTGTACAGTCACACGTAGGTCCAGTGACGGGGCGTGATATTCAATTGGAGGGGCACTCCAAATAGTAATTGTTATTAAAATAAGAGAGAACAACGGCTCAAAGTACTTAAGGCTACTCTTTGGCGCTCTTTCTAGTGTACAGTCACACGTAGGTCCAGTGGCGGGGCGTGACATACAATGGGAGGGGAGCTCCAAATAGTAATTGTTATTAAAATAAGAGAGAACAATGACTCAAAGTACTTAAGGCTACTCTTTAGCGCTCTTTCTGGTGTACAGTCACACGTAGGTCCAGCTGCGAGGCGTGATATTCAATGGGAGGTAAGCTCCAAATAGTAATTGTTATTAAAATAAGAGAGAACAACGGCTCAAAGTACTTAAGGCTACTCTTTGGTGCTCTTTCTAGTGTACAGTCACACGTAAGTCCAGTGCCGGGCCGTGATATTCAATGGGAGAGAAGCTCCAAATAGTAATTGTTATTAAAATAAGAGAGAACAATGACTCAAAGTACTTAAGGCTACTCTTTAGCGCTCTTTCTGGTGTACAGTCACACGTAAGTCCAGTGCCGGAACGTGATATTCAATGGTAGGGGAGCTCCAAATAGTAATTGTCATTAAAATAAGAGAGAACAATGACTCAAAGTACTTAAGGATACTCTTTAGCGCTCTTTCTAGTGTACAGTCACATGTAGGTCCAGATCCGGGCCGTGATATTCAATGGGAGAGAAGCTCCAAATAGTAATTGTTATTAAAATAAGAGAGAACAGTGACTCAAAGTACTTAAGGCTACTCTTTAGCGCTCTTTCTAGTGTACAGTCACACGTAGGTCCAGATCCGGGCCGTGATATTCAATGGGAGAGAAGCTCCAAATAGTAATTGTTATTAAAATAAGAGAGAACAATGACTCAAAGTACTTAAGGCTACTCTTTAGCGCTCTTTCTGGTGTACAGTCACACGTAAGTCCAGTGCCGGAACGTGATATTCAATGGTAGGGGAGCTCCAAATAGTAATTGTCATTAAAATAAGAGAGAACAATGACTCAAAGTACTTAAGGCTACTCTTTAGCGCTCTTTCTGGTGTACAGTCACACGTAAGTCCAGTGCCGGAACGTGATATTCAATGGTAGGGGAGCTCCAAATAGTAATTGTTATTAAAATAAGAGAGAACAGTGACTCAAAGTACTTAAGGCTACTCTTTAGCGCTCTTTCTAGTGTACAGTCACACGTAGGTCCAGATCCGGGCCGTGATATTCAATGGGAGAGAAGCTCCAAATAGTAATTGTTATTAAAATAAGAGAGAACAGTGACTCAAAGTACTTAAGGCTACTCTTTAGCGCTCTTTCTAGTGTACAGTCACACGTAGGTCCAGATCCGGGCCGTGATATTCAATGGGAGGTAAGCTCCAAATAGTAATTGTTATTAAAATAAGAGAGAACAATGACTCAAAGTACTTAAGGCTACTCTTTAGCGCTCTTTCTAGTGTACAGTCACATGTAGGTCCAGATCCGGGCCGTGATATTCAATGGGAGGTAAGCTCAAAATAGTAATTGTTATTAAAATAAGAGAGAACAATGACTCAAAGTACTTAAGGCTACTCTTTAGCGCTCTTTCTAGTGTACAGTCACACGTAGGTCCAGTGCCGGGGCGTGATATTCAATGGGAGGGGAGCTCCAAATAGTATTTGTTATTAAAATAAGAGAGAACAATGACTCAAAGTACTTAAGGCTACTCTTTAGCGCTCTTTCTAGTGTACAGTCACACGTAGGTCCAGTGCCGGGGCGTGATATTCAATGGGAGGTAAGCTCCAAATAGTAATTGTTATTAAAATAAGAGAGAACAACGACCCAAAGTACTTAAGGCTACTCTTTGGCGCTCTTTCTAGTGTACAGTCACACGTAGGTCCAGTGGCGTGGCGTGATATTCAATGAGAGAGAAGCTCCAAATAGTAATTGTTATTAAAATAAGAGAGAACAACGGCTCAAAGTACTTAAGGCTACTCTTTGGCGCTCTTTCTAGTGTACAGTCACACGTAGGTCCAGTGGCGTGGCGTGATATTCAATGAGAGAGAAGCTCCAAATAGTAATTGTTATTAAAATAAGAGAGAACAACGACCCAAAGTACTTAAGGCTACTCTTTGGCGCTCTTTCTAGTGTACAGTCACACGTAGGTCCAGTGGCGTGGCGTGATATTCAATGAGAGAGAAGCTCCAAATAGTAATTGTTATTAAAATAAGAGAGAACAACGACCCAAAGTACTTAAGGCTACTCTTTGGCGCTCTTTCTAGTGTACAGTCACACGTAGGTCCAGTGGCGTGGCGTGATATTCAATGAGAGAGAAGCTCCAAATAGTAATTGTTATTAAAATAAGAGAGAACAACGGCTCAAAGTACTTAAGGCTACTCTTTAGCGCTCTTTCTAGTGTACAGTCACACGTAGGTCCAGTGGCGTGGCGTGATATTCAATGAGAGAGAAGCTCCAAATAGTAATTGTTATTAAAATAAGAGAGAACAACGGCTCAAAGTACTTAAGGCTACTCTTTGGCGCTCGTAGTCTGATTGCCGATGAAAAGGAAAGAAATCTTCAAATTTATAGGGAGTTGAAGGATAAATATAAGAAGAATATTGAAATATATAGAAATGATTCATGGGATAAATATAAGGAGGATAGTATAAGAAATAATGTATGGGGTGTACCATATAAAATCATAACGGATAAGATAAGGGCACCTGAAGTAATTTCGACTCTGCAAAAAGATGATGGACAATATACAAAAAATTGGATAGAATCTATAAATTTCCTAATGACAAAGCTATTACCTTCGGATGATCTTGGAGGCGAGGAAGAGGAACATCGTCTAAAAAGAGATAAATATAATAGTGTTTATATTAATAATAAAGTCATATATCCTTTCGATGAAATGGAAGTTAGATTAGCTATCCAAAGTTTGAAGAAGAGGAAAGCACCAGGACCTGATGGAATTCCAGTGGAAGTCATCCAAAATCTAGAATATCAAATAGCTCCCTATCTGAATTCCTTATTGAATGAATGTATAATTCAGGGAAGAGTGCCATATTGCTGGAAAGAAGCGGATGTCGTAATCTTGAAAAAAGCAAAGGACAAGGATCCAACAAATCCAAAGTCTAATAGACCTATCTGTTTGTTAAATGTTTTAGGAAAATTACAAGAGAAATTGATATATAAAAGGATTATTGAGTATAGAGTGATGATAGGTATGACGGAGAATCAATATGGATTTAGAAAAGGAATTTCAACAGAGGATGCCTTAAATGCTTTAATGACGAATGTAAAAATTTCAGATCAAAAATATGTCGTAGGAGTAACAGTTGATATATCTGGCGCCTTTGATAATGTATGGTGGCCCGAATTATTTGATATATTTAAAATCAAAAATTATCCAGCAACTATAGTCAATTTATTAAAGGATTATTGCACTAATAGAAGAGTATATATTACGGGAAATGATCGCAAGATTATCAAAGATATCACTAAAGGGTGCCCGCAAGGTTCAATCCTCGGTCCCCTTTTCTGGGATATTTTAATCGAGCCTTTAATCGAAAAATTGTTGTCCATGGTTGAAGTGAAGGATGTGATAGCGTATGCTGATGATGTCGTCGTGTTATTTGAAGCTAATAGTAGAAATGAAATTGAAATAAAAGGACGAAGTATTTTACAGATCTTGGAACAATGGTGCCATACCGTCAAATTACAGGTAGCACCGGCAAAATCGGCGTATCTTATCTTTAAAGGACAATTGAAAAGAAATCCCATCCTGAAGATAAATGGACAAATAATCAAACGTGAAATCCAAGTTAGATATCTAGGACTACAGGTCGATGAGAAATTAAATTTTGATGAGCATGTGAAAAAAGTATCGGATAAGGCAGGAAATATTATGATGAAAATAGCTACTTTGTCAACTAGAAATTTTAAATTACCGATAGAAGCCATAAGGATATATATCAATAGCATCATGATTGGCATCACCGGTTATGGGGCAGCCATTTGGGCTCATCGCCTCCGACTGCAGAAAAATGTTAAGATCCTAAGAAGTATGCAGAGACAGTTTCTGTTACGTTCAACCGGAGCAGTCAGAACATCATCGACGATGTCATTATTGATTATATTGGGAATATGGCCTATAGACTATGTTATAAGAAGACGAGGAGCATTATATTGGCTGAAGAAAGATAGACAAGATAAAGTAGAAGAAATTATGGGTAGAAGATGTTATGATAAACGAATTGTGAATCATCTAATTTTGGACGAATGGCAACATGAGTGGAATATTATGGAAGAAAGTAGAAGAGTATATAGTATATTTCCATACGTAAGAGAAAGAATTAAAATGACATATATTTCACCCAAACAAGGACTCATACATTATTTTACGGGACATGGAGCCTTTGGTATATATCTGAAGAGGATAAAAAGGATTGATTTAGATATTTGTAATATATGTGACGTGCAAGATACTCCCGAACATTGTCTGTTTGAATGTGTGAAATATGAAGAGGATATTTTTGAACAACGACAATTGATAGCAGGAAAATCAATTTATGAGATAGTTCGGAATATCGATGATTATAAAATTTTAGAGGAAATTGCAAAATTCGTATTTATCAAAGGACATGAAAATTATATTGAATCCAGACAGAGGGAATCCAGAAGAGGAGTACGACAACAACAAAGAGTATCCATCAGCTCAAGAGTGACCAGATCTCAAATAGTAGAGGATCGAGTTTCACAGAGGAGCGAGGAGCAGGAGGAGCAGGAACATCAGGAGCCAAGCACGATCAATCGCAGACGGCACTACTGGGTGTCGTTGGGCAGGATTGGAATGGCTGGCCGGAGAAGGATGGATCGAGAGTTGGAGCCTCCATAAGAAGATTTAATACCGATAGAGACAGGTAGATTTGACACCTGAAACTGATGAACCATCCTTTTCTCCTGATGCATGTAGGAAACTATGTGATTCCGGTTGAGGAAAGGTTCGGATACCAGGGACAGGTGTTCAATTAAATTAGTATGTAGGAACGGTAATTCTAGTAGATGTTTAGTATCTGTATTATGTATTTCAATGTAGTTCCAATTGTTTTGTATATGTAAAGAATTACCGTTGTAGCAATAGTTTAGTTTTGAGTTTTGTAAGTCACTGGTTTCCAGTGACATAGGTTTAGATATAGTTAGTTAGTTAGTTAGTTAGTTAGCTTAGATTTAGAAATATCTGCAAAAAATGTATTGAAATTGATAAATAAAGTTGAAAAGAGGAAAAAAGGAAATAAAATTTGTGGAAGCTATGTCTTGGTTTTGCTTCAAGATGCCAAGACATGGTAAGCAGATTTTATTCTTTTTATTTTTTTTTATTTTTTTTATTTTTTTTATTTTTTTTTTTATTTTTATTTTTTTATTTTTTTTTTTATTTTTTTTTTATTTTTTTTTTATTTTTTTATTTTTTACTCTTTGGCGCTCTTTCTAGTGTACAGTCACACGTAGGTCCAGTGGCGGCGCGTGATATGAAATGGGAGGGAAGCGCCAAATCGTAATTGTTATTAAAATAAGAGAGAACAACGGCTCAAAGTACTTAAGGCTACTCTTTAGCGCTCTTTCTAGTGTACAGTCACACGTAGGTCCAGTGCCGGCGCGTGATATTAAATGGGAGGGAAGCGCCAAATAGTAATTGTTATTAAAATAAGAGAGAACAACGGCTCAAAATACTTAAGGCTACTCTTTAGCGCTCTTTCTAGTGTACAGGCACACGTAGGTCCAGTGGCGCGGCGTGATATTCAATTGGAGTGGCACTCCAAATAGTAATTGTTATTAAAATAAGAGAGAACAACGGCTCAAAGTACTTAAGGCTACTCTTTGGCGCTCTTTCTAGTGTAAAGTCACACGTAGGTCCAGTGGCGGCGCGTGATATGAAATGGGAGGGAAGCGCCAAATCGTAATTGTTATTAAAATAAGAGAGAACAACGGCTCAAAGTACTTAAGGCTACTCTTTAGCGCTCTTTCTAGTGTACAGTCACACGTAGGTCCAGTGACGGGGCGTGATATTCAATGGGAGGCAAGCTCCAAATAGTAATTGTTATTAAAATAAGAGAGAACAATGGCTCAAAATACTTAAGGGTACTCTATAGCGCTCTTTCTAGTGTACAGGCACACGTAGGTCCAGTGGCGCGGCGTGATATTCAATTGGAGTGGCACTCCAAATAGCAATTGTTATTAAAATAAGAGAGAACAATGACTCAAAGTACTTAAGGCTACTCTTTAGCGCTCTTTCTAGTGTACAGTCACACGTAGGTCCAGTGCCGGGGCGTGACATTCAATGGGAGAGAAGCTCCAAATAGTAATTGTTATTAAAATAAGAGAGAACAATGACTCAAGGTACTTAAGGCTACTCTTTAGCGCTCTTTCTAGTGTACAGTCAGACGTAGGTCCAGATCCGGGCCGTGATATTCAATGGGAGGTAAGCTCCAAATAGTAATTGTTATTAAAATAAGAGAGAACAGTGACTCAAAGTACTTAAGGCTACTCTTTAGCGCTCTTTCTAGTGTACAGTCACACGTAGGTCCAGTGCCGGGGCGTGACATTCAATGGGAGAGAAGCTCCAAATAGTAATTGTTATTAAAATAAGAGAGAACAATGACTCAAAGTACTTAAGGCAACTCTTTAGCGCTCTTTCTAGTGTACAGTCACACGTAGGTCCAGTGCCGGGGCGTGATATTCAATGGGAGGGGAGCTCCAAATAGTAATTGTTATTAAAATAAGAGAGAACAATGACTCAAAGTACTTAAGGCTACTCTTTAGCGCTCTTTCTAGTGTACAGTCACACGTAGGTCCAGTGCCGGGCCGTAATATTCAATGGGAGGGGAGCTCCAAATAGTAATTGTTATTAAAATAAGAGAGAACAACGACTCAAAGTACTTAAGGCAACTCTTTAGCGCTCTTTCTAGTGTACAGTCACACGTAGGTCCAGTGCCGGGGCGTGATATTCAATGGGAGGGGAGCTCCAAATAGTAATTGTTATTAAAATAAGAGAGAACAATGACTCAAGGTACTTAAGGCTACTCTTTAGCGCTCTTTCTAGTGTACAGTCAGACGTAGGTCCAGATCCGGGCCGTGATATTCAATGGGAGGGGAGCTCCAAATAGTAATTGTTATTAAAATAAGAGAGAACAATGACTCAAAGTACTTAAGGCTACTCTTTAGCGCTCTTTCTAGTGTACAGTCACACGTAGGTCCAGTGCCGGGGCGTGATATTCAATGGGAGGGGAGCTCCAAATAGTAATTGTTATTAAAATAAGAGAGAACAATGACTCAAAGTACTTAAGGCTACTCTTTAGCGCTCTTTCTAGTGTACAGTCACACGTAGGTCCAGTGCCGGGGCGTGATATTCAATGGGAGGTAAGCTCCAAATAGTAATTGTTATTAAAATAAGAGAGAACAACGACCCAAAGTACTTAAGGCTACTCTTTAGCGCTCTTTCTAGTGTACAGTCACACGTAGGTCCAGTGCCAGCGCGTGATATGAAATGGGAGGGAAGCGCCAAATAGTAATTGTTATTAAAATAAGAGAGAACAACGGCTCAAAGTACTTAAGGCTACTCTTTAGCGCTCTTTCTAGTGTACAGTCCCACGTAGGTCCAGTGAAGGGGCGTGATATGAAATGGGAGGGGCACTCCAAATAGTAATTGTTATTAAAATAAGAGAGAACAACGACCCAAAGTACTTAAGGCTACTCTTTAGCGCTCTTTCTAGTGTACAGTCACACGTAGGTCCAGTGGCGGCGCGTGGTATGAAATGGGAGGGAAGCGCCAAATCGTAATTGTTATTAAAATAAGAGAGAACAACGGCTCAAAGTACTTAAGGCTACTCTTTAGCGCTCTTTCTAGTGTACAGTCACACGTAGGTCCAGTGACGGGGCGTGATATTCAATTGGAGGGGCACTCCAAATAGTAATTGTTATTAAAATAAGAGAGAACAAAGACTCAAAGTACTTAAGGCAACTCTTTAGCGCTCTTTCTAGTGTACAGTCACACGTAGGTCCAGTGACGGGGCGTGATATTCAATTGGTGGGGCACTCCAAATAGTAATTGTTATTAAAATAAGAGAGAACAACGGCTCAAAGTACTTAATGCTACTCTTTGGCGCTCTTTCTAGTGTACAGTCACACGTAGGTTCAGTGGCGGGGCGTGACATACAATGGGAGGGGAGCTCCAAATAGTAATTGTTATTAAAATAAGAGAGAACAATGACTCAAAGTACTTAAGGCTACTCTTTAGCGCTCTTTCCGGTGTACAGTCACACGTAGGTCCAGCGGCGAGGCGTGATATTCAATGGGAGGTAAGCTCCAAATAGTAATTGTTATTAAAATAAGAGAGAACAACGGCTCAAAGTACTTAAGGCTACTCTTTGGTGCTCTTTCTAGTGTACAGTCACACGTAAGTCCAGTGCCGGGCCGTGATATTCAATGGGAGAGAAGCTCCAAATAGTAATTGTTATTAAAATAAGAGAGAACAATGACTCAAAGTACTTAAGGCTACTCTTTAGCGCTCTTTCTAGTGTACAGTCACACGTAGGTCCAGTGCCGGGGCGTGACATTCAATGGGAGAGAAGCTCCAAATAGTAATTGTTATTAAAATAAGAGAGAACAATGACTCAAAGTACTTAAGGCTACTCTTTAGCGCTCTTTCTAGTGTACAGTCACACGTAGGTCCAGATCCGGGCCGTGATATTCAATGGGAGGTAAGCTCCAAATAGTAATTGTTATTAAAATAAGAGAGAACAATGACTCAAAGTACTTACGGCTACTCTTTAGCGCTCTTTCTAGTGTACAGTCACACGTAGGTCCAGTGCCGGGGCGTGATATTCAATGGGAGGGGAGCTCAAAATAGTAATTGTTATTAAAATAAGAGAGAACAATGACTCAAAGTACTTAAGGCTACTCTTTAGCGCTCTTTCTAGTGTACAGTCACACGTAGGTCCAGTGCCGGGGCGTGATATTCAATGGGAGGTAAGCCCCAAATAGTAATTGTTATTAAAATAAGAGAGAACAGTGACTCAAAGTACTTAAGGCTACTCTTTAGCGCTCTTTCTAGTGTACAGTCACACGTAGGTCCAGTGCCGGGGCGTGACATTCAATGGGAGAGAAGCTCCAAATAGTAATTGTTATTAAAATAAGAGAGAACAATGACTCAAAGTACTTAAGGCAACTCTTTAGCGCTCTTTCTAGTGTACAGTCACACGTAGGTCCAGTGCCGGGGCGTGATATTCAATGGGAGGGGAGCTCCAAATAGTAATTGTTATTAAAATAAGAGAGAACAATGACTCAAAGTACTTAAGGCTACTCTTTAGCGCTCTTTCTAGTGTACAGTCACACGTAGGTCCAGATCCGGGCCGTGATATTCAATGGGAGGTAAGCTCCAAATAGTAATTGTTATTAAAATAAGAGAGAACAATGACTCAATGTACTTAAGGCTACTCTTTAGCGCTCTTTCTAGTGTACAGTCACACGTAGTTCCAGTGGCGAGGCGTGATATTCAATGGGAGGGGTGCTCCAAATAGTAATTGTTATTAAAATAAGAGAGAACAATGACTCAAAGTACTTAAGGCTACTCTTTAGCGCTCTTTCTAGTGTACAGTCACATGTAGGTTCAGTGCCGGGGCGTGATATTCAATGGGAGGGGAGCTCCAAATAGTAATTGTTATTAAAATAAGAGAGAACAATGACTCAAAGTACTTAAGGCTACTCTTTAGCGCTCTTTCTAGTGTACAGTCACACGTAGGTCCAGTGCCGGGGCGTGATATTCAATGGGAGGTAAGCCCCAAATAGTAATTGTTATTAAAATAAGAGAGAACAGTGACTCAAAGTACTTAAGGCTACTCTTTAGCGCTCTTTCTAGTGTACAGTCACACGTAGGTCCAGTGCCGGGGCGTGACATTCAATGGGAGAGAAGCTCCAAATAGTAATTGTTATTAAAATAAGAGAGAACAATGACTCAAAGTACTTAAGGCAACTCTTTAGCGCTCTTTCTAGTGTACAGTCACACGTAGGTCCAGTGCCGGGGCGTGATATTCAATGGGAGGGGAGCTCCAAATAGTAATTGTTATTAAAATAAGAGAGAACAATGACTCAAAGTACTTAAGGCTACTCTTTAGCGCTCTTTCTAGTGTACAGTCACACGTAGGTCCAGTGCCGGGCCGTAATATTCAATGGGAGGGGAGCTCCAAATAGTAATTGTTATTAAAATAAGAGAGAACAACGACTCAAAGTACTTAAGGCAACTCTTTAGCGCTCTTTCTAGTGTACAGTCACACGTAGGTCCAGTGCCGGGGCGTGATATTCAATGGGAGGGGAGCTCCAAATAGTAATTGTTATTAAAATAAGAGAGAACAATGACTCAAAGTACTTAAGGCAACTCTTTAGCGCTCTTTCTAGTGTACAGTCACACGTAGGTCCAGATCCGGGCCGTGATATTCAATGGGAGGTAAGCTCCAAATAGTAATTGTTATTAAAATAAGAGAGAACAACGACTGAAAGTACTTAAGGCTACTCTTTACGCTCTTTCTAGTGTACAGTCACACGTAGGTCCAGTGGCGAGGCGTGATATTCAATGGGAGGGGAGCTCCAAATAGTAATTGTTATTAAAATAAGAGAGAACAATGACTCAAAGTACTTAAGGCTACTCTTTAGCGCTCTTTCTAGTGTACAGTCACACGTAGGTCCAGTGGCGGGGCGTGATATTCAATGGGAGAGAAGCTCCAAATAGTAATTGTTATTAAAATAAGAGAGAACAACGGCTCAAAATACTTAAGGCTACTCTATAGCGCTCTTTCTAGTGTACAGTCACACGTAGGTCCAGTGGCGGGGCGTGATATTCAATGGGAGGTAAGCTCCAAATAGTAATTGTTATTAAAATAAGAGAGAACAATGACTCAAGGTACTTAAGGCTACTCTTTAGCGCTCTTTCTAGTGTACAGTCACACGTAGGTCCAGTGCCGGGGCGTGATATTCAATGGGAGGGGAGCTCCAAATAGTAATTGTTATTAAAATAAGAGAGAACAATGACTCAAAGTACTTAAGGCTACTCTTTAGCGCTCTTTCTAGTGTACAGTCACACGTAGGTCCAGTGCCGGGGCGTGATATTCAATGGGAGGGGAGCTCCAAATAGTAATTGTTATTAAAATAAGAGAGAACAATGACTCAAAGTACTTAAGGCTACTCTTTAGCGCTCTTTCTAGTGTACAGTCACACGTAGGTCCAGTGCCGGGGCGTGATATTCAATGGGAGGTAAGCTCCAAATAGTAATTGTTATTAAAATAAGAGAGAACAACGACCCAAAGTACTTAAGGCTACTCTTTAGCGCTCTTTCTAGTGTACAGTCACACGTAGGTCCAGTGCCAGCGCGTGATATGAAATGGGAGGGAAGCGCCAAATAGTAATTGTTATTAAAATAAGAGAGAACAACGGCTCAAAGTACTTAAGGCTACTCTTTAGCGCTCTTTCTAGTGTACAGTCCCACGTAGGTCCAGTGAAGGGGCGTGATATGAAATGGGAGGGGCACTCCAAATAGTAATTGTTATTAAAATAAGAGAGAACAACGACCCAAAGTACTTAAGGCTACTCTTTAGCGCTCTTTCTAGTGTACAGTCACACGTAGGTCCAGTGGCGGCGCGTGGTATGAAATGGGAGGGAAGCGCCAAATCGTAATTGTTATTAAAATAAGAGAGAACAACGGCTCAAAGTACTTAAGGCTACTCTTTAGCGCTCTTTCTAGTGTACAGTCACACGTAGGTTTAGTGACGGGGCGTGATATTCAATTGGAGGGGCACTCCAAATAGTAATTGTTATTAAAATAAGAGAGAACAAAGACTCAAAGTACTTAAGGCAACTCTTTAGCGCTCTTTCTAGTGTACAGTCACACGTAGGTCCAGTGACGGGGCGTGATATTCAATTGGAGGGGCACTCCAAATAGTAATTGTTATTAAAATAAGAGAGAACAACGGCTCAAAGTACTTAATGCTACTCTTTGGCGCTCTTTCTAGTGTACAGTCACACGTAGGTCCAGTGGCGGGACGTGACATACAATGGGAGGGGAGCTCCAAATAGTAATTGTTATTAAAATAAGAGAGAACAATGACTCAAAGTACTTAAGGCTACTCTTTAGCGCTCTTTCCGGTGTACAGTCACACGTAGGTCCAGCGGCGAGGCGTGATATTCAATGGGAGGTAAGCTCCAAATAGTAATTGTTATTAAAATAAGAGAGAACAACGGCTCAAAGTACTTAAGGCTACTCTTTGGTGCTCTTTCTAGTGTACAGTCACACGTAAGTCCAGTGCCGGGCCGTGATATTCAATGGGAGAGAAGCTCCAAATAGTAATTGTTATTAAAATAAGAGAGAACAATGACTCAAAGTAGTTAAGGCTACTCTTTAGCGCTCTTTCTAGTGTACAGTCACACGTAGGTCCAGTGCCGGGGCGTGACATTCAATGGGAGAGAAGCTCCAAATAGTAATTGTTATTAAAATAAGAGAGAACAATGACTCAAAGTACTTAAGGCTACTCTTTAGCGCTCTTTCTAGTGTACAGTCACACGTAGGTCCAGATCCGGGCCGTGATATTCAATGGGAGGTAAGCTCCAAATAGTAATTGTTATTAAAATAAGAGAGAACAATGACTCAAAGTACTTAAGGCTACTCTTTAGCGCTCTTTCTAGTGTACAGTCACACGTAGGTCCAGTGCCGGGGCGTGATATTCAATGGGAGGGGAGCTCAAAATAGTAATTGTTATTAAAATAAGAGAGAACAATGACTCAAAGTACTTAAGGCTACTCTTTAGCGCTCTTTCTAGTGTACAGTCACACGTAGGTCCAGATCCGGGCCGTGATATTCAATGGGAGGTAAGCTCCAAATAGTAATTGTTATTAAAATAAGAGAGAACAATGACTCAATGTACTTAAGGCTACTCTTTAGCGCTCTTTCTAGTGTACAGTCACACGTAGGTCCAGTGGCGAGGCGTGATATGCAATGGGAGGGGTGCTCCAAATAGTAATTGTTATTAAAATAAGAGAGAACAATGACTCAAAGTACTTAAGGCTACTCTTTAGCGCTCTTTCTAGTGTACAGTCACACGTAGGTCCAGTGCCGGGGCGTGATATTCAATGGGAGGGGAGCTCCAAATAGTAATTGTTATTAAAATAAGAGAGAACAATGACTCAAAGTACTTAAGGCTACTCTTTAGCGCTCTTTCTAGTGTACAGTCACACGTAGGTCCAGTGCCGGGGCGTGATATTCAATGGGAGGTAAGCCCCAAATAGTAATTGTTATTAAAATAAGAGAGAACAACGACCCAAAGTACTTAAGGCTACTCTTTGGCGCTCTTTCTAGTGTACAGTCACACGTAGGTCCAGTGGCGTGGCGTGATATTCAATGGGAGAGAAGCTCCAAATAGTAATTGTTATTAAAATAAGAGAGAACAACGGCTCAAAGTACTTAAGGCTACTCTTTGGCGCTCTTTCTAGTGTACAGTCACACGTAGGTCCAGTGGCGGCGCGTGATATGAAGTGGGAGGGAAGCGCCAAATCGTAATTGTTATTAAAATAAGAGAGAACAACGGCTCAAAGTACTTAAGGCTACTCTTTAGCGCTCTTTCTAGTGTACAGTCACACGTAGGTCCAGTGCCGGCGCGTGATATTTAATGGGAGGGAAGCGCCAAATAGTAATTGTTATTAAAATAAGAGAGAACAACGGCTCAAAGTACTTAAGGCTACTCTTTAGCGCTCTTTCTAGTGTACAGTCACACGTAGGTCCAGTGGCGGCGCGTGATATGAAGTGGGAGGGAAGCGCCAAATCGTAATTGTTATTAAAATAAGAGAGAACAACGGCTCAAAGTACTTAAGGCTACTCTTTAGCGCTCTTTCTAGTGTACAGTCACACGTAGGTCCAGTGCCGGCGCGTGATATTCAATGGGAGGTAAGCCCCAAATAGTAATTGTTATTAAAATAAGAGAGAACAACGACCCAAAGTACTTAAGGCTACTCTTTGGCGCTCTTTCTAGTGTACAGGCACACGCAGGTCCAGTGGCGCGGCGTGATATTCAATTGGAGTGGCACTCCAAATAGTAATTGTTATTAAAATAAGAGAGAACAACGGCTCAAAGTACTTAAGGCTACTCTTTGGCGCTCTTTCTAGTGTACAGTCACACGTAGGTCCAGTGGCGGCGCGTGATATGAAATGGGAGGGAAGCGCCAAATCGTAATTGTTATTAAAATAAGAGAGAACAACGGCTCAAAGTACTTAAGGCTACTCTTTAGCGCTCTTTCTAGTGTACAGTCACACGTAGGTCCAGTGACGGGGCGTGATATTCAATGGGAGGTAAGCTCCAAATAGTAATTGTTATTAAAATAAGAGAGAACAATGGCTCAAAGTACTTAAGGCTACTCTTTAGCGCTCTTTCTAGTGTACAGTCACACGTAGGTCCAGTGACGGGGCGTGATATTCAATGGGAGGTAAGCTCCAAATAGTAATTGTTATTAAAATAAGAGAGAACAATGACTCAAAGTACTTAAGGCTACTCTTTAGTGCTCTTTCTAGTGTACAGTCACACGTAGGTCCAGTGCCGGGGCGTGATATTCAATGGGAGGGGAGCTCAAAATAGTAATTGTTATTAAAATAAGAGAGAACAATGACTCAAAGTACTTAAGGCTACTCTTTAGCGCTCTTTCTAGTGTACAGTCACACGTAGGTCCAGATCCGGGCCGTGATATTCAATGGGAGGTAAGCTCCAAATAGTAATTGTTATTAAAATAAGAGAGAACAATGACTCAATGTACTTAAGGCTACTCTTTAGCGCTCTTTCTAGTGTACAGTCACACGTAGGTCCAGTGGCGAGGCGTGATATTCAATGGGAGGGGAGCTCCAAATAGTAATTGTTTTTAAAATAAGAGAGAACAATGACTCAAAGTACTTAAGGCTACTCTTTAGCGCTCTTTCTAGTGTACAGTCACACGTAGGTCCAGTGCCGGGGCGTGATATTCAATGGGAGGGGAGCTCCAAATAGTAATTGTTATTAAAATAAGAGAGAACAATGACTCAAAGTACTTAAGGGTACTCTTTAGCGCTCTTTCTAGTGTACAGTCACACGTAGGTCCAGTGCCGGGGCGTGATATTCAATGGGAGGTAAGCTCCAAATAGTAATTGTTATTAAAATAAGAGAGAACAACGACCCAAAGTACTTAAGGCTACTCTTTGGCGCTCTTTCTAGTGTACAGTCACACGTAGGTCCAGTGGCGTGGCGTGATATTCAATGGGAGAGAAGCTCCAAATAGTAATTGTTATTAAAATAAGAGAGAACAACGGCTCAAAGTACTTAAGGCTACTCTTTGGCGCTCTTTCTAGTGTACAGTCACACGTAGGTCCAGTGGCGGCGCGTGATATGAAATGGGAGGGGCACTCCAAATCGTAATTGTTATTAAAATAAGAGAGAACAACGGCTCAAAGTACTTAAGGCTACTCTTTAGCGCTCTTTCTAGTGTACAGTCACACGTAGGTCCAGTGCCGGCGCGTGATATTAAATGGGAGGGAAGCGCCATTTAATAATTGTTATTAAAATAAGAGAGAACAACGGCTCAAAATACTTAAGGGTACTCTATAGCGCTCTTTCTAGTGTACAGGCACACGTAGGTCCAGTGGCGCGGCGTGATATTCAATTGGAGGGGCACTCCAAATAGTAATTGTTATTAAAATAAGAGAGAACAACGGCTCAAAGTACTTAAGGCTACTCTTTGGTGCTCTTTCTAGTGTACAGTCACACGTAAGTCCAGTGCCGGGCCGTGATATTCAATGGGAGAGAAGCTCCAAATAGTAATTGTTATTAAAATAAGAGAGAACAATGACTCAAAGTACTTAAGGCTACTCTTTAGCGCTCTTTCTAGTGTACAGTCACACGTAGGTCCAGTGCCGGGGCGTGACATTCAATGGGAGAGAAGCTCCAAATAGTAATTGTTATTAAAATAAGAGAGAACAATGACTCAAAGTACTTAAGGCTACTCTTTAGCGCTCTTTCTAGTGTACAGTCACACGTAGGTCCAGATCCGGGCCGTGATATTCAATGGGAGGTAAGCTCCAAATAGTAATTGTTATTAAAATAAGAGAGAACAATGACTCAAAGTACTTAAGGCTACTCTTTAGCGCTCTTTCTAGTGTACAGTCACACGTAGGTCCAGTGGCGAGGCGTGATATTCAATGGGAGAGAAGCTCCAAATAGTAATTGTTATTAAAATAAGAGAGAACAATGACTCAAAGTACTTAAGGCTACTCTTTAGCGCTCTTTCTAGTGTACAGTCACACGTAGGTCCAGTGCCGGGGCGTGATATTCAATGGGAGGGAGCTCAAAATAGTAATTGTTATTAAAATAAGAGAGAACAATGACTCAAAGTACTTAAGGCTACTCTTTAGCGCTCTTTCTAGTGTACAGTCACACGTAGGTCCAGATCCGGGCCGTGATATTCAATGGGAGGTAAGCTCCAAATAGTAATTGTTATTAAAATAAGAGAGAACAATGACTCAATGTACTTAAGGCTACTCTTTAGCGCTCTTTCTAGTGTACAGTCACACGTAGGTCCAGCTGCGAGGCGTGATATTCAATGGGAGGTAAGCTCCAAATAGTAATTGTTATTAAAATAAGAGAGAACAACGGCTCAAAGTACTTAAGGCTACTCTTTGGTGCTCTTTCTAGTGTACAGTCACACGTAAGTCCAGTGCCGGGCCGTGATATTCAATGGGAGAGAAGCTCCAAATAGTAATTGTTATTAAAATAAGAGAGAACAATGACTCAAAGTACTTAAGGCTACTCTTTAGCGCTCTTTCTGGTGTACAGTCACACGTAAGTCCAGTGCCGGAACGTGATATTCAATGGTAGGGGAGCTCCAAATAGTAATTGTCATTAAAATAAGAGAGAACAATGACTCAAAGTACTTAAGGATACTCTTTAGCGCTCTTTCTAGTGTACAGTCACATGTAGGTCCAGATCCGGGCCGTGATATTCAATGGGAGAGAAGCTCCAAATAGTAATTGTTATTAAAATAAGAGAGAACAGTGACTCAAAGTACTTAAGGCTACTCTTTAGCGCTCTTTCTAGTGTACAGTCACACGTAGGTCCAGATCCGGGCCGTGATATTCAATGGGAGAGAAGCTCCAAATAGTAATTGTTATTAAAATAAGAGAGAACAATGACTCAAAGTACTTAAGGCTACTCTTTAGCGCTCTTTCTGGTGTACAGTCACACGTAAGTCCAGTGCCGGAACGTGATATTCAATGGTAGGGGAGCTCCAAATAGTAATTGTCATTAAAATAAGAGAGAACAATGACTCAAAGTACTTAAGGCTACTCTTTAGCGCTCTTTCTGGTGTACAGTCACACGTAAGTCCAGTGCCGGAACGTGATATTCAATGGTAGGGGAGCTCCAAATAGTAATTGTTATTAAAATAAGAGAGAACAGTGACTCAAAGTACTTAAGGCTACTCTTTAGCGCTCTTTCTAGTGTACAGTCACACGTAGGTCCAGATCCGGGCCGTGATATTCAATGGGAGAGAAGCTCCAAATAGTAATTGTTATTAAAATAAGAGAGAACAGTGACTCAAAGTACTTAAGGCTACTCTTTAGCGCTCTTTCTAGTGTACAGTCACACGTAGGTCCAGATCCGGGCCGTGATATTCAATGGGAGGTAAGCTCCAAATAGTAATTGTTATTAAAATAAGAGAGAACAATGACTCAAAGTACTTAAGGCTACTCTTTAGCGCTCTTTCTAGTGTACAGTCACATGTAGGTCCAGATCCGGGCCGTGATATTCAATGGGAGGTAAGCTCAAAATAGTAATTGTTATTAAAATAAGAGAGAACAATGACTCAAAGTACTTAAGGCTACTCTTTAGCGCTCTTTCTAGTGTACAGTCACACGTAGGTCCAGTGCCGGGGCGTGATATTCAATGGGAGGGGAGCTCCAAATAGTATTTGTTATTAAAATAAGAGAGAACAATGACTCAAAGTACTTAAGGCTACTCTTTAGCGCTCTTTCTAGTGTACAGTCACACGTAGGTCCAGTGCCGGGGCGTGATATTCAATGGGAGGTAAGCTCCAAATAGTAATTGTTATTAAAATAAGAGAGAACAACGACCCAAAGTACTTAAGGCTACTCTTTGGCGCTCTTTCTAGTGTACAGTCACACGTAGGTCCAGTGGCGTGGCGTGATATTCAATGAGAGAGAAGCTCCAAATAGTAATTGTTATTAAAATAAGAGAGAACAACGGCTCAAAGTACTTAAGGCTACTCTTTGGCGCTCTTTCTAGTGTACAGTCACACGTAGGTCCAGTGGCGTGGCGTGATATTCAATGAGAGAGAAGCTCCAAATAGTAATTGTTATTAAAATAAGAGAGAACAACGACCCAAAGTACTTAAGGCTACTCTTTGGCGCTCTTTCTAGTGTACAGTCACACGTAGGTCCAGTGGCGTGGCGTGATATTCAATGAGAGAGAAGCTCCAAATAGTAATTGTTATTAAAATAAGAGAGAACAACGACCCAAAGTACTTAAGGCTACTCTTTGGCGCTCTTTCTAGTGTACAGTCACACGTAGGTCCAGTGGCGTGGCGTGATATTCAATGAGAGAGAAGCTCCAAATAGTAATTGTTATTAAAATAAGAGAGAACAACGGCTCAAAGTACTTAAGGCTACTCTTTAGCGCTCTTTCTAGTGTACAGTCACACGTAGGTCCAGTGGCGTGGCGTGATATTCAATGAGAGAGAAGCTCCAAATAGTAATTGTTATTAAAATAAGAGAGAACAACGGCTCAAAGTACTTAAGGCTACTCTTTGGCGCTCGTAGTCTGATTGCCGATGAAAAGGAAAGAAATCTTCAAATTTATAGGGAGTTGAAGGATAAATATAAGAAGAATATTGAAATATATAGAAATGATTCATGGGATAAATATAAGGAGGATAGTATAAGAAATAATGTATGGGGTGTACCATATAAAATCATAACGGATAAGATAAGGGCACCTGAAGTAATTTCGACTCTGCAAAAAGATGATGGACAATATACAAAAAATTGGATAGAATCTATAAATTTCCTAATGACAAAGCTATTACCTTCGGATGATCTTGGAGGCGAGGAAGAGGAACATCGTCTAAAAAGAGATAAATATAATAGTGTTTATATTAATAATAAAGTCATATATCCTTTCGATGAAATGGAAGTTAGATTAGCTATCCAAAGTTTGAAGAAGAGGAAAGCACCAGGACCTGATGGAATTCCAGTGGAAGTCATCCAAAATCTAGAATATCAAATAGCTCCCTATCTGAATTCCTTATTGAATGAATGTATAATTCAGGGAAGAGTGCCATATTGCTGGAAAGAAGCGGATGTCGTAATCTTGAAAAAAGCAAAGGACAAGGATCCAACAAATCCAAAGTCTAATAGACCTATCTGTTTGTTAAATGTTTTAGGAAAATTACAAGAGAAATTGATATATAAAAGGATTATTGAGTATAGAGTGATGATAGGTATGACGGAGAATCAATATGGATTTAGAAAAGGAATTTCAACAGAGGATGCCTTAAATGCTTTAATGACGAATGTAAAAATTTCAGATCAAAAATATGTCGTAGGAGTAACAGTTGATATATCTGGCGCCTTTGATAATGTATGGTGGCCCGAATTATTTGATATATTTAAAATCAAAAATTATCCAGCAACTATAGTCAATTTATTAAAGGATTATTGCACTAATAGAAGAGTATATATTACGGGAAATGATCGCAAGATTATCAAAGATATCACTAAAGGGTGCCCGCAAGGTTCAATCCTCGGTCCCCTTTTCTGGGATATTTTAATCGAGCCTTTAATCGAAAAATTGTTGTCCATGGTTGAAGTGAAGGATGTGATAGCGTATGCTGATGATGTCGTCGTGTTATTTGAAGCTAATAGTAGAAATGAAATTGAAATAAAAGGACGAAGTATTTTACAGATCTTGGAACAATGGTGCCATACCGTCAAATTACAGGTAGCACCGGCAAAATCGGCGTATCTTATCTTTAAAGGACAATTGAAAAGAAATCCCATCCTGAAGATAAATGGACAAATAATCAAACGTGAAATCCAAGTTAGATATCTAGGACTACAGGTCGATGAGAAATTAAATTTTGATGAGCATGTGAAAAAAGTATCGGATAAGGCAGGAAATATTATGATGAAAATAGCTACTTTGTCAACTAGAAATTTTAAATTACCGATAGAAGCCATAAGGATATATATCAATAGCATCATGATTGGCATCACCGGTTATGGGGCAGCCATTTGGGCTCATCGCCTCCGACTGCAGAAAAATGTTAAGATCCTAAGAAGTATGCAGAGACAGTTTCTGTTACGTTCAACCGGAGCAGTCAGAACATCATCGACGATGTCATTATTGATTATATTGGGAATATGGCCTATAGACTATGTTATAAGAAGACGAGGAGCATTATATTGGCTGAAGAAAGATAGACAAGATAAAGTAGAAGAAATTATGGGTAGAAGATGTTATGATAAACGAATTGTGAATCATCTAATTTTGGACGAATGGCAACATGAGTGGAATATTATGGAAGAAAGTAGAAGAGTATATAGTATATTTCCATACGTAAGAGAAAGAATTAAAATGACATATATTTCACCCAAACAAGGACTCATACATTATTTTACGGGACATGGAGCCTTTGGTATATATCTGAAGAGGATAAAAAGGATTGATTTAGATATTTGTAATATATGTGACGTGCAAGATACTCCCGAACATTGTCTGTTTGAATGTGTGAAATATGAAGAGGATATTTTTGAACAACGACAATTGATAGCAGGAAAATCAATTTATGAGATAGTTCGGAATATCGATGATTATAAAATTTTAGAGGAAATTGCAAAATTCGTATTTATCAAAGGACATGAAAATTATATTGAATCCAGACAGAGGGAATCCAGAAGAGGAGTACGACAACAACAAAGAGTATCCATCAGCTCAAGAGTGACCAGATCTCAAATAGTAGAGGATCGAGTTTCACAGAGGAGCGAGGAGCAGGAGGAGCAGGAACATCAGGAGCCAAGCACGATCAATCGCAGACGGCACTACTGGGTGTCGTTGGGCAGGATTGGAATGGCTGGCCGGAGAAGGATGGATCGAGAGTTGGAGCCTCCATAAGAAGATTTAATACCGATAGAGACAGGTAGATTTGACACCTGAAACTGATGAACCATCCTTTTCTCCTGATGCATGTAGGAAACTATGTGATTCCGGTTGAGGAAAGGTTCGGATACCAGGGACAGGTGTTCAATTAAATTAGTATGTAGGAACGGTAATTCTAGTAGATGTTTAGTATCTGTATTATGTATTTCAATGTAGTTCCAATTGTTTTGTATATGTAAAGAATTACCGTTGTAGCAATAGTTTAGTTTTGAGTTTTGTAAGTCACTGGTTTCCAGTGACATAGGTTTAGATATAGTTAGTTAGTTAGTTAGTTAGTTAGCTTAGATTTAGAAATATCTGCAAAAAATGTATTGAAATTGATAAATAAAGTTGAAAAGAGGAAAAAAGGAAATAAAATTTGTGGAAGCTATGTCTTGGTTTTGCTTCAAGATGCCAAGACATGGTAAGCAGATTTTATTCTTTTTATTTTTTTTTATTTTTTTTATTTTTTTTATTTTTTTTTTATTTTTATTTTTTTATTTTTTTTTTTATTTTTTTTTTATTTTTTTTTTTATTTTTTTATTTTTTACTCTTTGGCGCTCTTTCTAGTGTACAGTCACACGTAGGTCCAGTGGCGGCGCGTGATATGAAATGGGAGGGAAGCGCCAAATCGTAATTGTTATTAAAATAAGAGAGAACAACGGCTCAAAGTACTTAAGGCTACTCTTTAGCGCTCTTTCTAGTGTACAGTCACACGTAGGTCCAGTGCCGGCGCGTGATATTAAATGGGAGGGAAGCGCCAAATAGTAATTGTTATTAAAATAAGAGAGAACAACGGCTCAAAATACTTAAGGCTACTCTTTAGCGCTCTTTCTAGTGTACAGGCACACGTAGGTCCAGTGGCGCGGCGTGATATTCAATTGGAGTGGCACTCCAAATAGTAATTGTTATTAAAATAAGAGAGAACAACGGCTCAAAGTACTTAAGGCTACTCTTTGGCGCTCTTTCTAGTGTAAAGTCACACGTAGGTCCAGTGGCGGCGCGTGATATGAAATGGGAGGGAAGCGCCAAATCGTAATTGTTATTAAAATAAGAGAGAACAACGGCTCAAAGTACTTAAGGCTACTCTTTAGCGCTCTTTCTAGTGTACAGTCACACGTAGGTCCAGTGACGGGGCGTGATATTCAATGGGAGGCAAGCTCCAAATAGTAATTGTTATTAAAATAAGAGAGAACAATGGCTCAAAATACTTAAGGGTACTCTATAGCGCTCTTTCTAGTGTACAGGCACACGTAGGTCCAGTGGCGCGGCGTGATATTCAATTGGAGTGGCACTCCAAATAGCAATTGTTATTAAAATAAGAGAGAACAATGACTCAAAGTACTTAAGGCTACTCTTTAGCGCTCTTTCTAGTGTACAGTCACACGTAGGTCCAGTGCCGGGGCGTGACATTCAATGGGAGAGAAGCTCCAAATAGTAATTGTTATTAAAATAAGAGAGAACAATGACTCAAGGTACTTAAGGCTACTCTTTAGCGCTCTTTCTAGTGTACAGTCAGACGTAGGTCCAGATCCGGGCCGTGATATTCAATGGGAGGTAAGCTCCAAATAGTAATTGTTATTAAAATAAGAGAGAACAGTGACTCAAAGTACTTAAGGCTACTCTTTAGCGCTCTTTCTAGTGTACAGTCACACGTAGGTCCAGTGCCGGGGCGTGACATTCAATGGGAGAGAAGCTCCAAATAGTAATTGTTATTAAAATAAGAGAGAACAATGACTCAAAGTACTTAAGGCAACTCTTTAGCGCTCTTTCTAGTGTACAGTCACACGTAGGTCCAGTGCCGGGGCGTGATATTCAATGGGAGGGGAGCTCCAAATAGTAATTGTTATTAAAATAAGAGAGAACAATGACTCAAAGTACTTAAGGCTACTCTTTAGCGCTCTTTCTAGTGTACAGTCACACGTAGGTCCAGTGCCGGGCCGTAATATTCAATGGGAGGGGAGCTCCAAATAGTAATTGTTATTAAAATAAGAGAGAACAACGACTCAAAGTACTTAAGGCAACTCTTTAGCGCTCTTTCTAGTGTACAGTCACACGTAGGTCCAGTGCCGGGGCGTGATATTCAATGGGAGGGGAGCTCCAAATAGTAATTGTTATTAAAATAAGAGAGAACAATGACTCAAGGTACTTAAGGCTACTCTTTAGCGCTCTTTCTAGTGTACAGTCAGACGTAGGTCCAGATCCGGGCCGTGATATTCAATGGGAGGGGAGCTCCAAATAGTAATTGTTATTAAAATAAGAGAGAACAATGACTCAAAGTACTTAAGGCTACTCTTTAGCGCTCTTTCTAGTGTACAGTCACACGTAGGTCCAGTGCCGGGGCGTGATATTCAATGGGAGGGGAGCTCCAAATAGTAATTGTTATTAAAATAAGAGAGAACAATGACTCAAAGTACTTAAGGCTACTCTTTAGCGCTCTTTCTAGTGTACAGTCACACGTAGGTCCAGTGCCGGGGCGTGATATTCAATGGGAGGTAAGCTCCAAATAGTAATTGTTATTAAAATAAGAGAGAACAACGACCCAAAGTACTTAAGGCTACTCTTTAGCGCTCTTTCTAGTGTACAGTCACACGTAGGTCCAGTGCCAGCGCGTGATATGAAATGGGAGGGAAGCGCCAAATAGTAATTGTTATTAAAATAAGAGAGAACAACGGCTCAAAGTACTTAAGGCTACTCTTTAGCGCTCTTTCTAGTGTACAGTCCCACGTAGGTCCAGTGAAGGGGCGTGATATGAAATGGGAGGGGCACTCCAAATAGTAATTGTTATTAAAATAAGAGAGAACAACGACCCAAAGTACTTAAGGCTACTCTTTAGCGCTCTTTCTAGTGTACAGTCACACGTAGGTCCAGTGGCGGCGCGTGGTATGAAATGGGAGGGAAGCGCCAAATCGTAATTGTTATTAAAATAAGAGAGAACAACGGCTCAAAGTACTTAAGGCTACTCTTTAGCGCTCTTTCTAGTGTACAGTCACACGTAGGTCCAGTGACGGGGCGTGATATTCAATTGGAGGGGCACTCCAAATAGTAATTGTTATTAAAATAAGAGAGAACAAAGACTCAAAGTACTTAAGGCAACTCTTTAGCGCTCTTTCTAGTGTACAGTCACACGTAGGTCCAGTGACGGGGCGTGATATTCAATTGGTGGGGCACTCCAAATAGTAATTGTTATTAAAATAAGAGAGAACAACGGCTCAAAGTACTTAATGCTACTCTTTGGCGCTCTTTCTAGTGTACAGTCACACGTAGGTTCAGTGGCGGGGCGTGACATACAATGGGAGGGGAGCTCCAAATAGTAATTGTTATTAAAATAAGAGAGAACAATGACTCAAAGTACTTAAGGCTACTCTTTAGCGCTCTTTCCGGTGTACAGTCACACGTAGGTCCAGCGGCGAGGCGTGATATTCAATGGGAGGTAAGCTCCAAATAGTAATTGTTATTAAAATAAGAGAGAACAACGGCTCAAAGTACTTAAGGCTACTCTTTGGTGCTCTTTCTAGTGTACAGTCACACGTAAGTCCAGTGCCGGGCCGTGATATTCAATGGGAGAGAAGCTCCAAATAGTAATTGTTATTAAAATAAGAGAGAACAATGACTCAAAGTACTTAAGGCTACTCTTTAGCGCTCTTTCTAGTGTACAGTCACACGTAGGTCCAGTGCCGGGGCGTGACATTCAATGGGAGAGAAGCTCCAAATAGTAATTGTTATTAAAATAAGAGAGAACAATGACTCAAAGTACTTAAGGCTACTCTTTAGCGCTCTTTCTAGTGTACAGTCACACGTAGGTCCAGATCCGGGCCGTGATATTCAATGGGAGGTAAGCTCCAAATAGTAATTGTTATTAAAATAAGAGAGAACAATGACTCAAAGTACTTAAGGCTACTCTTTAGCGCTCTTTCTAGTGTACAGTCACACGTAGGTCCAGTGCCGGGGCGTGATATTCAATGGGAGGGGAGCTCAAAATAGTAATTGTTATTAAAATAAGAGAGAACAATGACTCAAAGTACTTAAGGCTACTCTTTAGCGCTCTTTCTAGTGTACAGTCACACGTAGGTCCAGTGCCGGGGCGTGATATTCAATGGGAGGTAAGCCCCAAATAGTAATTGTTATTAAAATAAGAGAGAACAGTGACTCAAAGTACTTAAGGCTACTCTTTAGCGCTCTTTCTAGTGTACAGTCACACGTAGGTCCAGTGCCGGGGCGTGACATTCAATGGGAGAGAAGCTCCAAATAGTAATTGTTATTAAAATAAGAGAGAACAATGACTCAAAGTACTTAAGGCAACTCTTTAGCGCTCTTTCTAGTGTACAGTCACACGTAGGTCCAGTGCCGGGGCGTGATATTCAATGGGAGGGGAGCTCCAAATAGTAATTGTTATTAAAATAAGAGAGAACAATGACTCAAAGTACTTAAGGCTACTCTTTAGCGCTCTTTCTAGTGTACAGTCACACGTAGGTCCAGATCCGGGCCGTGATATTCAATGGGAGGTAAGCTCCAAATAGTAATTGTTATTAAAATAAGAGAGAACAATGACTCAATGTACTTAAGGCTACTCTTTAGCGCTCTTTCTAGTGTACAGTCACACGTAGTTCCAGTGGCGAGGCGTGATATTCAATGGGAGGGGTGCTCCAAATAGTAATTGTTATTAAAATAAGAGAGAACAATGACTCAAAGTACTTAAGGCTACTCTTTAGCGCTCTTTCTAGTGTACAGTCACATGTAGGTTCAGTGCCGGGGCGTGATATTCAATGGGAGGGGAGCTCCAAATAGTAATTGTTATTAAAATAAGAGAGAACAATGACTCAAAGTACTTAAGGCTACTCTTTAGCGCTCTTTCTAGTGTACAGTCACACGTAGGTCCAGTGCCGGGGCGTGATATTCAATGGGAGGTAAGCCCCAAATAGTAATTGTTATTAAAATAAGAGAGAACAGTGACTCAAAGTACTTAAGGCTACTCTTTAGCGCTCTTTCTAGTGTACAGTCACACGTAGGTCCAGTGCCGGGGCGTGACATTCAATGGGAGAGAAGCTCCAAATAGTAATTGTTATTAAAATAAGAGAGAACAATGACTCAAAGTACTTAAGGCAACTCTTTAGCGCTCTTTCTAGTGTACAGTCACACGTAGGTCCAGTGCCGGGGCGTGATATTCAATGGGAGGGGAGCTCCAAATAGTAATTGTTATTAAAATAAGAGAGAACAATGACTCAAAGTACTTAAGGCTACTCTTTAGCGCTCTTTCTAGTGTACAGTCACACGTAGGTCCAGTGCCGGGCCGTAATATTCAATGGGAGGGGAGCTCCAAATAGTAATTGTTATTAAAATAAGAGAGAACAACGACTCAAAGTACTTAAGGCAACTCTTTAGCGCTCTTTCTAGTGTACAGTCACACGTAGGTCCAGTGCCGGGGCGTGATATTCAATGGGAGGGGAGCTCCAAATAGTAATTGTTATTAAAATAAGAGAGAACAATGACTCAAAGTACTTAAGGCAACTCTTTAGCGCTCTTTCTAGTGTACAGTCACACGTAGGTCCAGATCCGGGCCGTGATATTCAATGGGAGGTAAGCTCCAAATAGTAATTGTTATTAAAATAAGAGAGAACAACGACTGAAAGTACTTAAGGCTACTCTTTACGCTCTTTCTAGTGTACAGTCACACGTAGGTCCAGTGGCGAGGCGTGATATTCAATGGGAGGGGAGCTCCAAATAGTAATTGTTATTAAAATAAGAGAGAACAATGACTCAAAGTACTTAAGGCTACTCTTTAGCGCTCTTTCTAGTGTACAGTCACACGTAGGTCCAGTGGCGGGGCGTGATATTCAATGGGAGAGAAGCTCCAAATAGTAATTGTTATTAAAATAAGAGAGAACAACGGCTCAAAATACTTAAGGCTACTCTATAGCGCTCTTTCTAGTGTACAGTCACACGTAGGTCCAGTGGCGGGGCGTGATATTCAATGGGAGGTAAGCTCCAAATAGTAATTGTTATTAAAATAAGAGAGAACAATGACTCAAGGTACTTAAGGCTACTCTTTAGCGCTCTTTCTAGTGTACAGTCACACGTAGGTCCAGTGCCGGGGCGTGATATTCAATGGGAGGGGAGCTCCAAATAGTAATTGTTATTAAAATAAGAGAGAACAATGACTCAAAGTACTTAAGGCTACTCTTTAGCGCTCTTTCTAGTGTACAGTCACACGTAGGTCCAGTGCCGGGGCGTGATATTCAATGGGAGGGGAGCTCCAAATAGTAATTGTTATTAAAATAAGAGAGAACAATGACTCAAAGTACTTAAGGCTACTCTTTAGCGCTCTTTCTAGTGTACAGTCACACGTAGGTCCAGTGCCGGGGCGTGATATTCAATGGGAGGTAAGCTCCAAATAGTAATTGTTATTAAAATAAGAGAGAACAACGACCCAAAGTACTTAAGGCTACTCTTTAGCGCTCTTTCTAGTGTACAGTCACACGTAGGTCCAGTGCCAGCGCGTGATATGAAATGGGAGGGAAGCGCCAAATAGTAATTGTTATTAAAATAAGAGAGAACAACGGCTCAAAGTACTTAAGGCTACTCTTTAGCGCTCTTTCTAGTGTACAGTCCCACGTAGGTCCAGTGAAGGGGCGTGATATGAAATGGGAGGGGCACTCCAAATAGTAATTGTTATTAAAATAAGAGAGAACAACGACCCAAAGTACTTAAGGCTACTCTTTAGCGCTCTTTCTAGTGTACAGTCACACGTAGGTCCAGTGGCGGCGCGTGGTATGAAATGGGAGGGAAGCGCCAAATCGTAATTGTTATTAAAATAAGAGAGAACAACGGCTCAAAGTACTTAAGGCTACTCTTTAGCGCTCTTTCTAGTGTACAGTCACACGTAGGTTTAGTGACGGGGCGTGATATTCAATTGGAGGGGCACTCCAAATAGTAATTGTTATTAAAATAAGAGAGAACAAAGACTCAAAGTACTTAAGGCAACTCTTTAGCGCTCTTTCTAGTGTACAGTCACACGTAGGTCCAGTGACGGGGCGTGATATTCAATTGGAGGGGCACTCCAAATAGTAATTGTTATTAAAATAAGAGAGAACAACGGCTCAAAGTACTTAATGCTACTCTTTGGCGCTCTTTCTAGTGTACAGTCACACGTAGGTCCAGTGGCGGGACGTGACATACAATGGGAGGGGAGCTCCAAATAGTAATTGTTATTAAAATAAGAGAGAACAATGACTCAAAGTACTTAAGGCTACTCTTTAGCGCTCTTTCCGGTGTACAGTCACACGTAGGTCCAGCGGCGAGGCGTGATATTCAATGGGAGGTAAGCTCCAAATAGTAATTGTTATTAAAATAAGAGAGAACAACGGCTCAAAGTACTTAAGGCTACTCTTTGGTGCTCTTTCTAGTGTACAGTCACACGTAAGTCCAGTGCCGGGCCGTGATATTCAATGGGAGAGAAGCTCCAAATAGTAATTGTTATTAAAATAAGAGAGAACAATGACTCAAAGTAGTTAAGGCTACTCTTTAGCGCTCTTTCTAGTGTACAGTCACACGTAGGTCCAGTGCCGGGGCGTGACATTCAATGGGAGAGAAGCTCCAAATAGTAATTGTTATTAAAATAAGAGAGAACAATGACTCAAAGTACTTAAGGCTACTCTTTAGCGCTCTTTCTAGTGTACAGTCACACGTAGGTCCAGATCCGGGCCGTGATATTCAATGGGAGGTAAGCTCCAAATAGTAATTGTTATTAAAATAAGAGAGAACAATGACTCAAAGTACTTAAGGCTACTCTTTAGCGCTCTTTCTAGTGTACAGTCACACGTAGGTCCAGTGCCGGGGCGTGATATTCAATGGGAGGGGAGCTCAAAATAGTAATTGTTATTAAAATAAGAGAGAACAATGACTCAAAGTACTTAAGGCTACTCTTTAGCGCTCTTTCTAGTGTACAGTCACACGTAGGTCCAGATCCGGGCCGTGATATTCAATGGGAGGTAAGCTCCAAATAGTAATTGTTATTAAAATAAGAGAGAACAATGACTCAATGTACTTAAGGCTACTCTTTAGCGCTCTTTCTAGTGTACAGTCACACGTAGGTCCAGTGGCGAGGCGTGATATGCAATGGGAGGGGTGCTCCAAATAGTAATTGTTATTAAAATAAGAGAGAACAATGACTCAAAGTACTTAAGGCTACTCTTTAGCGCTCTTTCTAGTGTACAGTCACACGTAGGTCCAGTGCCGGGGCGTGATATTCAATGGGAGGGGAGCTCCAAATAGTAATTGTTATTAAAATAAGAGAGAACAATGACTCAAAGTACTTAAGGCTACTCTTTAGCGCTCTTTCTAGTGTACAGTCACACGTAGGTCCAGTGCCGGGGCGTGATATTCAATGGGAGGTAAGCCCCAAATAGTAATTGTTATTAAAATAAGAGAGAACAACGACCCAAAGTACTTAAGGCTACTCTTTGGCGCTCTTTCTAGTGTACAGTCACACGTAGGTCCAGTGGCGTGGCGTGATATTCAATGGGAGAGAAGCTCCAAATAGTAATTGTTATTAAAATAAGAGAGAACAACGGCTCAAAGTACTTAAGGCTACTCTTTGGCGCTCTTTCTAGTGTACAGTCACACGTAGGTCCAGTGGCGGCGCGTGATATGAAGTGGGAGGGAAGCGCCAAATCGTAATTGTTATTAAAATAAGAGAGAACAACGGCTCAAAGTACTTAAGGCTACTCTTTAGCGCTCTTTCTAGTGTACAGTCACACGTAGGTCCAGTGCCGGCGCGTGATATTTAATGGGAGGGAAGCGCCAAATAGTAATTGTTATTAAAATAAGAGAGAACAACGGCTCAAAGTACTTAAGGCTACTCTTTAGCGCTCTTTCTAGTGTACAGTCACACGTAGGTCCAGTGGCGGCGCGTGATATGAAGTGGGAGGGAAGCGCCAAATCGTAATTGTTATTAAAATAAGAGAGAACAACGGCTCAAAGTACTTAAGGCTACTCTTTAGCGCTCTTTCTAGTGTACAGTCACACGTAGGTCCAGTGCCGGCGCGTGATATTCAATGGGAGGTAAGCCCCAAATAGTAATTGTTATTAAAATAAGAGAGAACAACGACCCAAAGTACTTAAGGCTACTCTTTGGCGCTCTTTCTAGTGTACAGGCACACGCAGGTCCAGTGGCGCGGCGTGATATTCAATTGGAGTGGCACTCCAAATAGTAATTGTTATTAAAATAAGAGAGAACAACGGCTCAAAGTACTTAAGGCTACTCTTTGGCGCTCTTTCTAGTGTACAGTCACACGTAGGTCCAGTGGCGGCGCGTGATATGAAATGGGAGGGAAGCGCCAAATCGTAATTGTTATTAAAATAAGAGAGAACAACGGCTCAAAGTACTTAAGGCTACTCTTTAGCGCTCTTTCTAGTGTACAGTCACACGTAGGTCCAGTGACGGGGCGTGATATTCAATGGGAGGTAAGCTCCAAATAGTAATTGTTATTAAAATAAGAGAGAACAATGGCTCAAAGTACTTAAGGCTACTCTTTAGCGCTCTTTCTAGTGTACAGTCACACGTAGGTCCAGTGACGGGGCGTGATATTCAATGGGAGGTAAGCTCCAAATAGTAATTGTTATTAAAATAAGAGAGAACAATGACTCAAAGTACTTAAGGCTACTCTTTAGTGCTCTTTCTAGTGTACAGTCACACGTAGGTCCAGTGCCGGGGCGTGATATTCAATGGGAGGGGAGCTCAAAATAGTAATTGTTATTAAAATAAGAGAGAACAATGACTCAAAGTACTTAAGGCTACTCTTTAGCGCTCTTTCTAGTGTACAGTCACACGTAGGTCCAGATCCGGGCCGTGATATTCAATGGGAGGTAAGCTCCAAATAGTAATTGTTATTAAAATAAGAGAGAACAATGACTCAATGTACTTAAGGCTACTCTTTAGCGCTCTTTCTAGTGTACAGTCACACGTAGGTCCAGTGGCGAGGCGTGATATTCAATGGGAGGGGAGCTCCAAATAGTAATTGTTTTTAAAATAAGAGAGAACAATGACTCAAAGTACTTAAGGCTACTCTTTAGCGCTCTTTCTAGTGTACAGTCACACGTAGGTCCAGTGCCGGGGCGTGATATTCAATGGGAGGGGAGCTCCAAATAGTAATTGTTATTAAAATAAGAGAGAACAATGACTCAAAGTACTTAAGGGTACTCTTTAGCGCTCTTTCTAGTGTACAGTCACACGTAGGTCCAGTGCCGGGGCGTGATATTCAATGGGAGGTAAGCTCCAAATAGTAATTGTTATTAAAATAAGAGAGAACAACGACCCAAAGTACTTAAGGCTACTCTTTGGCGCTCTTTCTAGTGTACAGTCACACGTAGGTCCAGTGGCGTGGCGTGATATTCAATGGGAGAGAAGCTCCAAATAGTAATTGTTATTAAAATAAGAGAGAACAACGGCTCAAAGTACTTAAGGCTACTCTTTGGCGCTCTTTCTAGTGTACAGTCACACGTAGGTCCAGTGGCGGCGCGTGATATGAAATGGGAGGGGCACTCCAAATCGTAATTGTTATTAAAATAAGAGAGAACAACGGCTCAAAGTACTTAAGGCTACTCTTTAGCGCTCTTTCTAGTGTACAGTCACACGTAGGTCCAGTGCCGGCGCGTGATATTAAATGGGAGGGAAGCGCCATTTAATAATTGTTATTAAAATAAGAGAGAACAACGGCTCAAAATACTTAAGGGTACTCTATAGCGCTCTTTCTAGTGTACAGGCACACGTAGGTCCAGTGGCGCGGCGTGATATTCAATTGGAGGGGCACTCCAAATAGTAATTGTTATTAAAATAAGAGAGAACAACGGCTCAAAGTACTTAAGGCTACTCTTTGGTGCTCTTTCTAGTGTACAGTCACACGTAAGTCCAGTGCCGGGCCGTGATATTCAATGGGAGAGAAGCTCCAAATAGTAATTGTTATTAAAATAAGAGAGAACAATGACTCAAAGTACTTAAGGCTACTCTTTAGCGCTCTTTCTAGTGTACAGTCACACGTAGGTCCAGTGCCGGGGCGTGACATTCAATGGGAGAGAAGCTCCAAATAGTAATTGTTATTAAAATAAGAGAGAACAATGACTCAAAGTACTTAAGGCTACTCTTTAGCGCTCTTTCTAGTGTACAGTCACACGTAGGTCCAGATCCGGGCCGTGATATTCAATGGGAGGTAAGCTCCAAATAGTAATTGTTATTAAAATAAGAGAGAACAATGACTCAAAGTACTTAAGGCTACTCTTTAGCGCTCTTTCTAGTGTACAGTCACACGTAGGTCCAGTGGCGAGGCGTGATATTCAATGGGAGAGAAGCTCCAAATAGTAATTGTTATTAAAATAAGAGAGAACAATGACTCAAAGTACTTAAGGCTACTCTTTAGCGCTCTTTCTAGTGTACAGTCACACGTAGGTCCAGTGCCGGGGCGTGATATTCAATGGGAGGGAGCTCAAAATAGTAATTGTTATTAAAATAAGAGAGAACAATGACTCAAAGTACTTAAGGCTACTCTTTAGCGCTCTTTCTAGTGTACAGTCACACGTAGGTCCAGATCCGGGCCGTGATATTCAATGGGAGGTAAGCTCCAAATAGTAATTGTTATTAAAATAAGAGAGAACAATGACTCAATGTACTTAAGGCTACTCTTTAGCGCTCTTTCTAGTGTACAGTCACACGTAGGTCCAGTGGCGAGGCGTGATATTCAATGGGAGGGGTGCTCCAAATAGTAATTGTTATTAAAATAAGAGAGAACAATGACTCAAAGTACTTAAGGCTACTCTTTAGCGCTCTTTCTAGTGTACAGTCACACGTAGGTCCAGTGCCGGGGCGTGATATTCAATGGGAGGGGAGCTCCAAATAGTAATTGTTATTAAAATAAGAGAGAACAATGACTCAAAGTACTTAAGGCTACTCTTTAGCGCTCTTTCTAGTGTACAGTCACACGTAGGTCCAGTGCCGGGGCGTGATATTCAATGGGAGGTAAGCCCCAAATAGTAATTGTTATTAAAATAAGAGAGAACAACGACCCAAAGTACTTAAGGCTACTCTTTGGCGCTCTTTCTAGTGTACAGTCACACGTAGGTCCAGTGGCGCGGCGTGATATTCAATGGGAGAGAAGCTCCAAATAGTAATTGTTATTAAAATAAGAGAGAACAACGGCTCAAAGTACTTAAGGCTACTCATTGGCGCTCTTTCTAGTGTACAGTCACACGTAGGTCCAGTGGCGGCGCGTGATATGAAATGGGAGGGAAGCGCCAAATCGTAATCGTTATTAAAATAAGAGAGAACAACGGCTCAAAGTACTTAAGGCTACTCTTTAGCGCTCTTTCTAGTGTACAGTCACACGTAGGTCCAGTGCCGGCGCGTGATATTTAATGGGAGGGAAGCGCCAAATAGTAATTGTTATTAAAATAAGAGAGAACAACGGCTCAAAATACTTAAGGGTACTCTATAGCGCTCTTTCTAGTGTACAGGCACACGCAGGTCCAGTGGCGCGGCGTGATATTCAATTGGAGTGGCACTCCAAATAGTAATTGTTATTAAAATAAGAGAGAACAACGGCTCAAAGTACTTAAGGCTACTCTTTGGCGCTCTTTCTAGTGTACAGTCACACGTAGGTCCAGTGGCGGCGCGTGATATGAAATGGGAGGGAAGCGCCAAATCGTAATTGTTATTAAAATAAGAGAGAACAACGGCTCAAAGTACTTAAGGCTACTCTTTAGCGCTCTTTCTAGTGTACAGTCACACGTAGGTCCAGTGACGGGGCGTGATATTCAATGGGAGGTAAGCTCCAAATAGTAATTGTTATTAAAATAAGAGAGAACAATGGCTCAAAGTACTTAAGGCTACTCTTTAGCGCTCTTTCTAGTGTACAGTCACACGTAGGTCCAGTGACGGGGCGTGATATTCAATGGGAGGTAAGCTCCAAATAGTAATTGTTATTAAAATAAGAGAGAACAATGACTCAAAGTACTTAAGGCTACTCTTTAGTGCTCTTTCTAGTGTACAGTCACACGTAGGTCCAGTGCCGGGGCGTGATATTCAATGGGAGGGGAGCTCAAAATAGTAATTGTTATTAAAATAAGAGAGAACAATGACTCAAAGTACTTAAGGCTACTCTTTAGCGCTCTTTCTAGTGTACAGTCACACGTAGGTCCAGATCCGGGCCGTGATATTCAATGGGAGGTAAGCTCCAAATAGTAATTGTTATTAAAATAAGAGAGAACAACGGCTCAAAGTACTTAAGGCTACTCATTGGCGCTCTTTCTAGTGTACAGTCACACGTAGGTCCAGTGGCGGCGCGTGATATGAAATGGGAGGGAAGCGCCAAATCGTAATTGTTATTAAAATAAGAGAGAACAACGGCTCAAAGTACTTAAGGCTACTCTTTAGCGCTCTTTCTAGTGTACAGTCACACGTAGGTCCAGTGCCGGCGCGTGATATTTAATGGGAGGGAAGCGCCAAATAGTAATTGTTATTAAAATAAGAGAGAACAACGGCTCAAAATACTTAAGGGTACTCTATAGCGCTCTTTCTAGTGTACAGGCACACGCAGGTCCAGTGGCGCGGCGTGATATTCAATTGGAGTGGCACTCCAAATAGTAATTGTTATTAAAATAAGAGAGAACAACGGCTCAAAGTACTTAAGGCTACTCTTTAGCGCTCTTTCTAGTGTACAGTCCCACGTAGGTCCAGTGAAGGGGCGTGATATGAAATGGGAGGGGCACTCCAAATAGTAATTGTTATTAAAATAAGAGAGAACAACGACCCAAAGTACTTAAGGCTACTCTTTAGCGCTCTTTCTAGTGTACAGTCACACGTAGGTCCAGTGGCGGCGCGTGGTATGAAATGGGAGGGAAGCGCCAAATCGTAATTGTTATTAAAATAAGAGAGAACAACGGCTCAAAGTACTTAAGGCTACTCTTTAGCGCTCTTTCTAGTGTACAGTCACACGTAGGTCCAGTGACGGGGCGTGATATTCAATGGGAGGTAAGCTCCAAATAGTAATTGTTATTAAAATAAGAGAGAACAATGACTCAAAGTACTTAAGGCTACTCTTTAGTGCTCTTTCTAGTGTACAGTCACACGTAGGTCCAGTGCCGGGGCGTGATATTCAATGGGAGGGGAGCTCAAAATAGTAATTGTTATTAAAATAAGAGAGAACAATGACTCAAAGTACTTAAGGCTACTCTTTAGCGCTCTTTCTAGTGTACAGTCACACGTAGGTCCAGATCCGGGCCGTGATATTCAATGGGAGGTAAGCTCCAAATAGTAATTGTTATTAAAATAAGAGAGAACAATGACTCAATGTACTTAAGGCTACTCTTTAGCGCTCTTTCTAGTGTACAGTCACACGTAGGTCCAGTGGCGAGGCGTGATATTCAATGGGAGGGGAGCTCCAAATAGTAATTGTTTTTAAAATAAGAGAGAACAATGACTCAAAGTACTTAAGGCTACTCTTTAGCGCTCTTTCTAGTGTACAGTCACACGTAGGTCCAGTGCCGGGGCGTGATATTCAATGGGAGGGGAGCTCCAAATAGTAATTGTTATTAAAATAAGAGAGAACAATGACTCAAAGTACTTAAGGCTACTCTTTAGCGCTCTTTCTAGTGTACAGTCACACGTAGGTCCAGTGCCGGGGCGTGATATTCAATGGGAGGTAAGCTCCAAATAGTAATTGTTATTAAAATAAGAGAGAACAACGACCCAAAGTACTTAAGGCTACTCTTTGGCGCTCTTTCTAGTGTACAGTCACACGTAGGTCCAGTGGCGTGGCGTGATATTCAATGGGAGAGAAGCTCCAAATAGTAATTGTTATTAAAATAAGAGAGAACAACGGCTCAAAGTACTTAAGGCTACTCTTTGGCGCTCTTTCTAGTGTACAGTCACACGTAGGTCCAGTGGCGGCGCGTGATATGAAATGGGAGGGGCACTCCAAATCGTAATTGTTATTAAAATAAGAGAGAACAACGGCTCAAAGTACTTAAGGCTACTCTTTAGCGCTCTTTCTAGTGTACAGTCACACGTAGGTCCAGTGCCGGCGCGTGATATTAAATGGGAGGGAAGCGCCATTTAATAATTGTTATTAAAATAAGAGAGAACAACGGCTCAAAATACTTAAGGGTACTCTATAGCGCTCTTTCTAGTGTACAGGCACACGTAGGTCCAGTGGCGCGGCGTGATATTCAATTGGAGGGACACTCCAAATAGTAATTCTTATTAAAATAATAGAGAACAACGGCTCAAAGTACTTAAGGCTACTCTTTAGCGCTCTTTCTAGTGTACAGTCACAAGTAGGTGCAGTGGCGGCGCGTGATATTAAATGGGAGGGAAGCGCCAAATAGTAATTGTTATTAAAATAAGAGAGAACAACGGCTCAAAATACTTAAGGCTACTCTTTACTCCTAGAAAGTCATTGGCAAGATCTCCGGATACTGCTTCGACTTCGAAGGAGATGCTTACTCAGGATAAAACAAACAAACAAATGGAGATACCTATTGATGATACAATCTTTAGATATCCAAGTGAGCATTATATAACCCAAATAATACAAGAAATGAACTCAGTAATAGGCGCTGACAAGATGTCAGTAAATGGAAAGAAGGCCTTGTTCAATAATTTGACAAAAATAATAGAGAGATTTGATAGACTAAAAGAAGAGAATATAAAATTAAATACAGAACTGTCAGTTCGCAAAGAACTAGCTCAAGTACATCCAATATCTGCGAGCTATTCACAGGCCTTGTCAAAACCTAAAATACCTGAAAGTATTGATAGAATAGACAAGACAGCGAAAAGACAAAGATACACATTGTTTATCACATCATCGAAAGGGAAAACAACAAAAGAAGTACAGGAGATTGTAAGTAAGAATTTAAAGCCTGCAGATGAAAAAATAAGAATCAGCTATATAAAAGCGACAGATAGATCTTTAATACTAGAGACAGAAACGAAGGAGGACATACAAAAAATAATTAATAGCAAAAACTTGAAAGAGAAGGACTTAAAAATGGAAGAGCCTAGAAGAAGAAATCCTCTAGTTATAATATATGATGTCTTAGCAGGACAAAAAGAAGAGGATATAAAAAGAGATATGTATTTGCAAAATTTTGATGAGATGACATGGGAGGAATTCGACAAAAAGGTTGAACTAAGATTTAAAACAGGACCTAGAAACAAGGCAACGGTGCACCATGTAATGGAAGTTGATCCCATGTTAAGAAGACAGATGGTTATGAGAGGAAGACTCTACATAGGCTTTCAATCATTAAGTGTGAAAGACTTTATTACAGTTCCAAGATGCTTAAAGTGTCAAGACCTTGGACATGTGGCCAAGTTCTGCAAAACTGAACACAGTAAGTGTGTACATTGTGGTGAAGAGGGACACGATAGAAAAGATTGTGGGAAAAAAGATCAACAGAAAAGATGTATACCATGTACATTGAGGAAAAAAGTTTGTACGGAAAACAAGGAAGAGAAAAGGCAGTGTCCTACATATTCAATGTTGAGAGATAGAATAATATCCAGAACAAACTATGGATAATAACTCTAACACTAGATACCAAACAAGAAATAATACAAATATGGAAATGTCAGTTTTAAGATTTGGACAAATAAATGCAATGCGAAGCAAATTAGTATGCTAGAGTTAAGGAAGTTAGCAGAGGAAAATAAACTTGACTTACTTTGTGTTCAAGAACCTTACACTCTACGAGGGAAAATCATACATATGCCAGTCACAAGTAGAGTAATAATAACTGGATTAAACCCTCAGGCAGCAATCATAGTTCTCAATAAGGAAATACAAATTGTTAAAATTGCTCAATATAACGATGAATGTCTTTGTTGTATTGAAATGATATATAGAGGCAAATCTAACATCTTGATAAACCAATATTATCAATACAAGGATAATATAGACATTCATATAAACAAGACTAGAGAAATAATAGATCAGTATATCACAGATCCCATCATTGTGACATTAGATGCAAATGCAAAATCTATTCTCTGGGGAAGTAAGAACCCAGATGACAAAGGCGAAAAAATGGAGGATCTAATACAAGAATATAGGCTAGATGTACTAAATCAGAGCAATAATCCTTATACATTTCAAGGGAGGGCTGGTGCTGAGGAAAATATTGATGTAACACTAGCTAGAGGTTATATAAGTCAGAAATTAACCAATTGGAAGGTAACCCAACAACAAACATCAAGTGATCATAATTTGATCTTATTTGATTATGAGGTTAATAAAGTAAATGATTTAACATGGAATACTGGCCCGGCTAGATACATTATTAAGAATTTGGATAAATATAAAATTTTGGAAGAATACAGTCTACCTGTATTAATGGAGGGTGACAGTATAGATATCAAAGCAAAAAAGATTACAGAAAGTATACAAGAAGTAATGAAGAAAACATTGTTGAAGACAAGATTAGGAAATAAGGATTACAATGTGTGGAATAGTAGACTACAAAAGCTAAGGAGCAAACTACGGAAAGCAAGAAGAATTTACCAACGAACAATAATTGCACAAGAAAGAGAGAGAAATCTGGATATTTATAGAAGAATAAAAGAAAAATATAGACTAACAATGGAGGAATCTAGAGAAAACTCATGGAATAAGTTTGTAAAAGACAAACTATCTGATAATATATGGGGTATACCATACAAAATAGCGATGGAGAAAGTAAGAGTACCCGAAGTAATATCGACACTTAATAAGGGAAATGGAGAAATGACAAGAACCTGGCTAGAGTCTGTAAATTATCTGATGAGGAGCTTACTGCCGTCAGACTCAATAGAAGGTGAAAATGATGAACATAGAAGTAAAAGAGAAGCGTATGAATCTATATATAGTGGCCAAAGGTTAATTTATCCATTCGATATATCAGAAACTAGACTTACTATCAGAGACTGTAAAAAGGGGAAATCTCCTGGCCCAGATGGTATACCCGCAGAGGTTTTAATGGCACTAGAAGAACCCTTGGCTCCATATCTAACAAACTTATTTAACGAATGTATTTATGAAGGCAAAATTCCCTATTGCTGGAAAAATGCAAACATTGTAATATTAAAGAAAGCCAAAGACAAAGATCCAACAGATACTAAGTCATATAGACCTGTATGTTTGTTAAATACACTTGGTAAATTACAAGAAAAACTTTTATACAAAAGGATAAACGAGTACAGAATCATGAAAGGTATGACGGAGCTGCAATATGGGTTCCGGAAATACAAATCAACTGAAGATGCGATCAATAAATCTATTGATAACGTAAAGAAAAATCCAAATAAATATGTGATAAACATATTTTTTGATATTTCCGGCGCCTTCGACAATTTATGGTGGCCGGAACTCTTCAGAATAATGAGAAACCAAGATTATCCTAGATGCCTTTACAACATATTAAAAGATTACTGTACTGACAGAACAGTTACGCTTATAGGACAAAATAGAAAAATTATCAGAGATATAACAAAAGGATGCCCGCAGGGCTCCATATTAGGACCTGTATTTTGGGACATATTAACCGAACCCATGTTAGAACAACTTAATAATCTTAATTCCACATCAGAAACAATAGCCTATGCAGATGACTTAATGATCATTATAGATGGCAATAATAGAAAAGAGTTGGAGGAAAAGGCAAAGATAGTGACAGACACATTGCATAACTGGTGTCTTGAAGTTAAGCTAAAAATAGCACCTTCAAAATGTGCGTATGTAATTACAAAAGGTAAGCTAAAAAGAAACCCAACAATTAAAATAAACGAGGCAGTGATCTCAAGAAAAAACTACTATAAATATCTGGGAATAATGATAGACGAAAATTTAACCTTTCAGAAACACATAGAGTATATAAGACAAAAAACACTAGGTGTTATGGGTAAGCTAACTACAATAGTACAAAGAACCATCAATATCTCACATGATGTGATTAAAATATACCACACCAGTATAGCAGTAGGAATAATGTCATATGGCAGCAGTACATGGGCGCAGAGATTAAGAAATAAAAGGAATGTAATATTAATTAGGAGAACTCAACGACAAATATTATTAAGATATGCAGGAGCTACAAAGACTACCCCCACCATGGCACTACTTGTAATACTTGGAATATGGCCAATGGATCTATTAATAAGATTTAGAGGAGCGGACTATTGGCGTAAGAAGAAGGACAGAGAGAAAGTAGCTGAAATAATAGGAGAGGAGTGTGAAACTAGATGGCAGATAAGAAGGAAACTTTTTAAGGACTGGCAGCACGAATGGGATAATATAGAAGAGGGCCGTAGAGTACATGAAATACTACCAGATATAAATGATAGATTGAAAATTAAGCATTTCAACCCGTCCAAAGGAATTATACAATTTATAACCGGTCATGGACCATATGCCACCTATTTACATAGAATAGGAAGAAGAGAAACAAGGCTATGCACTATATGTAAAATAGATGATACACCAGAACATCAAACTTTTGAGTGTGGAATACATGACAATGAAGTCGGCGAGTTAAGACTGGAGCTTCAAGGCAAAAACACTTGGACAATTGTAAGAAACGAGGTGGATTTTAAGAAACTTGATGAACTAACGAACTATATATCATCAAAGGCATGGAAAGAGTACACCCTATCTAGGGATCGCAGATATAGGGAACCTGAGAAAACTGCCACATTGGTACCAGTAAGAAGATCCAGAAGGCTAATCGAAAGACAGGAGCAGCGAAGAGACCTAAGTCCTATATTTGAGCAAACATTGGCAGATTTAGATGACATAGATGAGGAACTTGAGGAAAGCATCGGGCTACAAAATATCACAGGATAGGAAACATAAATAGAAGGAACTCCTTATAGAAGAGTATAAATTCGAGACTTGACAGCAATATATTAAAACATAAACAAACGCATAAATGTTCAATCTACACTTAGGTTAGGTTCAGTCATCAAGAAGCAATGATGACTGATAGGTTAGGCAACTGCAAAGTTAAGCAGTTAATTAGATATAATTTGTCTACAAAATTATAAACAAAGTTAAATTAAATGTAAAGATAAAAACAAAATGTTAGAATGTTAATTTAGGTTCCGATATAGATTCAAGTAATCGGAACATAAGAATGTAGAATTTATTTATTTATTTATTTATTTATTTATTTATTTACTCTTTAGCGCTCTTTCTAGTGTACAGTCACACGTAGGTCCAGTGCCGGGGCGTGATATTCAATGGGAGAGAAGCTCCAAATAGTAATTGTTATTAAAATAAGAGAGAACAATGACTCAAAGTACTTAAGGCTACTCTTTAGCGCTCTTTCTAGTGTACAGTCACACGTAGGTCCAGTGCCGGGGCGTGATATTCAATGGGAGGTAAGCCCCAAATAGTAATTGTTATTAAAATAAGAGAGAACAACGACCCAAAGTACTTAAGGCTACTCTTTGGCGCTCTTTCTAGTGTACAGTCACACGTAGGTCCAGTGGCGCGGCGTGATATTCAATGGGAGAGAAGCTCCAAATAGTAATTGTTATTAAAATAAGAGAGAACAACGGCTCAAAGTACTTAAGGCTACTCTTTGGCGCTCTTTCTAGTGTACAGTCACACGTAGGTCCAGTGGCGGCGCGTGATATGAAATGGGAGGGAAGCGCCAAATCGTAATTGTTATTAAAATAAGAGAGAACAACGGCTCAAAGTACTTAAGGCTACTCTTTAGCGCTCTTTCTAGTGTACAGTCACACGTAGGTCCAGTGCCGGCGCGTGATATTTAATGGGAGGGAAGCGCCAAATAGTAATTGTTATTAAAATAAGAGAGAACAACGGCTCAAAATACTTAAGGGTACTCTATAGCGCTCTTTCTAGTGTACAGGCACACGCAGGTCCAGTGGCGCGGCGTGATATTCAATTGGAGTGGCACTCCAAATAGTAATTGTTATTAAAATAAGAGAGAACAACGGCTCAAAGTACTTAAGGCTACTCTTTAGCGCTCTTTCTAGTGTACAGTCACACGTAGGTCCAGTGGCGGGCCATGACATTCAATGGGAGAGAAGCGCCAAATAGTAATTGTTATTAAAATAAGAGAGAACAACGGCTCAAAATACTTAAGGGTACTCTATAGCGCTCTTTCTAGTGTACAGGCACACGCAGGTCCAGTGGCGAGGCGTGATATTCAATGGGAGGGGAGCTCCAAATAGTAATTGTTATTAAAATAAGAGAGAACAATGACTCAAAGTACTTAAGGCAACTCTTTAGCGCTCTTTCTAGTGTACAGTCACACGTAGGTCCAGTGGCGTGGCGTGACATTCAATGGGAGGGGAGCTCCAAATAGTAATTGTTATTAAAATAAGAGAGAACAACGACTCAATGTACTTAAGGCAACTCTTTAACGCTCTTTCTAGTGTACAGTCACACGTAGGTCCAGTGGCGGGGCGTAACATTCAATGGGAGGGGAGCTCCAAATAGTAATTGTTATTAAAATAAGAGAGAACAACGACTCAATGTACTTAAGGCAACTCTTTAGCGCTCTTTCTAGTGTACAGTCACACGTAGGTCCAGTGGCGGGGCGTGACATACAATGGGAGGGGAGCTCCAAATAGTAATTGTTATTAAAATAAGAGAGAACAACGACTCAAAGTACTTAAGGCTACTCTTTAGCGCTCTTTCTAGTGTACAGTCACACGTAGGTCCAGTGGCGGGCCATGATATTCAATGGGAGGGGAGCTCCAAATAGTAATTGTTATTAAAATAAGAGAGAACAATGACTCAAAGTACTTAAGGCTACACTTTAGCGCTCTTTCTAGTGTACAGTCACACTAGGTCCAGTGCCGGGGCGTGACATTCAATGGGAGAGAAGCTCCAAATAGTAATTGTTATTAAAATAAGAGAGAACAACGACTCAATGTACTTAAGGCAACTCTTTAGCGCTCTTTCTAGTGTACAGTCACACGTAGGTCCAGTGGCGGGCCATGATATTCAATGGGAGGGGAGCTCCAAATAGTAATTGTTATTAAAATAAGAGAGAACAATGACTCAAAGTACTTAAGGCTACTCTTTAGCGCTCTTTCTAGTGTACAGTCACACGTAAGTCCAGTGGCGGGCCATGACATTCAATGGGAGAGAAGCGCCAAATAGTAATTGTTATTAAAATAAGAGAGAACAACGGCTCAAAATACTTAAGGGTACTCTATAGCGCTCTTTCTAGTGTACAGGCACACGCAGGTCCAGTGGCGAGGCGTGATATTCAATGGGAGGGGAGCTCCAAATAGTAATTGTTATTAAAATAAGAGAGAACAATGACTCAAAGTACTTAAGGCAACTCTTTAGCGCTCTTTCTAGTGTACAGTCACACGTAGGTCCAGTGGCGTGGCGTGACATTCAATGGGAGGGGAGCTCCAAATAGTAATTGTTATTAAAATAAGAGAGAACAACGACTCAATGTACTTAAGGCAACTCTTTAGCGCTCTTTCTAGTGTACAGTCACACGTAGGTCCAGTGGCGGGGCGTAACATTCAATGGGAGGGGAGCTCCAAATAGTAATTGTTATTAAAATAAGAGAGAACAACGACTCAATGTACTTAAGGCAACTCTTTAGCGCTCTTTCTAGTGTACAGTCACACGTAGGTCCAGTGGCGGGCCATGATATTCAATGGGAGGGGAGCTCCAAATAGTAATTGTTATTAAAATAAGAGAGAACAATGACTCAAAGTACTTAAGGCTACTCTTTAGCGCTCTTTCTAGTGTACAGTCACACGTAGGTCCAGTGGCGAGGCGTGATATTCAATGGGAGGGGAGCTCCAAATAGTAATTGTTATTAAAATAAGAGAGAACAATGACTCAAAGTACTTAAGGCTACTCTTTAGCGCTCTTTCTAGTGTACAGTCACACGTAGGTCCAGTGGCGGGCCATGATATTCAATGGGAGGGGAGCTCCAAATAGTAATTGTTATTAAAATAAGAGAGAACAATGACTCAAAGTACTTAAGGCTACTCTTTAGCGCTCTTTCTAGTGTACAGTCACACGTAGGTCCAGTGGCGGGCCATGATATTCAATGGGAGGGGAGCTCCAAATAGTAATTGTTATTAAAATAAGAGAGAACAATGACTCAAAGTACTTAAGGCTACTCTATAGCGCTCTTTCTAGTGTACAGTCACACGTAGGTCCAGTGGCGTGGCGTGACATTCAATGGGAGAGAAGCTCCAAATAGTAATTGTTATTAAAATAAGAGAGAACAACGACTCAAAGTACTTAAGGCAACTCTTTAGCGCTCTTTCTAGTGTACAGTCACACGTAGGTCCAGTGGCGTGGCGTAACATTCAATGGGAGAGAAGCTCCAAATAGTAATTGTTATTAAAATAAGAGAGAACAATGACTCAAAGTACTTAAGGCTACTCTTTAGCGCTCTTTCTAGTGTACAGTCACACGTAGGTCCAGTGGCGGGCCATGATATTCAATGGGAGGGGAGCTCCAAATAGTAATTGTTATTAAAATAAGAGAGAACAACGACTCAAACTACTTAAGGCTACTCTTTAGCGCTCTTTCTAGTGTACAGTCCCACGTAGGTCCAGTGACGGGGCGTGATATTCAATGGGAGAGAGGCTCCAAATAGTAATTGTTATTAAAATAAGAGAGAACAATGACTCAAAGTACTTAAGGCTACTCTTTGGCGCTGTTTCTAGTGTACAGTCACATGTAAGTCCAGTGCCGGGCCGTGATATTCAATGGGAGGGAAGCTCCAAATAGTAATTGTTATTAAAATAAGAGAGAACAATGACTCAAAGTACTTAAGGCTACTCTTTGGCGCTCTTTCTAGTGTACAGTCACACGTAGGTCCAGTGGCGAGGCGTGATATTCAATGGGAGGGGAGCTCCAAATAGTAATTGTTATTAAAATAAGAGAGAACAATGACTCAAAGTACTTAAGGCTACTCTTTAGCGCTCTTTCTAGTGTACAGTCACACGTAGGTCCAGTGGCGGGCCATGATATTCAATGGGAGGGGAGCTCCAAATAGTAATTGTTATTAAAATAAGAGAGAACAATGACTCAAAGTACTTAAGGCTACTCTTTAGCGCTCTTTCTAGTGTACAGTCACACGTAGGTCCAGTGGCGTGGCGTGACATTCAATGGGAGAGAAGCTCCAAATAGTAATTGTTATCAAAATAAGAGAGAACAACGACTCAAAGTACTTAAGGCAAATCTTTAGCGCTCTTTCTAGTGTACAGTCACACGTAGGTCCAGTGGCGTGGCGTAACATTCAATGGGAGAGAAGCTCCAAATAAAATTGTTATTAAAATAAGAGAGAACAACGGCTCAAAGTACTTAAGGCAACTCTTTAGCGCTCTTTCTAGTGTACAGTCACACGTAGGTCCAGTGGCGGGCCATGATATTCAATGGGAGGGGAGCTCCAAATAGTAATTGTTATTAAAAAAAGAGAGAACAACGACTCAAACTACTTAAGGCTACTCTTTAGCGCTCTTTCTAGTGTACAGTCCCACGTAGGTCCAGTGACGGGGCGTGATATTCAATGGGAGAGAGGCTCCAAATAGTAATTGTTATTAAAATAAGAGAGAACAATGACTCAAAGTACTTAAGGCTACTCTTTGGCGCTCTTTCTAGTGTACAGTCACACGTAGGTCCAGTGCCGGGGCGTGATATTCAATGGGAGAGAAGCTCCAAATAGTAATTGTTATTAAAATAAGAGAGAACAACGACCGAAAGTACTTAAGGCTACTCTATAGCGCTCTTTCTAGTGTACAGTCACACGTAGGTCCAGTGCCGGGGCGTGATATTCAATGGGAGAGAAGCTCCAAATAGTAATTGTTATTAAAATAAGAGAGAACAACGACCGAAAGTACTTAAGGCTACTCTATAGCGCTCTTTCTAGTGTACAGTCACACGTAGGTCCAGTGGCGAGGCGTGATATTCAATGGGAGAGAGGCTCCAAATAGTAATTGTTATTAAAATAAGAGAGAACAATGACTCAAAGTACTTAAGGCTACTCTTTGGCGCTCTTTCTAGTGTACAGTCACACGTAGGTCCAGTGCCGGGGCGTGATATTCAATGGGAGAGAGGCTCCAAATAGTAATTGTTATTAAAATAAGAGAGAACAACGACTCAAAGTACTTAAGGCTACTCTTTAGCGCTCTTTCTAGTGTACAGTCACACGTAGGTCCAGTGGCGAGGCGTGATATTCAATGGGAGGGGAGCTCCAAATAGTAATTGTTATTAAAATAAGAGAGAACAACGACTCAAAGTACTTAAGGCTACTCTTTAGCGCTCTTTCTAGTGTACAGTCACACGTAGGTCCAGTGCCGGGGCGTAAAATTCAATGGGAGTGAAGCTCCAAATAGTAATTGTTATTAAAATAAGAGAGAACAACGACTCAAAGTACTTAAGGCTACTCTTTAGCGCTCTTTCTAGTGTACAGTCACACGTAGGTCCAGATCCGGGGCGTAAAATTCAATGGGAGTGAAGCTCCAAATAGTAATTGTTATTAAAATAAGAGAGAACAACGACTCAAAGTACTTAAGGCTACTCTTTAGCGCTCTTTCTAGTGTAAAGTCACACGTAGGTCCAGTGGCGGGGCGTAATATTCAATGGGAGTGAAGCTCCAAATAGTAATTGTTATTAAAATAAGAGAGAACAACGACTCAAAGTACTTAAGGCAACTCTTTAGCGCTCTTTCTAGTGTACAGTCACACGTAGGTCCAGTGCCGGGGCGTGATATTCAATGGGAGGTAAGCTCCAAATAGTAATTGTTATTAAAATAAGAGAGAACAATGACTCAAAGTACTTAAGGCTACTCTTTAGCGCTCTTTCTAGTGTACAGTCACACGTAGGTCCAGATCCGGGCCGTGATATTCAATGGGAGGTAAGCTCCAAATATTAATTTTTATTAAAATAAGAGAGAACAACGACCCAAAGTACTTAAGGCTACTCTTTAGCGCTCTTTCTAGTGTACAGTCACACGTAGGTCCAGTGCCGGGGCGTGATATTCAATGGGAGAGAAGCTCCAAATAGTAATTGTTATTAAAATAAGAGAGATCAACGACCGAAAGTACTTAAGGCTACTCTATAGCGCTCTTTCTAGTGTACAGTCACACGTAGGTCCAGTGGCGAGGCGTGATATTCAATGGGAGAGAGGCTCCAAATAGTAATTGTTATTAAAATAAGAGAGAACAATGACTCAAAGTACTTAAGGCTACTCTTTGGCGCTCTTTCTAGTGTACAGTCACACGTAGGTCCAGTGCCGGGGCGTGATATTCAATGGGAGAGAGGCTCCAAATAGTAATTGTTATTAAAATAAGAGAGAACAACGGCTCAAAGTACTTAAGGCTACTCTTTAGCGCTCTTTCTAGTGTACAGTCACACGTAGGTCCAGTGACGGGGCGTGATATTCAATGGGAGGTAAGCTCCAAATAGTAATTGTTATTAAAATAAGAGAGAACAATGACTCAAAGTACTTAAGGCTACTCTTTAGTGCTCTTTCTAGTGTACAGTCACACGTAGGTCCAGTGCCGGGGCGTGATATTCAATGGGAGGGGAGCTCAAAATAGTAATTGTTATTAAAATAAGAGAGAACAATGACTCAAAGTACTTAAGGCTACTCTTTAGCGCTCTTTCTAGTGTACAGTCACACGTAGGTCCAGATCCGGGCCGTGATATTCAATGGGAGGTAAGCTCCAAATAGTAATTGTTATTAAAATAAGAGAGAACAATGACTCAATGTACTTAAGGCTACTCTTTAGCGCTCTTTCTAGTGTACAGTCACACGTAGGTCCAGTGGCGAGGCGTGATATTCAATGGGAGGGGAGCTCCAAATAGTAATTGTTTTTAAAATAAGAGAGAACAATGACTCAAAGTACTTAAGGCTACTCTTTAGCGCTCTTTCTAGTGTACAGTCACACGTAGGTCCAGTGCCGGGGCGTGATATTCAATGGGAGGGGAGCTCCAAATAGTAATTGTTATTAAAATAAGAGAGAACAATGACTCAAAGTACTTAAGGCTACTCTTTAGCGCTCTTTCTAGTGTACAGTCACACGTAGGTCCAGTGCCGGGGCGTGATATTCAATGGGAGGTAAGCTCCAAATAGTAATTGTTATTAAAATAAGAGAGAACAACGACCCAAAGTACTTAAGGCTACTCTTTGGCGCTCTTTCTAGTGTACAGTCACACGTAGGTCCAGTGGCGTGGCGTGATATTCAATGGGAGAGAAGCTCCAAATAGTAATTGTTATTAAAATAAGAGAGAACAACGGCTCAAAGTACTTAAGGCTACTCTTTGGCGCTCTTTCTAGTGTACAGTCACACGTAGGTCCAGTGGCGGCGCGTGATATGAAATGGGAGGGGCACTCCAAATCGTAATTGTTATTAAAATAAGAGAGAACAACGGCTCAAAGTACTTAAGGCTACTCTTTAGCGCTCTTTCTAGTGTACAGTCACACGTAGGTCCAGTGCCGGCGCGTGATATTAAATGGGAGGGAAGCGCCATTTAATAATTGTTATTAAAATAAGAGAGAACAACGGCTCAAAATACTTAAGGGTACTCTATAGCGCTCTTTCTAGTGTACAGGCACACGTAGGTCCAGTGGCGCGGCGTGATATTCAATTGGAGGGACACTCCAAATAGTAATTCTTATTAAAATAAGAGAGAACAACGGCTCAAAGTACTTAAGGCTACTCTTTAGCGCTCTTTCTAGTGTACAGTCACAAGTAGGTGCAGTGGCGGCGCGTGATATTAAATGGGAGGGAAGCGCCAAATAGTAATTGTTATTAAAATAAGAGAGAACAACGGCTCAAAATACTTAAGGCTACTCTTTACTCCTAGAAAGTCATTGGCAAGATCTCCGGATACTGCTTCGACTTCGAAGGAGATGCTTACTCAGGATAAAACAAACAAACAAATGGAGATACCTATTGATGATACAATCTTTAGATATCCAAGTGAGCATTATATAACCCAAATAATACAAGAAATGAACTCAGTAATAGGCGCTGACAAGATGTCAGTAAATGGAAAGAAGGCCTTGTTCAATAATTTGACAAAAATAATAGAGAGATTTGATAGACTAAAAGAAGAGAATATAAAATTAAATACAGAACTGTCAGTTCGCAAAGAACTAGCTCAAGTACATCCAATATCTGCGAGCTATTCACAGGCCTTGTCAAAACCTAAAATACCTGAAAGTATTGATAGAATAGACAAGACAGCGAAAAGACAAAGATACACATTGTTTATCACATCATCGAAAGGGAAAACAACAAAAGAAGTACAGGAGATTGTAAGTAAGAATTTAAAGCCTGCAGATGAAAAAATGAGAATCAGCTATATAAAAGCGACAGATAGATCTTTAATACTAGAGACAGAAACGAAGGAGGACATACAAAAAATAATTAATAGCAAAAACTTGAAAGAGAAGGACTTAAAAATGGAAGAGCCTAGAAGAAGAAATCCTCTAGTTATAATATATGATGTCTTAGCAGGACAAAAAGAAGAGGATATAAAAAGAGATATGTATTTGCAAAATTTTGATGAGATGACATGGGAGGAATTCGACAAAAAGGTTGAACTAAGATTTAAAACAGGACCTAGAAACAAGGCAACGGTGCACCATGTAATGGAAGTTGATCCCATGTTAAGAAGACAGATGGTTATGAGAGGAAGACTCTACATAGGCTTTCAATCATTAAGTGTGAAAGACTTTATTACAGTTCCAAGATGCTTAAAGTGTCAAGACCTTGGACATGTGGCCAAGTTCTGCAAAACTGAACACAGTAAGTGTGTACATTGTGGTGAAGAGGGACACGATAGAAAAGATTGTGGGAAAAAAGATCAACAGAAAAGATGTATACCATGTACATTGAGGAAAAAAGTTTGTACGGAAAACAAGGAAGAGAAAAGGCAGTGTCCTACATATTCAATGTTGAGAGATAGAATAATATCCAGAACAAACTATGGATAATAACTCTAACACTAGATACCAAACAAGAAATAATACAAATATGGAAATGTCAGTTTTAAGATTTGGACAAATAAATGCAATGCGAAGCAAATTAGTATGCTAGAGTTAAGGAAGTTAGCAGAGGAAAATAAACTTGACTTACTTTGTGTTCAAGAACCTTACACTCTACGAGGGAAAATCATACATATGCCAGTCACAAGTAGAGTAATAATAACTGGATTAAACCCTCAGGCAGCAATCATAGTTCTCAATAAGGAAATACAAATTGTTAAAATTGCTCAATATAACGATGAATGTCTTTGTTGTATTGAAATGATATATAGAGGCAAATCTAACATCTTGATAAACCAATATTATCAATACAAGGATAATATAGACATTCATATAAACAAGACTAGAGAAATAATAGATCAGTATATCACAGATCCCATCATTGTGACATTAGATGCAAATGCAAAATCTATTCTCTGGGGAAGTAAGAACCCAGATGACAAAGGCGAAAAAATGGAGGATCTAATACAAGAATATAGGCTAGATGTACTAAATCAGAGCAATAATCCTTATACATTTCAAGGGAGGGCTGGTGCTGAGGAAAATATTGATGTAACACTAGCTAGAGGTTATATAAGTCAGAAATTAACCAATTGGAAGGTAACCCAACAACAAACATCAAGTGATCATAATTTGATCTTATTTGATTATGAGGTTAATAAAGTAAATGATTTAACATGGAATACTGGCCCGGCTAGATACATTATTAAGAATTTGGATAAATATAAAATTTTGGAAGAATACAGTCTACCTGTATTAATGGAGGGTGACAGTATAGATATCAAAGCAAAAAAGATTACAGAAAGTATACAAGAAGTAATGAAGAAAACATTGTTGAAGACAAGATTAGGAAATAAGGATTACAATGTGTGGAATAGTAGACTACAAAAGCTAAGGAGCAAACTACGGAAAGCAAGAAGAATTTACCAACGAACAATAATTGCACAAGAAAGAGAGAGAAATCTGGATATTTATAGAAGAATAAAAGAAAAATATAGACTAACAATGGAGGAATCTAGAGAAAACTCATGGAATAAGTTTGTAAAAGACAAACTATCTGATAATATATGGGGTATACCATACAAAATAGCGATGGAGAAAGTAAGAGTACCCGAAGTAATATCGACACTTAATAAGGGAAATGGAGAAATGACAAGAACCTGGCTAGAGTCTGTAAATTATCTGATGAGGAGCTTACTGCCGTCAGACTCAATAGAAGGTGAAAATGATGAACATAGAAGTAAAAGAGAAGCGTATGAATCTATATATAGTGGCCAAAGGTTAATTTATCCATTCGATATATCAGAAACTAGACTTACTATCAGAGACTGTAAAAAGGGGAAATCTCCTGGCCCAGATGGTATACCCGCAGAGGTTTTAATGGCACTAGAAGAACCCTTGGCTCCATATCTAACAAACTTATTTAACGAATGTATTTATGAAGGCAAAATTCCCTATTGCTGGAAAAATGCAAACATTGTAATATTAAAGAAAGCCAAAGACAAAGATCCAACAGATACTAAGTCATATAGACCTGTATGTTTGTTAAATACACTTGGTAAATTACAAGAAAAACTTTTATACAAAAGGATAAACGAGTACAGAATCATGAAAGGTATGACGGAGCTGCAATATGGGTTCCGGAAATACAAATCAACTGAAGATGCGATCAATAAATCTATTGATAACGTAAAGAAAAATCCAAATAAATATGTGATAAACATATTTTTTGATATTTCCGGCGCCTTCGACAATTTATGGTGGCCGGAACTCTTCAGAATAATGAGAAACCAAGATTATCCTAGATGCCTTTACAACATATTAAAAGATTACTGTACTGACAGAACAGTTACGCTTATAGGACAAAATAGAAAAATTATCAGAGATATAACAAAAGGATGCCCGCAGGGCTCCATATTAGGACCTGTATTTTGGGACATATTAACCGAACCCATGTTAGAACAACTTAATAATCTTAATTCCACATCAGAAACAATAGCCTATGCAGATGACTTAATGATCATTATAGATGGCAATAATAGAAAAGAGTTGGAGGAAAAGGCAAAGATAGTGACAGACACATTGCATAACTGGTGTCTTGAAGTTAAGCTAAAAATAGCACCTTCAAAATGTGCGTATGTAATTACAAAAGGTAAGCTAAAAAGAAACCCAACAATTAAAATAAACGAGGCAGTGATCTCAAGAAAAAACTACTATAAATATCTGGGAATAATGATAGACGAAAATTTAACCTTTCAGAAACACATAGAGTATATAAGACAAAAAACACTAGGTGTTATGGGTAAGCTAACTACAATAGTACAAAGAACCATCAATATCTCACATGATGTGATTAAAATATACCACACCAGTATAGCAGTAGGAATAATGTCATATGGCAGCAGTACATGGGCGCAGAGATTAAGAAATAAAAGGAATGTAATATTAATTAGGAGAACTCAACGACAAATATTATTAAGATATGCAGGAGCTACAAAGACTACCCCCACCATGGCACTACTTGTAATACTTGGAATATGGCCAATGGATCTATTAATAAGATTTAGAGGAGCGGACTATTGGCGTAAGAAGAAGGACAGAGAGAAAGTAGCTGAAATAATAGGAGAGGAGTGTGAAACTAGATGGCAGATAAGAAGGAAACTTTTTAAGGACTGGCAGCACGAATGGGATAATATAGAAGAGGGCCGTAGAGTACATGAAATACTACCAGATATAAATGATAGATTGAAAATTAAGCATTTCAACCCGTCCAAAGGAATTATACAATTTATAACCGGTCATGGACCATATGCCACCTATTTACATAGAATAGGAAGAAGAGAAACAAGGCTATGCACTATATGTAAAATAGATGATACACCAGAACATCAAACTTTTGAGTGTGGAATACATGACAATGAAGTCGGCGAGTTAAGACTGGAGCTTCAAGGCAAAAACACTTGGACAATTGTAAGAAACGAGGTGGATTTTAAGAAACTTGATGAACTAACGAACTATATATCATCAAAGGCATGGAAAGAGTACACCCTATCTAGGGATCGCAGATATAGGGAACCTGAGAGAACTGCCACATTGGTACCAGTAAGAAGATCCAGAAGGCTAATCGAAAGACAGGAGCAGCGAAGAGACCTAAGTCCTATATTTGAGCAAACATTGGCAGATTTAGATGACATAGATGAGGAACTTGAGGAAAGCATCGGGCTACAAAATATCACAGGATAGGAAACATAAATAGAAGGAACTCCTTATAGAAGAGTATAAATTCGAGACTTGACAGCAATATATTAAAACATAAACAAACGCATAAATGTTCAATCTACACTTAGGTTAGGTTCAGTCATCAAGAAGCAATGATGACTGATAGGTTAGGCAACTGCAAAGTTAAGCAGTTAATTAGATATAATTTGTCTACAAAATTATAAACAAAGTTAAATTAAATGTAAAGATAAAAACAAAATGTTAGAATGTTAATTTAGGTTCCGATATAGATTCAAGTAATCGGAACATAAGAATGTAGAATTTATTTATTTATTTATTTATTTATTTATTTATTTATTTATTTATTTATTTATTTATTTACTCTTTAGCGCTCTTTCTAGTGTACAGTCACACGTAGGTCCAGTGCCGGGGCGTGATATTCAATGGGAGAGAAGCTCCAAATAGTAATTGTTATTAAAATAAGAGAGAACAATGACTCAAAGTACTTAAGGCTACTCTTTAGCGCTCTTTCTAGTGTACAGTCACACGTAGGTCCAGTGCCGGGGCGTGATATTCAATGGGAGGTAAGCCCCAAATAGTAATTGTTATTAAAATAAGAGAGAACAACGACCCAAAGTACTTAAGGCTACTCTTTGGCGCTCTTTCTAGTGTACAGTCACACGTAGGTCCAGTGGCGCGGCGTGATATTCAATGGGAGAGAAGCTCCAAATAGTAATTGTTATTAAAATAAGAGAGAACAACGGCTCAAAGTACTTAAGGCTACTCTTTGGCGCTCTTTCTAGTGTACAGTCACACGTAGGTCCAGTGGCGGCGCGTGATATGAAATGGGAGGGAAGCGCCAAATCGTAATTGTTATTAAAATAAGAGAGAACAACGGCTCAAAGTACTTAAGGCTACTCTTTAGCGCTCTTTCTAGTGTACAGTCACACGTAGGTCCAGTGCCGGCGCGTGATATTTAATGGGAGGGAAGCGCCAAATAGTAATTGTTATTAAAATAAGAGAGAACAACGGCTCAAAATACTTAAGGGTACTCTATAGCGCTCTTTCTAGTGTACAGGCACACGCAGGTCCAGTGGCGCGGCGTGATATTCAATTGGAGTGGCACTCCAAATAGTAATTGTTATTAAAATAAGAGAGAACAACGGCTCAAAGTACTTAAGGCTACTCTTTAGCGCTCTTTCTAGTGTACAGTCACACGTAGGTCCAGTGGCGGGCCATGACATTCAATGGGAGAGAAGCGCCAAATAGTAATTGTTATTAAAATAAGAGAGAACAACGGCTCAAAATACTTAAGGGTACTCTATAGCGCTCTTTCTAGTGTACAGGCACACGCAGGTCCAGTGGCGAGGCGTGATATTCAATGGGAGGTAAGCTCCAAATAGTAATTGTTATTAAAATAAGAGAGAACAATGACTCAAAGTACTTAAGGCAACTCTTTAGCGCTCTTTCTAGTGTACAGTCACACGTAGGTCCAGTGGCGTGGCGTGACATTCAATGGGAGGGGAGCTCCAAATAGTAATTGTTATTAAAATAAGAGAGAACAACGACTCAATGTACTTAAGGCAACTCTTTAGCGCTCTTTCTAGTGTACAGTCACACGTAGGTCCAGTGGCGGGGCGTAACATTCAATGGGAGGGGAGCTCCAAATAGTAATTGTTATTAAAATAAGAGAGAACAACGACTCAATGTACTTAAGGCAACTCTTTAGCGCTCTTTCTAGTGTACAGTCACACGTAGGTCCAGTGGCGGGGCGTGACATACAATGGGAGGGGAGCTCCAAATAGTAATTGTTATTAAAATAAGAGAGAACAACGACTCAAAGTACTTAAGGCTACTCTTTAGCGCTCTTTCTAGTGTACAGTCACACGTAGGTCCAGTGGCGGGCCATGATATTCAATGGGAGGGGAGCTCCAAATAGTAATTGTTATTAAAATAAGAGAGAACAATGACTCAAAGTACTTAAGGCTACTCTTTAGCGCTCTTTCTAGTGTACAGTCACACTAGGTCCAGTGCCGGGGCGTGACATTCAATGGGAGAGAAGCTCCAAATAGTAATTGTTATTAAAATAAGAGAGAACAACGACTCAATGTACTTAAGGCAACTCTTTAGCGCTCTTTCTAGTGTACAGTCACACGTAGGTCCAGTGGCGGGCCATGATATTCAATGGGAGGGGAGCTCCAAATAGTAATTGTTATTAAAATAAGAGAGAACAATGACTCAAAGTACTTAAGGCTACTCTTTAGCGCTCTTTCTAGTGTACAGTCACACGTAAGTCCAGTGGCGGGCCATGACATTCAATGGGAGAGAAGCGCCAAATAGTAATTGTTATTAAAATAAGAGAGAACAACGGCTCAAAATACTTAAGGGTACTCTATAGCGCTCTTTCTAGTGTACAGGCACACGCAGGTCCAGTGGCGAGGCGTGATATTCAATGGGAGGGGAGCTCCAAATAGTAATTGTTATTAAAATAAGAGAGAACAATGACTCAAAGTACTTAAGGCAACTCTTTAGCGCTCTTTCTAGTGTACAGTCACACGTAGGTCCAGTGGCGTGGCGTGACATTCAATGGGAGGGGAGCTCCAAATAGTAATTGTTATTAAAATAAGAGAGAACAACGACTCAATGTACTTAAGGCAACTCTTTAGCGCTCTTTCTAGTGTACAGTCACACGTAGGTCCAGTGGCGGGGCGTAACATTCAATGGGAGGGGAGCTCCAAATAGTAATTGTTATTAAAATAAGAGAGAACAACGACTCAATGTACTTAAGGCAACTCTTTAGCGCTCTTTCTAGTGTACAGTCACACGTAGGTCCAGTGGCGGGCCGTGATATTCAATGGGAGGGGAGCTCCAAATAGTAATTGTTTTTAAAATAAGAGAGAACAATGACTCAAAGTACTTAAGGCAACTCTTTAGCGCTCTTTCTAGTGTACAGTCACACGTAGGTCCAGTGCCGGGCCGTGATATTCAATGGGAGGGGAGCTCCAAATAGTAATTGTTTTTAAAATAAGAGAGAACAACGACTCAATGTACTTAAGGCAACTCTTTAGCGCTCTTTCTAGTGTACAGTCACACGTAGGTCCAGTGGCGGGCCGTGATATTCAATGGGAGGGGAGCTCCAAATAGTAATGGTTTTTAAAATAAGAGAGAACAACGACTCAATGTACTTAAGGCAACTCTTTAGCGCTCTTTCTAGTGTACAGTCACACGTAGGTCCAGTGCCGGGCCGTGATATTCAATGGGAGGGGAGCTCCAAATAGTAATTGTTATTAAAATAAGAGAGAACAATGACTCAAAGTACTTAAGGCTACTCTTTAGCGCTCTTTCTAGTGTACAGTCACACGTAGGTCCAGTGGCGAGGCGTGATATTCAATGGGAGGGGAGCTCCAAATAGTAATTGTTATTAAAATAAGAGAGAACAATGACTCAAAGTACTTAAGGCTACTCTTTAGCGCTCTTTCTAGTGTACAGTCACACGTAGGTCCAGTGGCGGGCCATGATATTCAATGGGAGGGGAGCTCCAAATAGTAATTGTTATTAAAATAAGAGAGAACAATGACTCAAAGTACTTAAGGCTACTCTTTAGCGCTCTTTCTAGTGTACAGTCACACGTAGGTCCAGTGGCGTGGCGTGACATTCAATGGGAGAGAAGCTCCAAATAGTAATTGTTATTAAAATAAGAGAGAACAACGACTCAAAGTACTTAAGGCAACTCTTTAGCGCTCTTTCTAGTGTACAGTCACACGTAGGTCCAGTGGCGAGGCGTGATATTCAATGGGAGGGGAGCTCCAAATAGTAATTGTTATTAAAATAAGAGAGAACAACGACCCAAAGTACTTAAGGCAACTCTTTAGCGCTCTTTCTAGTGTACAGTCACACGTAGGTCCAGTGCCGGGGCGTAACATTCAATGGGAGAGAAGCTCCAAATAGTAATTGTTATTAAAATAAGAGAGAACAATGACTCAAAGTACTTAAGGCTACTCTTTAGCGCTCTTTCTAGTGTACAGTCACACGTAGGTCCAGTGGCGGGCCATGATATTCAATGGGAGGGGAGCTCCAAATAGTAATTGTTATTAAAATAAGAGAGAACAACGACTCAAACTACTTAAGGCTACTCTTTAGCGCTCTTTCTAGTGTACAGTCCCACGTAGGTCCAGTGACGGGGCGTGATATTCAATGGGAGTGAAGCTCCAAATAGTAATTGTTATTAAAATAAGAGAGAACAATGACTCAAAGTACTTAAGGCTACTCTTTGGCGCTCTTTCTAGTGTACAGTCACACGTAGGTCCAGTGGCGGGCCATGATATTCAATGGGAGGGGAGCTCCAAATAGTAATTGTTATTAAAATAAGAGAGAACAATGACTCAAAGTACTTAAGGCTACTCTTTAGCGCTCTTTCTAGTGTACAGTCACACGTAGGTCCAGTGGCGAGGCGTGATATTCAATGGGAGGGGAGCTCCAAATAGTAATTGTTATTAAAATAAGAGAGAACAATGACTCAAAGTACTAAAGGCTACTCTTTAGCGCTCTTTCTAGTGTACAGTCACACGTAGGTCCAGTGGCGGGGCGTGATATTCAATGGGAGGTAAGCTCCAAATAGTAATTGTTATTAAAATAAGAGAGAACAACGACTCAAAGTACTTAAGGCTACTCTTTGGCGCTCTTTCTAGTGTACAGTCACACGTAGGTCCAGTGGCGGGCCATGATATTCAATGGGAGGTAAGCTCCAAATAGTAATTGTTATTAAAATAAGAGAGAACAATGACTCAAAGTACTTAAGGCTACTCTTTAGCGCTCTTTCTAGTGTACAGTCACACGTAGGTCCAGTGGCGGGGCGTGATATTCAATGGGAGGTAAGCTCCAAATAGTAATTGTTATTAAAATAAGAGAGAACAACGACTCAAAGTACTTAAGGCTACTCTTTAGCGCCCTTTCTAGTGTACAGTCACACGTAGGTCCAGTGGCGGGCCATGATATTCAATGGGAGGGGAGCTCCAAATAGTAATTGTTATTAAAATAAGAGAGAACAATGACTCAAAGTACTTAAGGCTACTCTTTAGCGCTCTTTCTAGTGTACAGTCACACGTAGGTCCAGTGGCGTGGCGTGACATTCAATGGGAGAGAAGCTCCAAATAGTAATTGTTATTAAAATAAGAGAGAACAACGACTCAAAGTACTTAAGGCAACTCTTTAGCGCTCTTTCTAGTGTACAGTCACACGTAGGTCCAGTGGCGTGGCGTAACATTCAATGGGAGAGAAGCTCCAAATAGTAATTGTTATTAAAATAAGAGAGAACAACGGCTCAAAGTACTTAAGGCAACTCTTTAGCCCTCTTTCTAGTGTACAGTCACACGTAGGTCCAGTGGCGGGCCATGATATTCAATGGGAGGGGAGCTCCAAATAGTAATTGTTATTAAAATAAGAGAGAACAACGACTCAAACTACTTAAGGCTACTCTTTAGCGCTCTTTCTAGTGTACAGTCCCACGTAGGTCCAGTGACGGGGCGTGATATTCAATGGGAGAGAGGCTCCAAATAGTAATTGTTATTAAAATAAGAGAGAACAATGACTCAAAGTACTTAAGGCTACTCTTTGGCGCTCTTTCTAGTGTACAGTCACACGTAGGTCCAGTGCCGGGGCGTGATATTCAATGGGAGAGAAGCTCCAAATAGTAATTGTTATTAAAATAAGAGAGAACAACGACCGAAAGTACTTAAGGCTACTCTATAGCGCTCTTTCTAGTGTACAGTCACACGTAGGTCCAGTGCCGGGGCGTGATATTCAATGGGAGAGAAGCTCCAAATAGTAATTGTTATTAAAATAAGAGAGAACAACGACCGAAAGTACTTAAGGCTACTCTATAGCGCTCTTTCTAGTGTACAGTCACACGTAGGTCCAGTGGCGAGGCGTGATATTCAATGGGAGAGAGGCTCCAAATAGTAATTGTTATTAAAATAAGAGAGAACAATGACTCAAAGTACTTAAGGCTACTCTTTGGCGCTCTTTCTAGTGTACAGTCACACGTAGGTCCAGTGCCGGGGCGTGATATTCAATGGGAGAGAGGCTCCAAATAGTAATTGTTATTAAAATAAGAGAGAACAACGACTCAAAGTACTTAAGGCTACTCTTTAGCGCTCTTTCTAGTGTACAGTCACACGTAGGTCCAGTGGCGAGGCGTGATATTCAATGGGAGGGGAGCTCCAAATAGTAATTGTTATTAAAATAAGAGAGAACAACGACTCAAAGTACTTAAGGCTACTCTTTAGCGCTCTTTCTAGTGTACAGTCACACGTAGGTCCAGTGCCGGGGCGTAAAATTCAATGGGAGTGAAGCTCCAAATAGTAATTGTTATTAAAATAAGAGAGAACAACGACTCAAAGTACTTAAGGCTACTCTTTAGCGCTCTTTCTAGTGTACAGTCACACGTAGGTCCAGATCCGGGGCGTAAAATTCAATGGGAGTGAAGCTCCAAATAGTAATTGTTATTAAAATAAGAGAGAACAACGACTCAAAGTACTTAAGGCTACTCTTTAGCGCTCTTTCTAGTGTAAAGTCACACGTAGGTCCAGTGGCGGGGCGTAATATTCAATGGGAGTGAAGCTCCAAATAGTAATTGTTATTAAAATAAGAGAGAACAACGACTGAAAGTACTTAAGGCTACTCTTTAGCGCTCTTTCTAGTGTACAGTCACACGTAGGTCCAGATCCGGGCCGTGATATTCAATGGGAGGTAAGCTCCAAATATTAATTTTTATTAAAATAAGAGAGAACAACGACCCAAAGTACTTAAGGCTACTCTTTAGCGCTCTTTCTAGTGTACAGTCACACGTAGGTCCAGTGCCGGGGCGTGATATTCAATGGGAGAGAAGCTCCAAATAGTAATTGTTATTAAAATAAGAGAGAACAACGACCGAAAGTACTTAAGGCTACTCTATAGCGCTCTTTCTAGTGTACAGTCACACGTAGGTCCAGTGGCGAGGCGTGATATTCAATGGGAGAGAGGCTCCAAATAGTAATTGTTATTAAAATAAGAGAGAACAATGACTCAAAGTACTTAAGGCTACTCTTTGGCGCTCTTTCTAGTGTACAGTCACACGTAGGTCCAGTGCCGGGGCGTGATATTCAATGGGAGAGAGGCTCCAAATAGTAATTGTTATTAAAATAAGAGAGAACAACGGCTCAAAGTACTTAAGGCTACTCTTTAGCGCTCTTTCTAGTGTACAGTCACACGTAGGTCCAGTGGCGAGGCGTGATATTCAATGGGAGGGGAGCTCCAAATAGTAATTGTTATTAAAATAAGAGAGAACAACGACTCAAAGTACTTAAGGCTACTCTTTAGCGCTCTTTCTAGTGTACAGTCACACGTAGGTCCAGTGCCGGGGCGTAAAATTCAATGGGAGTGAAGCTCCAAATAGTAATTGTTATTAAAATAAGAGAGAACAACGACTCAAAGTACTTAAGGCTACTCTTTAGCGCTCTTTCTAGTGTACAGTCACACGTAGGTCCAGTGCCGGGGCGTAAAATTCAATGGGAGTGAAGCTCCAAATAGTAATTGTTATTAAAATAAGAGAGAACAACGACTCAAAGTACTTAAGGCTACTCTTTAGCGCTCTTTCTAGTGTACAGTCACACGTAGGTCCAGATCCGGGCCGTGATATTCAATGGGAGGTAAGCTCCAAATAGTAATTTTTATTAAAATAAGAGAGAACAACGACTCAAAGTACTTAAGGCTACTCTTTAGCGCTCTTTCTAGTGTACAGTCACATGTAGGTCCAGTGCCGGGCCGTGATATTCAATGGGAGGTAAGCTCCAAATAGTAATTTTTATTAAAATAAGAGAGAACAACGACTCAAAGTACTTAAGGCTACTCTTTAGCGCTCTTTCTAGTGTACAGTCACACGTAGGTCCAGATCCGGGCCGTGATATTCAATGGGAGGTAAGCTCCAAATAGTAATTTTTATTAAAATAAGAGAGAACAATGACTCAAAGTACTTAAGGCAACTCTTTAGCGCTCTTTCTAGTGTACAGTCACACGTAGGTCCAGTGGCGGGCCGTGATATTCAATGGGAGTGAAGCTCCAAATAGTAATTGTTATTAAAATAAGAGAGAACAATGACTCAAAGTACTTAAGGCAACTCTTTAGCGCTCTTTCTAGTGTACAGTCACACGTAGGTCCAGTGCCGGGGCGTGATATTCAATGGGAGAGAAGCTCCAAATAGTAATTGTTATTAAAATAAGAGAGAACAACGACTCAAAGTACTTAAGGCTACTCTTTAGCGCTCTTTCTAGTGTACAGTCACATGTAGGTCCAGTGCCGGGGCGTGATATTCAATGGGAGGTAAGCTCCAAATAGTAATTGTTATTAAAATAAGAGAGAACAACGACTCAAAGTACTTAAGGCTACTCTTTAGCGCTCTTTCTAGTGTACAGTCACACGTAGGTCCAGTGCCGGGGCGTGATATTCAATGGGAGGTAAGCTCCAAATAGTAATTGTTATTAAAATAAGAGAGAACAACGACTCAAAGTACTTAAGGCTACTCTTTAGCGCTCTTTCTAGTGTACAGTCACACGTAGGTCCAGTGCCGGGGCGTGATATTCAATGGGAGTGAAGCTCCAAATAGTAATTGTTATTAAAATAAGAGAGAACAATGACTCAAAGTACTTAAGGCTACTCTTTAGCGCTCTTTCTAGTGTACAGTCACACGTAGGTCCAGTGCCGGGGCGTGATATTCAATGGGAGTGAAGCTCCAAATAGTAATTGTTATTAAAATAAGAGAGAACAACGACTCAAAGTACTTAAGGCTACTCTTTAGCGCTCTTTCTAGTGTACAGTCACATGTAGGTCCAGTGCCGGGGCGTGATATTCAATGGGAGGTAAGCTCCAAATAGTAATTGTTATTAAAATAAGAGAGAACAACGACTCAAAGTACTTAAGGCTACTCTTTAGCGCTCTTTCTAGTGTACAGTCACACGTAGGTCCAGTGCCGGGGCGTGATATTCAATGGGAGGTAAGCTCCAAATAGTAATTGTTATTAAAATAAGAGAGAACAACGACCCAAAGTACTTAAGGCTACTCTTTAGCGCTCTTTCTAGTGTACAGTCACACGTAGGTCCAGTGGCGGGCCATGCCATTCAATGGGAGTGAAGCTCCAAATAGTAATTGTTATTAAAATAAGAGAGAACAACGACTCAAAGTACTTAAGGCTACTCTTTAGCGCTCTTTCTAGTGTACAGTCACACGTAGGTCCAGTGGCGGGCCATGCCATTCAATGGGAGTGAAGCTCCAAATAGTAATTGTTATTAAAATAAGAGAGAACAACGACTCAAAGTACTTAAGGCTACTCTTTAGCGCTCTTTCTAGTATACAGTCACACGTAGGTCCAGTGGCGAGGCGTGATATTCAATGGGAGGTAAGCTCCAAATAGTAATTGTTATTAAAATAAGAGAGAACAATGACTCAAAGTACTTAAGGCAACTCTTTAGCGCTCTTTCTAGTGTACAGTCACACGTAGGTCCAGTGGCGTGGCGTAACATTCAATGGGAGAGAAGCTCCAAATAGTAATTGTTATTAAAATAAGAGAGAACAACGACTCAAAGTACTTAAGGCTACTCTTTAGCGCTCTTTCTAGTGTACAGTCACACGTAGGTCCAGTGCCGGGGCGTAAAATTCAATGGGAGTGAAGCTCCAAAAAGTAATTGTTATTAAAATAAGAGAGAACAACGACTCAAAGTACTTAAGGCTACTCTTTAGCGCTCTTTCTAGTGTACAGTCACACGTAGGTCCAGATCCGGGGCGTAAAATTCAATGGGAGTGAAGCTCCAAATAGTAATTGTTATTAAAATAAGAGAGAACAACGACTCAAAGTACTTAAGGCTACTCTTTAGCGCTCTTTCTAGTGTAAAGTCACACGTAGGTCCAGTGGCGGGGCGTAATATTCAATGGGAGTGAAGCTCCAAATAGTAATTGTTATTAAAATAAGAGAGAACAACGACTCAAAGTACTTAAGGCTACTCTTTAGCGCTCTTTCTAGTGTACAGTCACATGTAGGTCCAGTGCCGGGGCGTGACATTCAATGGGAGGGGAGCTCCAAATAGTAATTGTTATTAAAATAAGAGAGAACAACGACTCAAACTACTTAAGGCTACTCTTTAGCGCTCTTTCTAGTGTACAGTCCCACGTAGGTCCAGTGACGGGGCGTGATATTCAATGGGAGTGAAGCTCCAAATAGTAATTGTTATTAAAATAAGAGAGAACAACGACTGAAAGTACTTAAGGCTACTCTTTAGCGCTCTTTCTAGTGTACAGTCACACGTAGGTCCAGATCCGGGCCGTGATATTCAATGGGAGGTAAGCTCCGAATATTAATTTTTATTAAAATAAGAGAGAACAACGACCCAAAGTACTTAAGGCTACTCTTTAGCGCTCTTTCTAGTGTACAGTCACACGTAGGTCCAGTGCCGGGGCGTGATATTCAATGGGAGAGAAGCTCCAAATAGTAATTGTTATTAAAATAAGAGAGAACAACGACCGAAAGTACTTAAGGCTACTCTATAGCGCTCTTTCTAGTGTACAGTCACACGTAGGTCCAGTGGCGAGGCGTGATATTCAATGGGAGAGAGGCTCCAAATAGTAATTGTTATTAAAATAAGAGAGAACAATGACTCAAAGTACTTAAGGCTACTCTTTGGCGCTCTTTCTAGTGTACAGTCACACGTAGGTCCAGTGCCGGGGCGTGATATTCAATGGGAGAGAGGCTCCAAATAGTAATTGTTATTAAAATAAGAGAGAACAACGACTCAAAGTACTTAAGGCTACTCTTTAGCGCTCTTTCTAGTGTACAGTCACACGTAGGTCCAGTGGCGAGGCGTGATATTCAATGGGAGGGGAGCTCCAAATAGTAATTGTTATTAAAATAAGAGAGAACAACGACTCAAAGTACTTAAGGCTACTCTTTAGCGCTCTTTCTAGTGTACAGTCACACGTAGGTCCAGTGCCGGGGCGTAAAATTCAATGGGAGTGAAGCTCCAAAAAGTAATTGTTATTAAAATAAGAGAGAACAACGACTCAAAGTACTTAAGGCTACTCTTTAGCGCTCTTTCTAGTGTACAGTCACACGTAGGTCCAGATCCGGGGCGTAAAATTCAATGGGAGTGAAGCTCCAAATAGTAATTGTTATTAAAATAAGAGAGAACAACGACTCAAAGTACTTAAGGCTACTCTTTAGCGCTCTTTCTAGTGTAAAGTCACACGTAGGTCCAGTGGCGGGGCGTAATATTCAATGGGAGTGAAGCTCCAAATAGTAATTGTTATTAAAATAAGAGAGAACAACGACTCAAAGTACTTAAGGCTACTCTTTAGCGCTCTTTCTAGTGTACAGTCACACGTAGGTCCAGATCCGGGCCGTGATATTCAATGGGAGGTAAGCTCCAAATATTAATTTTTATTAAAATAAGAGAGAACAACGACCCAAAGTACTTAAGGCTACTCTTTAGCGCTCTTTCTAGTGTACAGTCACACGTAGGTCCAGTGCCGGGGCGTGATATTCAATGGGAGAGAAGCTCCAAATAGTAATTGTTATTAAAATAAGAGAGAACAACGACCGAAAGTACTTAAGGCTACTCTATAGCGCTCTTTCTAGTGTACAGTCACACGTAGGTCCAGTGGCGGGCCATGATATTCAATGGGAGGGGAGCTCCAAATAGTAATTGTTATTAAAATAAGAGAGAACAATGACTCAAAGTACTTAAGGCTACTCTTTAGCGCTCTTTCTAGTGTACAGTCACACGTAAGTCCAGTGGCGGGCCATGACATTCAATGGGAGAGAAGCGCCAAATAGTAATTGTTATTAAAATAAGAGAGAACAACGGCTCAAAATACTTAAGGGTACTCTATAGCGCTCTTTCTAGTGTACAGGCACACGCAGGTCCAGTGGCGAGGCGTGATATTCAATGGGAGGGGAGCTCCAAATAGTAATTGTTATTAAAATAAGAGAGAACAACGACTCAATGTACTTAAGGCAACTCTTTAGCGCTCTTTCTAGTGTACAGTCACACGTAGGTCCAGTGGCGGGGCGTAACATTCAATGGGAGGGGAGCTCCAAATAGTAATTGTTATTAAAATAAGAGAGAACAACGACTCAATGTACTTAAGGCAACTCTTTAGCGCTCTTTCTAGTGTACAGTCACACGTAGGTCCAGTGGCGGGCCGTGATATTCAATGGGAGGGGAGCTCCAAATAGTAATTGTTTTTAAAATAAGAGAGAACAATGACTCAAAGTACTTAAGGCAACTCTTTAGCGCTCTTTCTAGTGTACAGTCACACGTAGGTCCAGTGCCGGGCCGTGATATTCAATGGGAGGGGAGCTCCAAATAGTAATTGTTTTTAAAATAAGAGAGAACAACGACTCAATGTACTTAAGGCAACTCTTTAGCGCTCTTTCTAGTGTACAGTCACACGTAGGTCCAGTGGCGGGCCGTGATATTCAATGGGAGGGGAGCTCCAAATAGTAATGGTTTTTAAAATAAGAGAGAACAACGACTCAATGTACTTAAGGCAACTCTTTAGCGCTCTTTCTAGTGTACAGTCACACGTAGGTCCAGTGCCGGGCCGTGATATTCAATGGGAGGGGAGCTCCAAATAGTAATTGTTATTAAAATAAGAGAGAACAATGACTCAAAGTACTTAAGGCTACTCTTTAGCGCTCTTTCTAGTGTACAGTCACACGTAGGTCCAGTGGCGAGGCGTGATATTCAATGGGAGGGGAGCTCCAAATAGTAATTGTTATTAAAATAAGAGAGAACAATGACTCAAAGTACTTAAGGCTACTCTTTAGCGCTCTTTCTAGTGTACAGTCACACGTAGGTCCAGTGGCGGGCCATGATATTCAATGGGAGGGGAGCTCCAAATAGTAATTGTTATTAAAATAAGAGAGAACAATGACTCAAAGTACTTAAGGCTACTCTTTAGCGCTCTTTCTAGTGTACAGTCACACGTAGGTCCAGTGGCGTGGCGTGACATTCAATGGGAGAGAAGCTCCAAATAGTAATTGTTATTAAAATAAGAGAGAACAACGACTCAAAGTACTTAAGGCAACTCTTTAGCGCTCTTTCTAGTGTACAGTCACACGTAGGTCCAGTGGCGAGGCGTGATATTCAATGGGAGGGGAGCTCCAAATAGTAATTGTTATTAAAATAAGAGAGAACAACGACCCAAAGTACTTAAGGCAACTCTTTAGCGCTCTTTCTAGTGTACAGTCACACGTAGGTCCAGTGCCGGGGCGTAACATTCAATGGGAGAGAAGCTCCAAATAGTAATTGTTATTAAAATAAGAGAGAACAATGACTCAAAGTACTTAAGGCTACTCTTTAGCGCTCTTTCTAGTGTACAGTCACACGTAGGTCCAGTGGCGGGCCATGATATTCAATGGGAGGGGAGCTCCAAATAGTAATTGTTATTAAAATAAGAGAGAACAACGACTCAAACTACTTAAGGCTACTCTTTAGCGCTCTTTCTAGTGTACAGTCCCACGTAGGTCCAGTGACGGGGCGTGATATTCAATGGGAGTGAAGCTCCAAATAGTAATTGTTATTAAAATAAGAGAGAACAATGACTCAAAGTACTTAAGGCTACTCTTTGGCGCTCTTTCTAGTGTACAGTCACACGTAGGTCCAGTGGCGGGCCATGATATTCAATGGGAGGGGAGCTCCAAATAGTAATTGTTATTAAAATAAGAGAGAACAATGACTCAAAGTACTTAAGGCTACTCTTTAGCGCTCTTTCTAGTGTACAGTCACACGTAGGTCCAGTGGCGAGGCGTGATATTCAATGGGAGGGGAGCTCCAAATAGTAATTGTTATTAAAATAAGAGAGAACAATGACTCAAAGTACTAAAGGCTACTCTTTAGCGCTCTTTCTAGTGTACAGTCACACGTAGGTCCAGTGGCGGGGCGTGATATTCAATGGGAGGTAAGCTCCAAATAGTAATTGTTATTAAAATAAGAGAGAACAACGACTCAAAGTACTTAAGGCTACTCTTTGGCGCTCTTTCTAGTGTACAGTCACACGTAGGTCCAGTGGCGGGCCATGATATTCAATGGGAGGTAAGCTCCAAATAGTAATTGTTATTAAAATAAGAGAGAACAATGACTCAAAGTACTTAAGGCTACTCTTTAGCGCTCTTTCTAGTGTACAGTCACACGTAGGTCCAGTGGCGGGGCGTGATATTCAATGGGAGGTAAGCTCCAAATAGTAATTGTTATTAAAATAAGAGAGAACAACGACTCAAAGTACTTAAGGCTACTCTTTAGCGCCCTTTCTAGTGTACAGTCACACGTAGGTCCAGTGGCGGGCCATGATATTCAATGGGAGGGGAGCTCCAAATAGTAATTGTTATTAAAATAAGAGAGAACAATGACTCAAAGTACTTAAGGCTACTCTTTAGCGCTCTTTCTAGTGTACAGTCACACGTAGGTCCAGTGGCGTGGCGTGACATTCAATGGGAGAGAAGCTCCAAATAGTAATTGTTATTAAAATAAGAGAGAACAACGACTCAAAGTACTTAAGGCAACTCTTTAGCGCTCTTTCTAGTGTACAGTCACACGTAGGTCCAGTGGCGTGGCGTAACATTCAATGGGAGAGAAGCTCCAAATAGTAATTGTTATTAAAATAAGAGAGAACAACGGCTCAAAGTACTTAAGGCAACTCTTTAGCCCTCTTTCTAGTGTACAGTCACACGTAGGTCCAGTGGCGGGCCATGATATTCAATGGGAGGGGAGCTCCAAATAGTAATTGTTATTAAAATAAGAGAGAACAACGACTCAAACTACTTAAGGCTACTCTTTAGCGCTCTTTCTAGTGTACAGTCCCACGTAGGTCCAGTGACGGGGCGTGATATTCAATGGGAGAGAGGCTCCAAATAGTAATTGTTATTAAAATAAGAGAGAACAATGACTCAAAGTACTTAAGGCTACTCTTTGGCGCTCTTTCTAGTGTACAGTCACACGTAGGTCCAGTGCCGGGGCGTGATATTCAATGGGAGAGAAGCTCCAAATAGTAATTGTTATTAAAATAAGAGAGAACAACGACCGAAAGTACTTAAGGCTACTCTATAGCGCTCTTTCTAGTGTACAGTCACACGTAGGTCCAGTGCCGGGGCGTGATATTCAATGGGAGAGAAGCTCCAAATAGTAATTGTTATTAAAATAAGAGAGAACAACGACCGAAAGTACTTAAGGCTACTCTATAGCGCTCTTTCTAGTGTACAGTCACACGTAGGTCCAGTGGCGAGGCGTGATATTCAATGGGAGAGAGGCTCCAAATAGTAATTGTTATTAAAATAAGAGAGAACAATGACTCAAAGTACTTAAGGCTACTCTTTGGCGCTCTTTCTAGTGTACAGTCACACGTAGGTCCAGTGCCGGGGCGTGATATTCAATGGGAGAGAGGCTCCAAATAGTAATTGTTATTAAAATAAGAGAGAACAACGACTCAAAGTACTTAAGGCTACTCTTTAGCGCTCTTTCTAGTGTACAGTCACACGTAGGTCCAGTGGCGAGGCGTGATATTCAATGGGAGGGGAGCTCCAAATAGTAATTTTTATTAAAATAAGAGAGAACAACGACTCAAAGTACTTAAGGCTACTCTTTAGCGCTCTTTCTAGTATACAGTCACACGTAGGTCCAGTGCCGGGGCGTAAAATTCAATGGGAGTGAAGCTCCAAATAGTAATTGTTATTAAAATAAGAGAGAACAACGACTCAAAGTACTTAAGGCTACTCTTTAGCGCTCTTTCTAGTGTACAGTCACACGTAGGTCCAGATCCGGGGCGTAAAATTCAATGGGAGTGAAGCTCCAAATAGTAATTGTTATTAAAATAAGAGAGAACAACGACTCAAAGTACTTAAGGCTACTCTTTAGCGCTCTTTCTAGTGTAAAGTCACACGTAGGTCCAGTGGCGGGGCGTAATATTCAATGGGAGTGAAGCTCCAAATAGTAATTGTTATTAAAATAAGAGAGAACAACGACTGAAAGTACTTAAGGCTACTCTTTAGCGCTCTTTCTAGTGTACAGTCACACGTAGGTCCAGATCCGGGCCGTGATATTCAATGGGAGGTAAGCTCCAAATATTAATTTTTATTAAAATAAGAGAGAACAACGACCCAAAGTACTTAAGGCTACTCTTTAGCGCTCTTTCTAGTGTACAGTCACACGTAGGTCCAGTGCCGGGGCGTGATATTCAATGGGAGAGAAGCTCCAAATAGTAATTGTTATTAAAATAAGAGAGAACAACGACCGAAAGTACTTAAGGCTACTCTATAGCGCTCTTTCTAGTGTACAGTCACACGTAGGTCCAGTGGCGAGGCGTGATATTCAATGGGAGAGAGGCTCCAAATAGTAATTGTTATTAAAATAAGAGAGAACAATGACTCAAAGTACTTAAGGCTACTCTTTGGCGCTCTTTCTAGTGTACAGTCACACGTAGGTCCAGTGCCGGGGCGTGATATTCAATGGGAGAGAGGCTCCAAATAGTAATTGTTATTAAAATAAGAGAGAACAACGGCTCAAAGTACTTAAGGCTACTCTTTAGCGCTCTTTCTAGTGTACAGTCACACGTAGGTCCAGTGGCGAGGCGTGATATTCAATGGGAGGGGAGCTCCAAATAGTAATTGTTATTAAAATAAGAGAGAACAACGACTCAAAGTACTTAAGGCTACTCTTTAGCGCTCTTTCTAGTGTACAGTCACACGTAGGTCCAGTGCCGGGGCGTAAAATTCAATGGGAGTGAAGCTCCAAATAGTAATTGTTATTAAAATAAGAGAGAACAACGACTCAAAGTACTTAAGGCTACTCTTTAGCGCTCTTTCTAGTGTACAGTCACACGTAGGTCCAGTGCCGGGGCGTAAAATTCAATGGGAGTGAAGCTCCAAATAGTAATTGTTATTAAAATAAGAGAGAACAACGACTCAAAGTACTTAAGGCTACTCTTTAGCGCTCTTTCTAGTGTACAGTCACACGTAGGTCCAGATCCGGGCCGTGATATTCAATGGGAGGTAAGCTCCAAATAGTAATTTTTATTAAAATAAGAGAGAACAACGACTCAAAGTACTTAAGGCTACTCTTTAGCGCTCTTTCTAGTGTACAGTCACATGTAGGTCCAGTGCCGGGCCGTGATATGCAATGGGAGGTAAGCTCCAAATAGTAATTTTTATTAAAATAAGAGAGAACAACGACTCAAAGTACTTAAGGCTACTCTTTAGCGCTCTTTCTAGTGTACAGTCACACGTAGGTCCAGATCCGGGCCGTGATATTCAATGGGAGGGGAGCTCCAAATAGTAATTGTTATTAAAATAAGAGAGAACAACGACCCAAAGTACTTAAGGCTACTCTTTAGCGCTCTTTCTAGTGTACAGTCACACGTAGGTCCAGTGGCGGGCCGTGATATTCAATGGGAGTGAAGCTCCAAATAGTAATTGTTATTAAAATAAGAGAGAACAACGACCCAAAGTACTTAAGGCTACTCTTTAGCGCTCTTTCTAGTGTACAGTCACACGTAGGTCCAGTGGCGGGCCGTGATATTCAATGGGAGAGAAGCTCCAAATAGTAATTGTTATTAAAATAAGAGAGAACAACGGCTCAAAGTACTTAAGGCTACTCTTTAGCGCTCTTTCTAGTGTACAGTCACACGTAGGTCCAGTGGCGGGCCATGCCATTCAATGGGAGTGAAGCTCCAAATAGTAATTGTTATTAAAATAAGAGAGAACAACGGCTCAAAGTACTTAAGGCTACTCTTTAGCGCTCTTTCTAGTGTACAGTCACACGTAGGTCCAGTGGCGAGGCGTGATATTCAATGGGAGAGAAGCTCCAAATAGTAATTGTTATTAAAATAAGAGAGAACAATGACTCAAAGTACTTAAGGCTACTCTTTAGCGCTCTTTCTAGTGTACAGTCACACGTAGGTCCAGTGGCGTGGCGTAACATTCAATGGGAGAGAAGCTCCAAATAGTAATTGTTATTAAAATAAGAGAGAACAACGACTCAAAGTACTTAAGGCAACTCTTTAGCGCTCTTTCTAGTGTACAGTCACACGTAGGTCCAGATCCGGGCCGTGATATTCAATGGGAGGTAAGCTCCAAATATTAATTTTTATTAAAATAAGAGAGAACAACGACCCAAAGTACTTAAGGCTACTCTTTAGTGCTCTTTCTAGTGTACAGTCACATGTAGGTCCAGTGCCGGGGCGTGACATTCAATGGGAGGGGAGCTCCAAATAGTAATTGTTATTAAAATAAGAGAGAACAACGACTCAAACTACTTAAGGCTACTCTTTAGCGCTCTTTCTAGTGTACAGTCCCACGTAGGTCCAGTGACGGGGCGTGATATTCAATGGGAGTGAAGCTCCAAATAGTAATTGTTATTAAAATAAGAGAGAACAACGACTGAAAGTACTTAAGGCTACTCTTTAGCGCTCTTTCTAGTGTACAGTCACACGTAGGTCCAGATCCGGGCCGTGATATTCAATGGGAGGTAAGCTCCGAATATTAATTTTTATTAAAATAAGAGAGAACAACGACCCAAAGTACTTAAGGCTACTCTTTAGCGCTCTTTCTAGTGTACAGTCACACGTAGGTCCAGTGCCGGGGCGTGATATTCAATGGGAGAGAAGCTCCAAATAGTAATTGTTATTAAAATAAGAGAGAACAACGACCGAAAGTACTTAAGGCTACTCTATAGCGCTCTTTCTAGTGTACAGTCACACGTAGGTCCAGTGGCGAGGCGTGATATTCAATGGGAGAGAGGCTCCAAATAGTAATTGTTATTAAAATAAGAGAGAACAATGACTCAAAGTACTTAAGGCTACTCTTTGGCGCTCTTTCTAGTGTACAGTCACACGTAGGTCCAGTGCCGGGGCGTGATATTCAATGGGAGAGAGGCTCCAAATAGTAATTGTTATTAAAATAAGAGAGAACAACGACTCAAAGTACTTAAGGCTACTCTTTAGCGCTCTTTCTAGTGTACAGTCACACGTAGGTCCAGTGGCGAGGCGTGATATTCAATGGGAGGGGAGCTCCAAATAGTAATTGTTATTAAAATAAGAGAGAACAACGACTCAAAGTACTTAAGGCTACTCTTTAGCGCTCTTTCTAGTGTACAGTCACACGTAGGTCCAGTGCCGGGGCGTAAAATTCAATGGGAGTGAAGCTCCAAAAAGTAATTGTTATTAAAATAAGAGAGAACAACGACTCAAAGTACTTAAGGCTACTCTTTAGCGCTCTTTCTAGTGTACAGTCACACGTAGGTCCAGATCCGGGGCGTAAAATTCAATGGGAGTGAAGCTCCAAATAGTAATTGTTATTAAAATAAGAGAGAACAACGACTCAAAGTACTTAAGGCTACTCTTTAGCGCTCTTTCTAGTGTAAAGTCACACGTAGGTCCAGTGGCGGGGCGTAATATTCAATGGGAGTGAAGCTCCAAATAGTAATTGTTATTAAAATAAGAGAGAACAACGACTCAAAGTACTTAAGGCTACTCTTTAGCGCTCTTTCTAGTGTACAGTCACACGTAGGTCCAGATCCGGGCCGTGATATTCAATGGGAGGTAAGCTCCAAATATTAATTTTTATTAAAATAAGAGAGAACAACGACCCAAAGTACTTAAGGCTACTCTTTAGCGCTCTTTCTAGTGTACAGTCACACGTAGGTCCAGTGCCGGGGCGTGATATTCAATGGGAGAGAAGCTCCAAATAGTAATTGTTATTAAAATAAGAGAGAACAACGACCGAAAGTACTTAAGGCTACTCTATAGCGCTCTTTCTAGTGTACAGTCACACGTAGGTCCAGTGGCGAGGCGTGATATTCAATGGGAGAGAGGCTCCAAATAGTAATTGTTATTAAAATAAGAGAGAACAATGACTCAAAGTACTTAAGGCTACTCTTTGGCGCTCTTTCTAGTGTACAGTCACACGTAGGTCCAGTGCCGGGGCGTGATATTCAATGGGAGAGAGGCTCCAAATAGTAATTGTTATTAAAATAAGAGAGAACAACGGCTCAAAGTACTTAAGGCTACTCTTTAGCGCTCTTTCTAGTGTACAGTCACACGTAGGTCCAGTGCCGGGGCGTGATATTCAATGGGAGAGAGGCTCCAAATAGTAATTGTTATTAAAATAAGAGAGAACAACGACTCAAAGTACTTAAGGCAACTCTTTAGCGCTCTTTCTAGTGTACAGTCACACGTAGGTCCAGTGGCGAGGCGTGATATTCAATGGGAGAGAGGCTCCAAATAGTAATTGTTATTAAAATAAGAGAGAACAATGACTCAAAGTACTTAAGGCTACTCTTTGGCGCTCTTTCTAGTGTACAGTCACACGTAGGTCCAGTGCCTGGGCGTGATATTCAATGGGAGAGAGGCTCCAAATAGTAATTGTTATTAAAATAAGAGAGAACAACGGCTCAAAGTACTTAAGGCTACTCTTTAGCGCTCTTTCTAGTGTACAGTCACACGTAGGTCCAGTGGCGAGGCGTGATATTCAATGGGAGAGAGGCTCCAAATAGTAATTGTTATTAAAATAAGAGAGAACAATGACTCAAAGTACTTAAGGCTACTCTTTGGCGCTCTTTCTAGTGTACAGTCACACGTAGGTCCAGTGCCGGGGCGTGATATTCAATGGGAGAGAGGCTCCAAATAGTAATTGTTATTAAAATAAGAGAGAACAACGACTCAAAGTACTTAAGGCAACTCTTTAGCGCTCTTTCTAGTGTACAGTCACACGTAGGTCCAGTGGCGAGGCGTGATATTCAATGGGAGGGGAGCTCCAAATAGTAATTGTTATTAAAATAAGAGAGAACAACGACTCAAAGTACTTAAGGCTACTCTTTAGCGCTCTTTCTAGTGTACAGTCACACGTAGGTCCAGTGCCGGGGCGTAAAATTCAATGGGAGTGAAGCTCCAAATAGTAATTGTTATTAAAATAAGAGAGAACAACGACTCAAAGTACTTAAGGCTACTCTTTAGCGCTCTTTCTAGTGTACAGTCACACGTAGGTCCAGATCCGGGCCGTGATATTCAATGGGAGGTAAGCTCCAAATAGTAATTTTTATTAAAATAAGAGAGAACAACGACCCAAAGTACTTAAGGCTACTCTTTGGTGCTCTTTCTAGTGTACAGTCACACGTAGGTCCAGTGGCGGGCCATGACATTCAATGGGAGTGAAGCTCCAAATAGTAATTGTTATTAAAATAAGAGAGAACAACGGCTCAAAGTACTTAAGGCTACTCTTTAGCGCTCTTTCTAGTGTACAGTCACACGTAGGTCCAGTGGCGGGCCATGACATTCAATGGGAGAGAAGCTCCAAATAGTAATTGTTATTAAAATAAGAGAGAACAACGGCTCAAGGTACTTAAGGCTACTCTATAGCGCTCTTTCTAGTGTACAGTCACACGTAGGTCCAGATCCGGGCCGTGATATTCAATGGGAGGTAAGCTCCAAATAGTAATTTTTATTAAAATAAGAGAGAACAACGACCCAAAGTACATAAGGCTACTCTTTGGTGCTCTTTCTAGTGTACAGTCACACGTAGGTCCAGATCCGGGCCGTGATATTCAGTGGGAGGTAAGCTCCAAATAGTAATTTTTATTAAAATAAGAGAGAACAACGACCCAAAGTACATAAGGCTACTCTTTGGTGCTCTTTCTAGTGTACAGTCACACGTAGGTCCAGTGCCGGGGCGTGATATTCAATGGGAGAGAAGCTCCAAATAGTAATTGTTATTAAAATAAGGGAGAACAACGACAGAAAGTACTTAAGGCTACTCTATAGCGCCCTTTCTAGTGTACAGTCACACGTAGGTCCAGTGGCGAGGCGTGATATTCAATGGGAGAGAGGCTCCAAATAGTAATTGTTATTAAAATAAGAGAGAACAACGGCTCAAAGTACTTAAGGCTACTCTTTAGCGCTCTTTCTAGTGTACAGTCACACGTAGGTCCAGTGGCGAGGCGTGATATTCAATGGGAGGGGAGCTCCAAATAGTAATTGTTATTAAAATAAGAGAGAACAACGACTCAAAGTACTTAAGGCTACTCTTTAGCGCTCTTTCTAGTGTACAGTCAAACGTAGGTCCAGTGCCGGGCCGTAAAATTCAATGGGAGTGAAGCTCCAAATAGTAATTGTTATTAAAATAAGAGAGAACAACGACTCAAAGTACTTAAGGCTACTCTTTAGCGCTCTTTCTAGTGTAAAGTCACACGTAGGTCCAGTGGCGGGGCGTAATATTCAATGGGAGTGAAGCTCCAAATAGTAATTGTTATTAAAATAAGAGAGAACAACGACTCAAAGTACTTAAGGCTACTCTTTAGCGCTCTTTCTAGTGTACAGTCACACGTAGGTCCAGTGCCGGGGCGTGATATTCAATGGGAGGGGCACTCCAAATAGTAATTGTTATTAGAATAAGAGAGAACAACGACCCAAAGTACTTAAGGCTACTCTTTAGCGCTCTTTCTAGTGTACAGTCACACGTAGGTCCAGTGCCGGGGCGTGATATTCAATGGGAGGTAAGCTCCAAATAGTAATTGTTATTAAAATAAGAGAGAACGACTCAAGGTACTTAAGGCTACTCTTTAGCGCTCTTTCTAGTGTACAGTCACAGGTAGGTCCAGTGCCGGGGCGTAATATTCAATGGGAGTGAAGCTCCAAATAGTAATTGTTATTTAAATAAGAGAGAACAACGACTCAAAGTACTTAAGGCTACTCTTTAGCGCTCTTTCTAGTGTACAGTCACACGTAGGTCCAGTGCCGGGGCGTAATATTCAATGGGAGTGAAGCTCCAAATAGTAATTGTTATTTAAATAAGAGAGAACAACGACTCAAAGTACTTAAGGCTACTCTTTAGCGCTCTTTCTAGTGTACAGTCACACGTAGGTCCAGTGCCGGGGCGTAATATTCAATGGGAGTGAAGCTCCAAATAGCAATTGTTATTAAAATAAGAGAGAACAACGACCCAAAGTACTTAAGGCTACTCTTTAGCGCTCTTTCTAGTGTACAGTCCCACGTAGGTCCAGTGACGGGGCGTGATATTCAATGGGAGTGAAGCTCCAAATAGTAATTGTTATTAAAATAAGAGAGAACAACGACTCAAAGTACTTAAGGCTACTCTTTAGCGCTCTTTCTAGTGTACAGTCACACGTAGGTCCAGTGGCGGGGCGTGACATTAAATGGGAGGGAAGCGCCAAATAGTAATTGTTATTAAAATAAGAGAGAACAACGGCTCAAAATACTTAAGGCTACTCTATAGCGCTCTTTCTAGTGTACAGTCACACGTAGGTCCAGTGGCGGGGCGTGATATTCAATGGGAGAGAAGCTCCAAATAGTAATTGTTATTAAAATAAGAGAGAACAACGGCTCAAAATACTTAAGGCTACTCTATAGCGCTCTTTCTAGTGTACAGTCACACGTAGGTCCAGTGGCGGGGCGTGATATTCAATGGGTGGTAAGCTCCAAATAGTAATTGTTATTAAAATAAGAGAGAACAACGACTCAAAGTACTTAAGGCTACTCTTTAGGGCTCTTTCTAGTGTACAGTCACACGTAGGTCCAGTGGCGTGGCGTAACATTCAATGGGAGAGAAGCTCCAAATAGTAATTGTTATTAAAATAAGAGAGAACAACGACTCAAAGTACTTAAGGCAACTCTTTAGCGCTCTTTCTAGTGTACAGTCACACGTAGGTCCAGATCCGGGCCGTGATATTCAATGGGAGGTAAGCTCCAAATATTAATTTTTATTAAAATAAGAGAGAACAACGACCCAAAGTACTTAAGGCTACTCTTTAGTGCTCTTTCTAGTGTACAGTCACACGTAGGTCCAGTGGCGGGGCGTGATATTCAATGGGAGAGAAGCTCCAAATAGTAATTGTTATTAAAATAAGAGAGAACAACGGCTCAAAATACTTAAGGCTACTCTATAGCGCTCTTTCTAGTGTACAGTCACACGTAGGTCCAGTGGCGGGGCGTGATATTCAATGGGAGGTAAGCTCCAAATAGTAATTGTTATTAAAATAAGAGAGAACAACGACTCAAAGTACTTAAGGCTACTCTTTAGGGCTCTTTCTAGTGTACAGTCACACGTAGGTCCAGTGCCGGGGCGTGATATTCAATGGGAGAGAAGCTCCAAATAGTAATTGTTATTAAAATAAGAGAGAACAACGACTCAAAGTACTTAAGGCTACTCTTTAGGGCTCTTTCTAGTGTACAGTCACACGTAGGTCCAGTGCCGGGGCGTGATATTCAATGGGAGAGAAGCTCCAAATAGTAATTGTTATTAAAATAAGAGAGAACAACGACCCAAAGTACTTAAGGCTACTCTATAGCGCTCTTTCTAGTGTACAGTCACACGTAGGTCCAGTGCCGGGGCGTGATATTCAATGTGAGAGAAGCGCCAAATAGTAATTCTTATTAAAATAAGAGAGAACATCGAACCAAAGTACTTAAGGCTACTCTTTAGCGCTCTTTCTAGTGTACAGTCACACGTAGGTCCAGATCCGGGCCGTGATATTCAATGGGAGAGAAGCTCCAAATAGTAATTGTTATTAAAATAAGAGAGAACAATGACTCAAAGTACTTAAGGCTACTCTTTAGCGCTCTTTCTAGTGTACAGTCACATGTAGGTCCAGTGCCGGGGCGTGATATTCAATGGGAGAGAAGCGCCAAATAGTAATTGTTATTAAAATAAGAGAGAACAATGACTCAAAGTACTTAAGGCTACTCTTTAGCGCTCTTTCTAGTGTACAGTCACACGTAGGTCCAGTGCCGGGGCGTGATATTCAATGGGAGTGAAGCTCCAAATAGTAATTGTTATTAAAATAAGAGAGAACAACGACTCAAAGTACTTAAGGCTACTCTTTAGCGCTCTTTCTAGTGTACAGTCACACGTAGGTCCAGTGGCGAGGCGTGATATTCAATGGGAGAGAAGCGCCAAATAGTAATTTGTTATTAAAATAAGAGAGAACAATGACTCAAAGTACTTAAGGCTACTCTTTAGCGCTCTTTCTAGTGTACAGTCACATGTAGGTCCAGTGCCGGGGCGTGATATTCAATGGGAGAGAAGCTCCAAATAGTAATTGTTATTAAAATAAGAGAGAACAATGACTCAAAGTACTTAAGGCTACTCTTTAGCGCTCTTTCTAGTGTACAGTCACATGTAGGTCCAGTGCCGGGGCGTGATATTCAATGGGAGAGAAGCGCCAAATAGTAATTGTTATTAAAATAAGAGAGAACAATGACTCAAAGTACTTAAGGCTACTCTTTAGCGCTCTTTCTAGTGTACAGTCACATGTAGGTCCAGTGCCGGGGCGTGATATTCAATGGGAGAGAAGCTCCAAATTGTAATTGTTATTAAAATAAGAGAGAACAATGACTCAAAGTACTTAAGGCTACTCTTTAGCGCTCTTTCTAGTGTACAGTCACATGTAGGTCCAGTGCCGGGGCGTGATATTCAATGGGAGAGAAGCGCCAAATAGTAATTGTTATTAAAATAAGAGAGAACAATGACTCAAAGTACTTAAGGCTACTCTTTAGCGCTCTTTCTAGTGTACAGTCACACGTATGTCCAGTGGCGAGGCGTGATATTCAATGGGAGAGAAGCTCCAAATAGTAATTGTTATTTAAATAAGAGAGAACAATGACTCAAAGTACTTAAGGCTACTCTTAACGCTCTTTCGAGTGTACAGTCCTACGTAGGTCCAGTGGCGAGGCGTGATATTCAATGGGAGAGAAGCTCCAAATAGTAATTGTTATTTAAATAGGAGAGAACAATGACTCAAAGTAATTAAGGCAACTCTTTAGCGCTCTTTCTAGTGTACAGTCACACGCAGGTCCAGTGCCGGGGCGTGATATTCAATGGGAGGGAAGCTCCAAATAGTAATTGTTATTTAAATAAGAGAGAACAATGACTCAAAGTACTCAAGTCTACTCTTTAGCGCTCTTTCTAGTGTACAGTCACAAGTAGGTCCAGTGGCGAGGCGTGACATTCAATTGGAGGGGCACTCCAAATAGTAATTGGTATTAAAGAAATGAGAACAACGGCTCAAAGTACTCAAGGCTACTCTTTAGCGCTCTTTCTGTTGTACAGTCACAAGTAGGTCCAGTGGCGGGGCGTGACATTCGATTGGGGGGCACTCCAAATAGTAATTGTTATTAAAATAAGAGAGAACAACGACTCAAAGTAGTCAAGGCTACTCTTTAGCGCTCTTTCTAGTGTACAGTCACACGTAGGTCCATTGGCGAGGCGTGAGATTCAATGGGAGGGCAGCTCCAAATAGTAGTTGTTATTAAAATAAGAGAGAACAACGGCTCAAAGTAGTTAAGGCTAATCTTTAGCGCTCTTTCTAGTGTACAGTCACACGTAGGTCCATTGGCGAGGCGTGAGATTCAATGGGAGGGCAGCTCCAAATAGTAATTGTTATTAAAATAAGAGAGAACAACGACTCAAAGTAGTCAAGGCTACTCTTTAGCGCTCTTTCTAGTGTACAGTCACACGTAGGTCCATTGGCGAGGCGTGAGATTCAATGGGAGGGCAGCTCCAAATAGTAATTGTTATTAAAATAAGAGAGAACAACGGCTCAAAGTACTTAAGGCTAATCTTTAGCGCTCTTTCTAGTGTACAGTCACACGTAGGTCCAGTGGCGAGGCGTGATATTCAATTGGAGGTAAGCTCCAAATAGTAATTGTTATTAAAATAAGGGAGAACAACGGCTCAAAGTACTTAAGGCAACTCTTTAGCGCTCTTTCTAGTGTACAGTCACACGTAGGTCCAGTGGCGAGGCGTGATATTCAATTGGAGGTAAGCTCCAAATAGTAATTGTTATTAAAATAAGGGAGAACAACGGCTCAAAGTACTTAAGGCTAATCTTTAGCGCTCTTTCTAGTGTACAGTCACACGTAGGTCCATTGGCGAGGCGTGACTTTCAAACCGAGGGCAGCTCCAATTAATAATGTTCATTAAAACAAAATATTAATGACTCATAGAACTAAGGCTAATCTTTAGTACTTTTTCTTTTGTACACTCACACGTAGGTCGAGTAGCGGCCTGTGACTTTTAAATGGAAGGAAGCTCTAAATAATAATTTTCTTTAAAGTAATAGAGAGTAATGGTTCAAAGAGCTAAGGGTACTCCTTAGTACTATTTTTATTGTACAGTCACACACAGGGCCTTCCTTGATTGCCGGACTGGTCACACTACAAGCAGAGAAATTCTTGCTTCTCCTCTCCACTCAGATGTTTCAATTTTTTTCTTGAGCTGTCCCACACTATGTGAATTGCTGGCATGTCATTGACAAAGTATGCAATTCATACACTTTGCTAATAAGTTAAAACTTCAGTAGAATATCCTACTTGTCACTAGTAAGTATCAATCTACGTAAACTAGTATTGCGAATGCTATTGAAATCTACTTATCGTTATATTTGAATGCGCCACATAAAACAAAGGAAGAATTAAGTTGTCTTTGAGCGCTACAGGCACATCCGTTGACAAAATCTGTCAGTTCTTCCTTATTATCGAGGAGTTGCGATGCTTCCAGAAAACTACGACGCATGGTATTCAAGGCTACGAATGCGTAAAAACAAAAATATTTTATACTGAATGTTCTCGCAGAACTAGTCGGTCGTCAACTGTGGCGTAGTGGTCTAGAACATCACGGAAAGCGGCTGGGTTCGATCCCACCCCTAGGGTGCGGTCATGAAAGCCAACGTTTCGTTTCCGCATCGGTTGGAAGATCGCCGAGCTCTACCTTGCGTATGTGGGCGTGAGGCTGGCAGTCGAGTGGGCAGGCTTTGACCATATATGCTCACGAATACATTTGGTTTGGCATGAATTTGAATGAAATATTTGGGGAAGCGGCGCTTCTCCATCAACTCTTTCTCTCGACGTAAGAGTTAACCGTGTACTTATACTTTTGTTTTGGTTGTTTACAGGAACGAGTAAGAAGACAAGAGACTTCAGGTAAGTGTCGCTGTCCTCCTTCCCACGCATTAAAGCTTTCCTGCTCCGGAAGGCATTTTCCTTTATCTTCTTTAGATATCCTATATGGAAATATTCGAAACAAAGTCGTCAGAACTGCACTAATGGAGCGGGCTGTGGCCCGGGTCGCCAGGCAAATGTTGGATACCTCCGAGTTTCGTGCTCCTCACTTCATCATCTGGTGGTCGTTTACAGAGTAGACTCTCAGCCTCCAAACCCGGTCACTATCTCCTCCAATGTAATCCAGAACTGCACTATCGTTATTACTAAAGCTTTCCACACTTTCATTGCAAACAAAATCGTTTAGTAGATGAGAGGAGGATATTATGGAATACCATTTACATTTCTAAAACTTAGTGGTTTTTAAATAAAAGTCACCAAATTATTATGACTAGATACTATAACTATCTGTGATGAACAGTCACTTGTAAAAAGGACTGCTATTCATCTTGTTGTTTAAAATATGTATTTAGAGCTGTAGGTTATTATGAAATAGTCAGGTGTTATGGAATAGATGGTTTAAAACATTGAAAAATTAATTTTATTTTATAAAACGTGAAACATGATAGGTTTAAAATAGACGAAACATCTATAAGCAAAAGTTTATAGACCTAGACCATAGATCAAGTCTAGAATAACAGAAACAACAGATTTTGTTTGCATTTACACTAGGCTATATTTGTATTTGTATTTGTTTAGCCACTGATATTATACTGCAAACTTATGCTGAACTTTATTTCTACTCAGTATATTTCGAACAGTTATATGGAACACTATACTTTTACGTCGGGTATTAAAAATTCCCGTTATTCCGTAATACCCGACACACCATCTTGGAAAATGAATCTTTAAAGTAATAGACCAAACACTACCAGCTAAAAGACGACCACAATATAACTAACTACAATTATTTTAGTGTATCTTACACTTAACATTAGTATTCAAATCACATGCGTACATTAAAATGCTTGAAAATTCGTCTGGTAGCTGTCAACTGTCACTGTAGTACATCATGTCACTCCTACATGATAGCAGCAGCAATCTTGGTATTCCATAATACCCTCCTCTCCACGTCATTACAGTTGATTACAATTCTACTAAAAATATAATGAAGTGATTGATGTTTTACGTTGTTTACCAGCTGAATATAACTGAGTAAGACACTTAAATCCAATAGAAAATACTACTTGATGGGTTTAGAAGGAATTTTGCATGTGTTTGTGTACCATAACTAAAGACTAAAGATGATCAATATCAAACTTAGCACTCCATGAAGATTTACTAGAAAATCTCCTGGACCCAATCTCAAACAGTTCATTAACTCTAAAGCTTTTACTCGTTTATGATATTAGTGCTGACTGTTTTTAATAAAATACGACAGGCTTAAGTTATTTTTTGTTCCCTTGCATCCCCAACGCCTGGGATGAGAGGGAGAGAAGTGAATGATAAGAAAGACGAATGATGGCAGGGACGCGAAGAAAGCCCGCCCCTGGAGTCGTGTGGCATGGCTAATAGTATAACTTGAACTTTCGTTGATTGAGTTGACGAGTAATGATTTAATCCAAAAAATTGACAGGCTGCCTCTAGTGGTTATTATTGCAATACATTTCTGATTCTTTCTCCCTCATCCTGTCACACGCACCACTTTTTGTTGAAAAGACATAGAATATGATATTTTAAAACTTTTATGAGACGAACGATGAAAATAAATCCTCTTTAGTAAATGAACATTTTATCGTGACCTGCTCGTGTTTACGATATAAACATATTGTCACCCAATTATCGGAAAGCACAGCCCGGGTTCTACGTAAAACCAAACTGCTAGTCAAGAATTCTTCCCTGCCAACAGAAGAAAAGAGTCGCATTACCAGATCGGAAGCTCATCCTCCTAGACTTTACGGACTTCCAAAAATCCACCAACCTGATGTGCCGCTAAGGCCCATTGTTAGCGCAATTGGCTCTTCTACTTACGCCTTGGGTAAGCATTTAGCTGGCTTATTACAACCACACATTGGCTCCACGGACTCCTACATCAAAGATTCCACTCATTTCATTCAGCAACTAAAAAGTCTCACCCTACAACCACAGGACCTCCTCATCAGCTTCGACGTTGTTTCACTTTTCACCGTGGTTCCGGTTCAAGAAACTCTCACGCTTCTCAAACGCATTTTCTCGGACGATATAGTTACATTACTCCAGCACGTACTAACCACAACATATTTCCAGTGGAACAATTGTTTTTACGAACAAATAGACGGTGTTGCCATGGGCAGCCCCCTAAGTCCGGTTGTAGCAAATTTCTTCATGGAATCATTTGAATCGACAGCATTGAACTCTGCTCCTCTAAAGCCGAAAGTCTACTTCCGCTATGTGGACGACACTTTTGTCATATGGCCCCACGGAAAGGAAGCGCTCCAAGATTTCCTCTCACACCTCAAAAACATTAATCACCGCATCCAGTTCACCATGGAAACAGAAAAATATGGACAGCTAGCTTTTCTGGACGCCTTGGTCAGCAGGAAGGCCAACGGCTCTCTTGTACACACTGTCTATCGCAAGCCTACACATACCGACCGCTACCTTAACAAGGATTCAAACCACCACCCTAGGCAGAAACGCTCCATAATGAAGCAGAAACCACAGGTTCCAAGAGGGAAAAGATAACTAGAAACTAATACAACAGTAGAGATCATAAATAAGCATAATGGGAATAAAAAGGGAATAAATGATATAAGAAACAAAGTTAAAAAGAATATTCGAAATAGCAATATAGTATAAATGAAGGAAAAATTGGACAGGAGTTGCTTCTGAGCACGTAGACAAGGCAGGAAACAGAACAATAGAACCGACATAAAGACGCCAGTAAAGTATGCGAAGCATAAGGAAAACTCAGCCAAGCATGATAGAATACGTTATGACGCTGAGAGGTCATACAACCCACAGGGGCGGAGAATATTACCGCTGCATAGGAAAGACATACGGAGGTGACCAATAAGAGAAAATTAAAGAAATAAACCCTGCCAATAAAATGTAGAGTAAACCACGTGATAAGCGTAAAATAGGAAAGGAATAGAAAATGGGCGGTGATAGGAAAGAAAAGCTAGGATAGAAGCTGAAAATACGACGGGGGAAAGAGCGTTACTCTGGTACTGAATACGACGGGGAGAAGACGTGTTATTGGAAGGTTACTCTGGTACTGAAGACGACGGGGAGAAGACGTGTTGTTGGGAACGTTACTCTGGTACTGAATACGACGGGGAGAAGACGCGTTATTGGAAGGTTACTCTGGTACTGAAGACGACGGGGAGAAGACGTGTTGTTGGGAACGTTACTCTGGTACTAAATACGACGGGGAGAAGACGTGTTATTGTGATAAAAGTAGGATCCGATGTCGCAGTCCGACTTAGAGTTATGGTCTTGAAGATAGTGCAAATATAGGGAATGAAAGGGAGTTCGCGAAGCAACGTAAAAACATCGTAAAGGAGAAAGGAAAATTAGGAAGACAACGCAAGTGTTAGCAAGAGAGCTACGAGAGCCAGGCTAAAGAAAAATAAAGGAATTGAGAGACGGTCAATACGACTTTTCATAACCGAACCCTGAGAAAGAGATCCCAGCTCACCGACAATTAGACAAAACACCCACCTTTCCACCTCACCGTCAAACCTTTCATACTCCATCCCTAACCAAGCACACAAAAGGACCAAGAACCGAAAAAAACCCACACCAAACTGGCACCCAACGTGTCCTAAACCAACTCTGAAGTTCGGCACTACGACAACGAGGAACATACAACTTTAGCATCACGACACCGGAGACGCACGCCGACGACCAGGGGACCGACCACGGCGACAACAGGAAGCAACAACTACAACTTCAGCATCTCGACAACGGAGAAGAACGCCATGGACGAGGGCATCCATCACGACAACAGGGACGTCACAACCATCGGAGCCAAAGGAGGTAAAAACAACACATCAGCACGAGTAAGTACACCTTAAACATCTTTCTACAAGGAGAAGAGACATAGGGCCAGCCAAGTAGTGCATCCGTAGACTGTCATTAAGTATATGCTACTGAGAAGTGGTAGAACGATAAAAGTAACAATGGCGGAACAATCACAGGAGCAAAACATGAACAGCCCAGCACAAGACATTAGTACTGCAACAGTAGTAAGCCTCACAACTACAATGCAACAGATGCTCCAACAATTTCAGAACAATATAGAAACTAGATTAGCAGAACAAAGTCAGCACATAGAAACTAGATTAGAAGAACAAATTCAGAACATAGAAACAAGATTAGGAGAACTAGAAGAACAAACCCAAAGACTAGAAACTAAAATTGTAGAGCAGAACCAGACCCTAGAAAATAGATTAGAAGAACAAAGTCAGAACCTAGAGACCAGATTAGGAGAACTAGGAGAGAAAACCCAAAGACTAGAAACGAAAATATTAGAGCAAAATCAGACCCTAGAAAAGAAAATAGCAGAACAAACACAAACTTTACGAAACCAGTTAGAAAGTAAACTAATAGAACAAAATAGACACCTAGAGAACATTAGGTTAGGACAGGCCACCACTCAGGCAGAATTCCTACACATGCGTACAGAAATGCATGATGCACAGCAGGACATTGTAAATATCAAAGAAAGAATAAATAACATGTCTAGTACTAGTAATAATGTGCATGCCCAGTTGAGCGATGAGATGCGAAATACCTGCGCCAGTATAGAAAATAAACAAAAGGAATGGCACGAGCAGACACAGTCTGAACTCATAATAATTAAAGAAATTCTGACGCAGGCGGCCGCAGCTCACCGGTCAACTCAAGTAACCATTGCAAACCATACGCGAGAAATGACAGTGCTCAAAGAGGCCATTAACGACCTTAGAATAACAAATGACCAGCCTCAGAGTACTGACATTCCGAACGTACCGGTTGGGCAGGGGATGTTGAACTCGTGCCAGAACACGCCTTCATCAGCCACCACAGATACATGTAATAGTGCGAATCAGGGTAGCATTTTCAATAATTGCGCAAATACAGGATACCCCTACCATTTTAACCTATTAAATGAAATAACCGTGCCAACATTCAATGATGACAGGGACAACGCGAAGCGTTATATAATGGACGTAGAAGCATATTTCACTCTTAAAAACATCCCAGAGGAATACAAAATGCTTATTATTAAGAAAGGCTTACAGGGACGATCACTCACGTGGTTTCGATTAGCAGTTGGTGACCATACCAGGTATGCAGAGTTTCGACAAAACTTTCTCACCAAATATTGGAATGGTGCCACACAATATGCTGTGCGGACCAAAATAAATACAGGGAAATATCTGCACAAGGGAACACAGATGGTTGACTACTTTCTAGACCTAGCACAACAGAGTAAAATGCTTGATCCGCCGATAGAGGATCACGAATTCATTAATCTGGTGATAAAAAATTTCCCAGAACATATAAAGAACCATTTAATAGTAGCAAGACCGAACACTATAAACGAGACGATCGAACTTCTGACGGCACTGCAACCAAGATGACGGACTCAAACACAGGACCACGAGAGGGCAGACCGGTATACAATGAACCGAATCTTAGTGGGACCAGGGCATACAACACAGGAAATGCCCGGAGAAATGACAACGCCCAGAATAGAGAACGATACAGAGACCATGTACCTGCCTTTGAACACAGAAACTACAATACACGCTACCAAAGACAAACCCGAGAAAATCCCCACCATTTTCAGGAACCACAACTACACAACGTACATTGGGTACGTACACAAAACCACAGCAAAGGAGAAACGGCTACGACAGGAACACAACAAGAGAGAGAAGATACAATGCTTTTAGGAGACCCTATACGAACGACATACCACGAGAAAATCCACCAGAACGTAATTGGACCAATAATGGACATTACCAGGAAAACCGACCCGCCGTGACAGACAACCGGACAGAACACATGAACAGTAGGGAAAACCAGCAAACGTTGAGGCAAGAAAACCCAGGCAATACATCTCCAACGACAGTATATAATAACAATGGCGCAGTGACACAACAGAAATGGTTTGCAAATCAGACGTTCGTCCCAACTACACACACATCTCTAAACGGCGCAACGAACACACTCCACCAGGAAAACTAGATACGGGTAGGATAATGTTCCCGAATCCGACCCCGAGGTATGTGAAACAAGATGGGGGAACTAATCGTCAATTTATCTTGCTTATTGTACCGAACTTAACCACTTCAATCATTCTGGTTTCGGATATTTTCGAAGCTTTGGAGTCCGAGATTCATTTTGAAAACAAGCATTTAAGTTGTTCTGTGGGTGGAGAAAAGGTAATTGTACCATTCGTTCATGAAAACAACAATAGTTCAAACGAAAGGCTACCTGCAGAGATATCTATAGGAGAGGAGGTGTTCTTCGTCCAGCTCGTTAACCAGAAGGTTTGCAACACAGAGAGGGATCATGTTCGTGCGACAGAGAGAGAAGATGACCAGGAAGGCGGAGTGTTTCAACTGCTCGGCTTCTGTGGAGATTACGCTCAACTGAAAAGAAAACTGAGTTTTCTGAAAGAACCTGTCATTCTCAACACGGATGAATTCCCCGAGCTGAAAAGACGATTGATGCATGAAAAATGTGAATTAGCTCATAATTTGAGTAATGAACAGCGAGAAAAGTTATATTTTGCGTTAGAGAAATACTCTCGTACGTTTTCTGAATCGTCTGGACTTTGCACGAGTTATGAACATAGCTTCGAAATAGATGAAGTAAAACCATTTAATTACAGATACAGGAAAATTCCTATAGCACGGAGGGAGAAGGCGGATAAAGTCATCAACCGAATGCTGAAGCAAGGGATCGTGAAGGAGTCCACCTATGTTCAAATTTCACCTATTTCCTGGGTTGTTAAGAAAAATAAAGATCTAAGGCTAACACTAGACAGCAGACACATAAATAAATTTGTTAAGGATGACATATTTAGAAGCGAAAGTACGAAAGTCTCATGTCTAAAATCTCGCGGGGAAAATATTTCACTAGCATTGATTTGACGTAATCATTCTGGCAAGTGCCACTGAAAAGCTCGTTACAGCCATACTGTGCGTTCTTGTATAAGGGAAAAACTCTCCAGTACACACGTTGTGCATTTGGATTTAAAACTTCGGGAAGTGCTTTGTTAAGGGTTACAGATGCTATCTTCAGGGACGAAGCTAAAGATTTCTTAATACAGTATATGAATGATTTCTTATTAATCAATTCTGAATTTGAAGAACATTTAAAACACATCAAATATGTGTTAAGGAAATTTCACGAACATGGCATAACGGTAAAATTGAAGAAATCCTCTTTTGTGCCAAAGAAATCGAATTTATAGGATATGTGGTGAGCGAGGAAGGGATAACTCCTAACCAAGCAAGGATAGAATCAATTTGGAATTTACCGTCACCAAAGAATACCAAGCAGGTCCGTCGACTGTTGGGAATATTAAACGATCAAGCAAAATTTGTTCCATTGTATGCCAGGGAAATAGCTCCAATTCGCGAACTAATCAAGAAGAAAAACAAATGGATATGGGGAGAAACCGAAGATAAATCTTTTCGGAGAATTAAGGAACTATTCACGAATTCAATTCTACTGAAACGACCTAGAGATGGAGTGCCCTACGAAATTTACACGGATGCTTCAACTTCCGGATTCGGTATAATATTGGCTCAAAAAACGAAGACAACGAGTTTGAAGTTATCAGTACAGCATCGAGAAGTTTAAATACTAATGAAGCAAATAATTGCATTAATCTTCTTGAAATATCAGCCATTTTCTTTGCCATACAAAAATTCAAGCAATATATCTATGGGAGGAAGATAATTGTGTACTCTGACCACTAACGAGCAGCAAGATAAGCAGATACGTACATGAAATCATGCGCTATGATATCGATGTAAAGCATGTTAAGGGAGCTGATCTCCTTTCAAGGACGAGTCGTGGGATGGATATTCTAGACGTCCACAACCAGAAGTAGTAACCATGCGATTCGACATTGATTTTAAGGAGGAGACTGCAGCTAAACTGAAAGATGTAAGGAAGTGGCAGGAAGAAGACTTTTCGCTTTCAGAGTTGCGAAAGAAATTACGAAGACATATGCCATGAGAGAAGGTATTCTTTATAAGCTGCATGGACGGGATCGACCACGGTCGAAGGTTTACATACCACAATGTTTGGAAACAGACGTTATCATGGATTTTCATCATTCGTTGGCGCACGCTGGCATTGACAAAACTTGTTTAACAATTTTGCAAAGCATGTACATCAAAGGTTTGAGAAGAAAAGCTCGTAAAGTAATATCTGCTAGTGACTTATGCCAGAAATGCAAATCGTTGAACGTAGCATACGACTACGAGACAAATCCAGTTATGCGAGATGCACCCAACATGTTTGTTTGGACATACATGGAGAGATGCCTGCTGGGAAATATGGTTATCGGTATATTTTGGTACTGGTAGACGTATTTTCAGATCAAGTGAAAATATATCCTATAAGAAATATTTGGACTCAGATATGCTTGAAGAAAATTTTCGAAAATTATATTCCGGAATGTGGGAAGATGAAAGCAATTTTGACTGACAACGCATCCATTTTTTCAAGTAAGAAATTTTCAAAGAAATTAGAAGAAAGTGGTATTACACTGTATCATTTCACAAGATATAGAGCACAGAGCAATCCTTGTGATAGACAGATTGAAGAGATTGGTATAACTGTTCGCGTTTTGGCAAACGAGACACATTCAAGTTGGGTAAAGTATTGCGAGAAAAGCGAACGAATTTTAAATTGTTCACCGAATGTCAGCCTGCAAGCAGTTCCGCAGGAAGTACACGAGAAGAAATTCTTTGAGGATGTAGGTGGGCTCGTTCCTAGCACGTTTCATTGCCGAAACCAACCCAAAATATCAATGGATGAATTGTACAGGAAAATAATCGAAAGGGCCAAGAAGCGAGCTGAAAAACGTCGCAGACAACATCGGAGAATACGCCGAAAAAAATGTATAATTAAGGAACATGATTTGGTTCTATTAAAAAATCACGCGCGATCGGATAAGCTGAATAAAATCTACAATAGGCTGTGCTTAAATTTCGTTGGACCATATAAGATAGGAAGAAAATATGGAACAGATTCTTATGAACTTTTGAATTTGAACGGAAAGATTTTTGGGAGGTACCACAAACAACTTCTTAAGCCGTACAAAATTTTAGAAGGCGATGATAACGCAACAAAAGAAAACTGACGTTAATTCGCGTAAAGTCAGAGAAATACGCGAAAAAGAAAACTGACCTCTATTAGATAAGGGTATTTAAGCAATGTATGATTAGATTCTATACTATATATAGTGATGTTAAACTAAGTTTAAGTTAAAAAAAGTTTGTTGTCATTCATGTTTACAGACATTAGTGTGCATTTTTGGGTGTGTGAAATTACTCAGTGTGTTGTGAAAGCTGAAAGAGAAACTGATTTTCCGGAATTGTAAGAAACTGTGCAGGTAGTAGATGGCCTGAACGAACAATGCCACTTGAGTGTGAAGGTCCTTAAAAATTAATGAAAAAACCATTCTTTCAAATTATGTATGTGTGAATGTAAGTATATGTGTATGTACTGTTAGTATGTGAGAGTATGGTTAATCCAATTTAACTCAATGATTATTGGAGATGAGGAAAAGGGAGTAAGAACCGAGCGAAAAGACAGAATTTCGATTTATAATTTAAAATCAGTATACCATTTTAACTTATAAATCGAAAGGGCATTTTGAAACGGTACTCTCTTCCTCAAGTTGATTATTAAACTGTTACGGAATATATAGAAGATTAATTCAATGTTAAGGGAATATATACATGTATTGAAACAAATATCTTGTGTGCAGTTTCAGGTTTGTTACGGACTCTGAGAGGTAGGATTTTTCCCCTAGGAAAACTGACCGCAACCATAAATTTTAAGGGTCGCACCCGGTGTTTATTTTCAAGCATATTTTTGACAGGAAGGGGACATCTTAGGTGGTCTAGAGTGAGGTTCTCGTAACTGGGACTCCATATGTGTTCTACCGACCAACTAATTAAAAATAATGAACTGAAGGGGGAAGCGAAGTGTCATATGACCTATCTGGGAACAAATACATATCTAAAGTTCAGTCGGTAGCTGAGGGTGGAGCTAGGCCGTCGTGCGACTGCATCCGGACAGAAATCGCGTTCATTAAAGCAGTTGGTGGCTAAGCCCAGTCTAAACCGTCTTGCGATAGCACCCGGACAGAAATAGCGTTCATTATGGTTATTTTTGCTAATGTGTGTTAAACTGAACGGACGAGTAAACTAAAGAAATCGCGTTCAATTAAAGGTAGTTAGCAGCTGGGTGCCAATCCGATGAGTCGTGTTATAGACACGGGAGTACAACCACGCCAGCGCGAAGCCTACCATTCAGAGTTCGCCTAATTAATATGTATTTCGAGAGTAATTGAAATACAACCGAGCGTTGTGTTTCTTTTCAAGTACCCTAACTGATCCACCCAAAACGCCCTGAATCAAGAGATCCTTGCCACAGATCCTAACATTCATGAATATTAGGATAACTCCGAGTGCAGCCGAGGACATCGATATTTTCAAATTATCACTGACGACCTTAGGAGTCAAGCCCCTGCCAAATAATTGAGCCGAACTGAGGGGCAACTCAACACACGACACGCAACAACTTTACGAATGTAAACACTTAAATTACTCTTAATGGTAATCATGTCTTCAAATAACGTATTCATAGAACAAATTTTTGAACTTAAGGGTGTGAAATATTGCCTGAGATATTTAACCTCCGAGAAGAAATGACTGCAGATGTAGGTATGTCCCACTATTTTGGGAGTATTAGGTCCATAAATTGTGCACCTTGACCTTAAAACGTAGTGTTTTAGAGTTCTGACTCTAATGAAACAAAAAGGGAATCACGAAAATAAATAGGTAGGTTTGTTTGCTAAAACTTGATACATATACTGGAGTTTTATTTTTGTAATTTGCGTCCTCCAATGTTAAGTCATACCGGCCGGTGAATGAATTGGGTGAAATGATGCTCAAATGAGTCCATGGTCCATGGAGCTTAGAGTTACCCGACATTCGTCTTTAAGGATAAGGGAAACCACCGGAAATAACCTTATCCAGGTAACTCAACCTGATCGTGATTTGAACTCGGGACCTCCTGTTGATATGTCCTCTAACCCAAGTATACTTAGAAAGTTAACTAAATGTACGTTGTGGTCAACTACATGTTATATCAACAATGTGGAGACTGAATTAACAATGCCATTCTACTCAGCTAATCCTTCCTGCTCATCTCTGGCAACAGACATTTAACACATATTATTTTATTTCAAATTTTCTCTTACAGAGATTTGTGACTTTGGTTCGGACAATGATTTAATAACATGCGATTGGACCAATAGGAACGGCACTACACTGGTATGGCAAACGGGATCAGGTTCACTGTCCAACTGGCTGGGGGGACCCAGCAAGGACGCCAGTAATGACGGTGGTGATAAAGGTAAGACATATGTGTACATCATAAACATTTATCTAATAAGTGGCATGAGTCTGAGCTTAATTCTTTAACTCATCTCACACGAGGTCAGTTGAAAAAGTTTCGGAACATTTGTGTCAATGGAGTGTTGGCATCCTTGCACGCACCTGCGTTTGATGTATGTCTGTTAGTTCTCATTCAGTGAATAAAATATTTCCAAATTTGAAACCCCCGTTTAAAGTACGAGGATTTGCAACGATAGACGAGGTAAAAGTAAATTCGCAAACGGTACTTCGCGTGATCCAGAAACAGATTCTGCAAGTGGAAACGACGTTGGAAGCGCTGTATCAATTGTGGAGGAGACCATGCTCAATAAGTAAAAGGTAAGCGGAGAAACATTTTGTGGAGAAACTTTCGAAACTTTTTGAATGGATCTCATATAATACAAACGTTTCTTATATTCTTAGCTCCTCTTAGTAGTTTGTTAAGGAACACATACATGCATGAGGAATACTGAAGGAAAACTGGGCCTAAACGTTGTTAGAGGGGCCAAGCTGAAGTACTTTAAATCGTTAGAAATCCAGTGTTAGTATATGAAAACATATTTTAACATAGCAACATTGTCTTAGAAAATGGACTGCGTGAATGTCTTAAAGTTAGTGAGTATATAACGTTACATGAGATAAGGGATATGAAGAACGTACTTCTATAAATTTAACTGAAGAATGCTGTCACGTTTTAGAACTGAAGCATATATCGGCATGAGTGCCCTAATCGGAATATTTTAATAGGTATATCAAATAGGTGGCTTGGTTAACGTGGTTTCACCACAATGTAAAATGCGAGTCAGTTGGTCATGTGGCCAAGGACTTGATGGAGACCAGCAGATCTTTGGTTCATATCGCGGCTATGGCATTACAGTTTTCAGTTTGACTTTATCTTTCGAAACCTTACGAATTCTGTTTTGGAGGCAAAGTGGATGACGAAGACAGGACATAGGCCCCACAAATCTGTTGCAAAACGGCTAGTCAACCTTACAGTATTGTCGCGAATGCATTTGTTGCGACGAGGCGGCGCGGCGACGCATTCAAAGAGACGGACAGTACAATGTGGAGTTAAAAGCTTGTCGAAACGGAGGGGGGGGGGGAAGAGAGACGGGTTTCTGGTGAATTTGTCTTTCTTCTAACACCGTCCTGATTGTTAGAGAATATTAGACGAATTTTCGGAATAGTAAGTAGCTATAAAAGGAGCCGCCGCCCGCCACTGGTGGACAGTTGTTAATTGAACACGCGTGCGTGAACAGCTGTGTGAACTTTGTTGTGGTCGTTGACCTTGCAAGTTGTATTGTGTATGTGACGTAATTTTGCTACCGTAAACGTTGACAAAATGTGCTTCTATGGAAATAAAGAGCAATTTTTAGTGTCTGTAACCTAGACTTATAATTTCACGAACCCTCAAAGTCACAGTATTGTTTAAATAGTACAAATATTTTACTGAATTTGGCTATACCTATATAATCTGAAGTGAGCCAAATAATCACGCAACAGATTAATTATTTTGTTTGACATAGCCATTAGTAGAAATTACCTGAAAATACGTCCAAGTATGGAGCTATGTGTACAAACGCATAGATGCTTTTAGCGATATCTGCAACTTACCTAAATGTGTAATTAGCTATATTCATTGGCATAACGGCAACAGCAATCTTAATAACATTTTACAAGTTTGCAACGCCAAAAAAAGAAAATGTATTATACTATATTAAGCGAACATGTTCCCTGTGACTTTACCTGTTTCAGGAGGTTATATCTTCTTTGAAACGTCGCTTTTAGGTGCCTCTCCTGACGTTCGAGCTGCACAAAATGCATTTATGGATAGTCCTGTAATGGGTTCCACTGGAGCAGAAGGAAAGTGCGTTGCTTTCAGGTGAGTATATTGTTTTCCGTACTTAATCAATTAGTTGTTTAAATTACCTGTAAATTCTATCGAAAACATTATGGAAGGTACTGTTTAGGTTTGAAAATATTGTAACGGGAGCGCTGGAACACCCTGTGAACCAGCTAGGAACGGAAGGCAGGGGGAGGACCGCGTTAGCCACACCTCCTCCTCGTTTGTCTTGTAGTGGTGACAGGCTGTGGTCAGGGGAAAAAATGACTGTGTCGCCTGTTTCTCCTACACCTGATTCTCGATCTTTCGTTTACTGGAATCTTCGCCTGGGAACCAGAAAAGCGGAGAAGTGGGCGATATTCCTATATAAGGAGGGTTACAGACGGACAGAGGTGTTGTTAGTCAGTCAGTTGGTTAGTGTGTGAGTGAGGACAGTTCTTGGTGTAAGAGTTAGTCAGTGACGTGTTAATGTACGAGAAGATTGTGCAACGGAAGACTGTACGTAACTGTGAAGGTGTACCGGAGCTTACGTAACCGCGAGTACAAGGAAATTGTAACGGGCGAACTGGTGAATTGTAATTGTTGCAGCACGTAATTCTGTGTAATTGGCAAGTGTTTAACTGTAAGTCGGTGGAAATAAAGAACATTGTTGAGTGGTGTAATTGGACTTTTTATTCCACGAACCCACAAAGTCACACTGGTGTCAGGAAGCGGGAAAACAACATCACCGAACATTACAACCATGGAGGCAGCATTAGAAAAGATTTTAGCGGAACTGAAAGAAATGAAGACTGCAACTGAAAACCTCGCTGCAAAAATAGTAGCGGCAAACAACAACCTCATCGCCGAGAAGATGGAACAAATGAAGGCCGAGTTAACCACGGAAATGAGAGCAGCGAATGACCGTCTGGCTACCGAAATGAAGGTGGGGAACGAGGCTCTCGCCGCAAAGGTTGAGGAACGGTTGGCCGGCGTGAGGGTTGACGTCACCTACCTGGGCAAGCGGAAGGGTCAAGTAGACGACCGCCTTAATGATTTAGAGGAAAAGGCCGACAACATCGCAAAACCCCTCACCCGCCTGACGGAGGAAAACCGGCCTTATGTGTGGACGGAGGACGCCGAAGACGCTTTCCAGCACCCGAAGGGGACCCTGTGCAGTGCTTCAATTTTGGGTTTCCCACAACCGGGTGGCGCCTTCATTGTGGACACCGACGCCAGCGACCATTGCATTGGAGGTGTCCTATCGCAGATCCAGGACGGCCACGAGCGCACAAGAGTGGAAGAGGAGGAGCGTGCCGCAGCAGTCCGAGTAGTTGTGGCAGTGCCTGCTGAAGGCTGGGATAGCGCAGGCCTGAGGAGGGAGCAGCTGGCGGACGCAGACTTGGGGCCACTCTTGAGGGAAGTGGACGCAGGGACGAGGCCAACCTGGGAGGACATCGCACCGAGGAGCGCCACCTACAAGTCGCACTGGGCCCAATGGGACTCGTTGAAGACCAGAGAGGGCGTGCTGTTCCGGGTATGGAAGTCACCCGATGGGAAGGCGCAGAGAGGACAGTTGGTACTTCCCCGGAGCAAGGTCCCGGAAGTCTTGGAGGAAGTGCACGCCGGTACTCCAGGAGGACACCTGGGAGCGAACCGAATGATTCACAAACTACGGCAGCGCTACTTCTGGCTCAGACTCCGAGCAGATGCTGGTGGTACACCTGGAACGCCTCGCACGCTACGATGGGGCTGTTCGAGGCGAACAGCTTTGAGGAGGGAGCAGTGTAACGGGAGCGCTGGAACACCCTGTGAACCAGCTAGGAACGGAAGGCAGGGGGAGGACCGCGTTAGCCACACCTCCTCCTCGTTTGTCTTGTAGTGGTGACAGGCTGTGGTCAGGGGAAAAAATGACTGTGTCGCCTGTTTCTCCTACACCTGATTCTCGATCTTTCGTTTACTGGAATCTTCGCCTGGGAACCAGAAAAGCGGAGAAGTGGGCGATATTCCTATATAAGGAGGGTTACAGACGGACAGAGGTGTTGTTAGTCAGTCAGTTGGTTAGTGTGTGAGTGAGGACAGTTCTTGGTGTAAGAGTTAGTCAGTGACGTGTTAATGTACGAGAAGATTGTGCAACGGAAGACTGTACGTAACTGTGAAGGTGTACCGGAGCTTACGTAACCGCGAGTACAAGAAAATTGTAACGGACGAACTGGTGAATTGTAATTGTTGCAGCACGTAATTCTGTGTAATTGGCAAGTGTTTAACTGTAAGTCGGTGGAAATAAGGAACATTGTTGAGTGGTGTAATTGGACTTTTTATTCCACGAACCCACAAAGTCACAATATGTATACTTACCATTCCTTTTGCTAAAGGATGAAGCATTTGTAGTGTGTTAATTTAGCTGCTCGTCTTGAATGGTGAACACACCATTACTAAATAATCATTACTAAATTAAGCACACCATTGCTAAAATGCTTCATTTTAATGTAGGATACAGGTCTCTGATATTCTTCTTCTTTTCTTGGTATAGAAAACAGTCATGTTCATTTATGGTCCTCTTGCCATTAGGCCATCATTCGAGTACCAGGCTGATTACCATTCCCTGAATTTCTCTCTGTGATCCATATCTGTTGTATTTGAACCCTGCAAACCACTTAAACAGCAACTCTTTCTTTCAAACTTCCTCCTTTGTGACGCCAACCACTAGCTGACCTTGAGCACGTGTTAATTTCTCACGGCAAACTTGCACGATCGCTGACAATACGTGCATACATATTGATGTACAGTAGTAGAGTACAACAAACCATTACGTAATATCTTGTAGCCTGCTTCCACCTTCATCTAATGTATTCCTATCCCACATTCTTGGTTTAATTCTTACCTGGTACTTAGGAACGTATTCGGAACTCTAAGTCTAGAAAACTGAGTGCTGTCTTAAATGCAATCTGGTGACAAAGTTTACGGGTTACTATATAATCTAAAGGTTGCATAAAACCAAATAAGGAAAAGGTGAACCACGCGGGGTATGTAAGGTAAACGGCAAACGTTGTGGCGGAGATTACAGATTATACAACATATATGTAAATCAGTTGTGCTATCTGAAGAATCATTTAGTTGAGAAAAACTGTTTTTATCAAATATACGGAATGAAGGACCACTTGAATGGATCAGAAGAAAAAATGTAATTCTCTAATAAGGAACACATAAAATGTTGATGAAGACGTTGTGTTAGCCTTTTATGGTTAATCTAATGATTCAGATGTCATAAACTAAATACTACGTAGAATTAAATTTCCGAGCTAAGCAAAACCTGCACAAAATGATGTATCTAGGACCATTAGCAACACATGTATTGGATACGTGGTATATTTGCTGCCATACAACTACCTCAAAAGAGCAAAAAACCTGCCCTCTTATTTTTGACAGCATCTTTTGGGTATAGAAAAGTGTCCATTTGTATTTCAAAATGTGCTATATTATTGTTTAAAACTGTTACAAATTAAGTGACTTGAGTTGTGCTCCAGTGCAGTGAAAATAGAGATGTGAGAAAGAGAAAGACTATATGATATTAGAATAAATAATAAATATCATTAAAGTTAAAGCAATTAAAATTATCAAATAAGAGTATAATAATTTGTTTGAAATCATTGAAGATGCTTATTGATATCACAAAATGCCCATAGTGTCATCTTTGGTAGTGAAAATGTCATGTCAGTTTCCCTCTACTTTGGCTGCATGAATCTTCTCGCAACATGTCACATGTCTAATTTGTGTTACAGCTACGCAGTAGATGGATTGAGTGCCGCGGGTCTACGAGTATTATTACATCCGCTCAACGAAGATGGACTTCCTGGAGGTTTCGATAGAGTTCTGTGGAGTACTAAGGATCCCACTAATCAAAAGTGGCTGGAAGCTGAGGTGCTCTATACATACAACATGGATCACCAGGTCAGATATGTGTTTAATCCAGTTGGATTTGATTAGTGTAAATGTTAAAATGGTAAAACGTATTATTCCAGAAAAAAAAAGAACGATACTATGATTAGTAATGAAGCGCATCCTCAAGTCTTTCAAGAGGAAAAACCAATAGTTCCTGCCTAATAATATTTTAATTTCTCCAAATACAATTTCAAAATGTATTTGCAAGCATCCGCGGTACTGTGGACAATTCGACAGCTACTTAAGCTGAATGACTGGATCTACGATGCTTCGTAGGCGGCCCGGGTTCGATCCCAGGCGACCGCAAAGTGAGATTTGTGATGGACAACACGGCGCTGGGGTGGGTTTTCTCCGAGACCTCCGGTTTCCCCCGCCATCTCTTTCCACCGGTGCTCCATCTTCATCTCATGTATCATCAGTGTCACCGCCTGCGGTGCCGTATACAGTAAAAGCGGGCGTTAAACACTACACATTTCATTTACGATGCTTCGTAAGTTTCCGCAAACAATCGCGACTGATTTTGTCACATAAACTGTATTTAGCCTGTGAACTAAGGTTTTTTGAAGTACTTTTGTAGAACTTTACGTAGTAACTTAAGTAGCCATTTTATGTACTTCCTTTAAGAACATTTCCATTGTATTGTAGCTATGTATTTAGTGGCGACAATTACGAAATTCTTACGAAGTTTTAAGTCATTAGCTAGAGAGTAAGAGTGGCATACTTCATCATTTTAGGCTAATAACTCAAACGGTGTGGGCCTACTCTACGAAATATTGCATCATCTGAGTGAAGAAGGGAAGCAGAAATATGTCCGCTTGTAGTATGAACAGTCTTGCAATAGACAAGGGTCTACGTGTTACTGTACAATAGAAAGAGTAATAAAGTGTAGCCTTCGTTCTTTGAGTTATTATTCTCTCTTATTTTAATGACAATTATTACTTGGAGCTTACCTCGCTTGAAAGTCACGTCTCGCTACTAGACCTACGTGTGACTGTACAATAGAAAGAGTACTAAAGGGTAGCCTTCGTTCTTTGAGCCATTATTCTCTCTTATTTTAATGACAATTATTACTTGCAGCTTCCCTCACTTTGAAAGTCACGCCTCGCTACTGGACCTACGTGTGACTGTACAATAGAAAGAGTACTAAAGAGTAGCCTTAGTTCTTTGAGTCATTATTCTCTCTTATTTTAATGACAATTATTACTTGGAGCTTACCTCGCTTTGAAAGTCACGCCACGCTACTGGACCTACGTGTGACTATACAATAGAAAGAGTACTAAAGGATAGCCTTCGTTCTTTGAGTCATTATTCTCTCTTATTTTAATGACAATTATTACTTGCAGCTTCCCTCACTTTGAAAGTCACGCCTCGCTACTGGACCTACGTGTGACTGTACAATAGAAAGAGTACTAAAGAGTAGCCTTAGTTCTTTGAGTCATTATTCTCTCTTATTTTAATGACAATTATTACTTGGAGCTTACCTCACTTTGAAAGTCACGCCACGCTACTGGACCTACGTGTGACTGTACAATAGAAAGAGTACTAAAGGATAGCCTTCGTTCTTTGAATCATTATTCTCTCTTATTTTAATTGCAATTATTACTTGGAGCTTACCTCGCTTTGAAAGTCACGCCTCGCTACTGGACCTACGTGTGACTGTACAATAGAAAGAGTACTAAAGGGTAGCCTTCGTTCTTTGAATCATTATTCTCTCTTATTTTAATTGCAATTATTACTTGAAGCTTACCTCGCTTTGAAAGTCACGCCTCGCTACTGGACCTACGAGTGACTATACAATAGAAAGAGTACTAAAGGGTAGCCTTCGTTCTTTGAGCCATTATTCTCTTTTATTTTAATGACAATTATTACTTGGAGCTTCCCTCACTTTGAAAGTCACACCTCGCTACTGGACCTACGTGTGACTGTACAACAGAAAGAGTACTAAAGGGTAGCCTTCGTTCTTTGAGCCATTATTCTCTTTTATTTTAATGACAATTATTACTTGGAGCTTACCTCGCTTTGAAAGTCACACCTCGCTACTGGACCTACGTGTGACTATACAATAGAAAGAGTACTAAAGGGTAGCCTTCGTTCTTTGAGCCATTATTCTCTTTTATTTTAATGACAATTATTACTTGGAGCTTCCCTCACTTTGAAAGTCACACCTCGCTACTGGACCTACGTGTGACTATACAATAGAAAGAGTACTAAAGGGTAGCCTTCGTTCTTTGAGCCATTATTCTCTTTTATTTTAATGACAATTATTACTTGGAGCTTCCCTCACTTTGAAAGTCACGCCTCGCTACTGGACCTACGTGTGGCTATACAATAGAAAGAGTACTAAAGGGTAGCCTTCGTTCTTTGAATCATTATTCTCTCTTATTTTAATTGCAATTATTACTTGGAGCTTACCTCGCTTTGAAAGTCACGCCTCGCTACTGCACCTACGTGTGACTATACAATAGAAAGAGTAATAAAGTGTAGCCTTCGTTCTTTGAGTCATTATTGTCTCTTATTTTAATGACAATTATTACTTGGGGCTTCCCTCGCTTTGAAAGTCACGCCTCGCTACTGGACCTACTTGTGACTGTACAATAGAAAGAGTAATAAAGTGTAGCCTTCGTTCTTTGAGTCATTATTGTCTCTTATTTTAATGACAGTTATTACTTGGAGCTTCCCTCGCTTTGAAAGTCACGCCTCGCTACTGAACCTACGTGTGACTGTACAATAGAAAGAGTAATAAAGTGTAGCCTTAGTTCTTTGGCTGAACCTACGTGTAACTATACAATAGTGTTGCGAACCCAATCGCAATGAGGCGGCTTGCGCACACAAAGGAACTCTCGCCCGATATGACTAAACGTTGGACGACGTAAATTACAGAAAAAGAACTGATATAACGAGCCTGCAAAAAGAAGATAAGAAGACCGAATTAACAACAAAAAGGAAAGCTGCAAATATTATTTTGGCCGCGACAATGACCGCGAAGATGGCCGAATTGACCACGGAAATGAAAGCGGCGAATGAGACCCTCACCGCAAATTTTGAAGAGCAGTTGGCCGACGTGAAGGAGGACGTCACGGAACTGGGTGAGCGCGTCGAATACCTGGCGAGCCACGTTAACGACCTGGAGGGAAAGGCCGACAGTAACACCAAGTCCCTAAACGCCATGGTAGAGGACATCTTCGGCAGGAAATTGAAGGACTTGAAGGCCGACGCGCAGAGGACGCGACACAACATCTGCACGCGTGAAACCTCCTGAATACGACGGCGCGACAACTTTCGAAGTCTTCCGCCGTCAGTTCGACACGGCGACCAAACACAGCAAATGGTCACCAGAGGAAGAGGCCGCACAACTAATAGCCAGTCTCCAGGGACGGGCTAGAGAAGTCCTCAACGCGGTACAGAAAATGGCGGCGCCCAAGGACATCTGAGGTCCTGGAGAATCGTTTGGGAAGCCACCGCTTAGCCGCAGCGTACCGCAGCCAGATGAAGTCAAGGTCACAGCAGCCATGGGAGACGCTGCAGGAGTTTTCTCTGGCAATTGAGCAGCTGGGTTGTAAAGCCTTAGTCGACCTCCCACCGGAGTTCATATCCCGGGAAGCCGCCTACAACTTTGTCGACGGGGTACGAGACACGGAGATTCGTCAGCACCTAATGCTCGGCGATTACAAAACTGTCCACGAGGCCCAAACGGCAACACTGAGAATGGAGGCGGCCAAGGTGACAGCTATCCCGACGTCGAAAACAAAGTGTGTCCGCTACACCGGAGACAGAAGACCAGCCGAGGGACGCCGGCGAAGACCTAGTGGCCTATGTTGGGGGTGTAGTCAGCCGGGACACCTGGAGAGAGACAGCCGATACCAGGAAGAGGAGCCGGAAGAACCAGTCAGGCCCGTCGTGGAGAGGGGCACGTTGGCGCCATCACCACCATCACCTCGAGTGACACTGCGCGCCGTCAGCCGGCGTGTGGATGACAGCCTCATCGCGGACGGTTGGATGAGAGGAAGCCGTGCCGCGTGCTGGGTGGACACCGGGGCGGCCGTGACCATCATCAGACCTGACGTGGCCAAGGGTTTGCCGACGAGGAAGCCGAGCAGACCATAGCAGCTTGTGATGGTATCGGGCGACACCTTGGCAGTGGAGAAGAAGGCCGTACTGAAGTTGACTTTGGGACGGAGTGCCGTGCGTCTGTGGGTGTTCGTCGTGGAGGTGGCTGAGGAGGTGATACTGGGACTGGATGCCCTCTGGAGCCACGAGGCGATGGTTGACGACAGCAGGAAGGTCCTGCAGCTCAATGGAGAAGAGGCCATACTCCGGCAACCCGAAGAACGCCTTGGAATCTGCAGGGTCATCTTCAAGGAAGACGTGTGTCCCCGCAAGAAAGGAGGTGGTGGTGACGGCGAGACTGGTAAGACAGCGAATCAAGAATATTGTTGCCGTGCTGAGAGGTGCCAGTGAGGTTGCTTAACCTAGCGGACATCGATCACGACGTCCAGGCTGGAACGGCGATGGGGACGTGCGAGCCCGTGGTAATCGTGATAGCAATCCACAAGACGGAGCCGGTGCCAACGCAACACCTGGGACCCTGACTGGAAGGCTTACTGGAGAGGGCGACCAATTATCTGACCGCAGAACAGCTCGAGAAAGTTCGACAACTGCTGAGACGATCCCAGCGCGTCTTCAGCCAAGGCAGAGAAGAACTACTGCGTCACCTGGCGAGAGCTACTGGCGATAGTAAAGGCCTTGGAGCACTTCCACAGTTACCTGTACGGTCAGCCATTCCACCTGAGGACTGACCACTCCGCTCTAACTTGGCTACTGAGGTTAAAAACCCTGGAAGGTCAGACAGCACGTTGGGTTCAGAGGCTGCAGGAGTACGACTTCACCTCTGAACATCGTAGGGGAAAGAGCCACGGTAAAGCAGACGCCATGTCCGGAAGACTCTGCCCAGAGGATTGCGGCCAATACACAAGAGTGGAAGAGAAGGAGCGTGCCGCAGCAGTCCGAGTAGTCACGGCAGTGCCTGCGGATGGCGGGATAGCGCAGGCCTGAGGACGGAGCAGCTGGCGGATGCAGACTTAGGACCACTCTTGAGGAAAGCAGAGGCAGGGACAAGACCAACCCGGGAGGACATCGCTCCGCGGAGCGCCACCTATAAGTCCTACTGGGCCCAATGGGACTCGCTGAAGATCAGAGAGGGCGTGCTGTTCCGGGTATGGGAATCGCCCGGTGGGAAAGCGCACAGACAACAGTCGGTACTTCCCCGAAGTAAGGTTCCGGAGGCTCTGGAGGGATTGCACGCCTGTAGTTCAGGAGGACATCTGGATCGTCTGGCCCACTACGATGGAGCTGTTCGGGACGACCAGCCTTGAGGAGGGAGCAGTGTCGCGAACCCGATCGCGATAAGGCGGCTTGCGCACACAAATGAACTGATAGGCGGACAGTGTGGAAATAAAGAGCCTGTAAAAAGAAGATAGCATGCAGATAAAGGTATGCCGAAACAAACAAACTGAGATAAATCGAAATTTCTGCTGACTTCCGGACTGATAGAGATTGTTCGGGTTCTGGTTTATTTTAGAACAATCTAGAATTACGAATTAGGTATTTAAGGACGTGACGTCTCGCAAAGTTAGGTAGTCGTAAAACCGTGAGTTGTGAAACGGTGTTGTAACGAGAGCTAATGATGTAATCTGTTGTCACGGTTTGTTATTGTCATCGAACTTGGTAGACTGATGGTGTACATAACGTAATGCTGCTGTAATCTATAAGAGTATTTCTACGAAAATAAAGGAGATTTTGAATTTCTGCAACTCGGCCTTTTAATTCTACGAACCCACAAAGTCACAATAGAAAGATTGCGAAAGAGTAGCTTTAGTTCTTTGAATCACTATTCTCGCTTATGTTGATGAATATTATTATATGCAGATTGCCTCACTGATAGAAAACAAAACAAGAAATTTTCTAAACAAGAAAGTTTCCAAGTTGGTTATATAGCAATTTGTCCATGGACAGTTGAACGCTCATAATACTCGTGAGTTAAATGAATTCCTAGAACTAAATATCGTAAAAGGGTATTTTCTGGTTGGAAACTAGTTATGCAAATTTACAGCGCCTGAGTTTAGTGTAACATCGACTATTTTCAATTTTGGATACTTCTCCTTAAACTGTTTCCTCTTTAAGAATAACGATGAGCATGCCATATTGTGGAAAGGACGCAAAAAGTTCGCCTTAAAGCTTCTTTATTCTCACAAAAAAAACCTTTAACTCAGTGCTAATGTACAATCCACCTCTGTTTTACAGAAATGCAATACCTAGGAACATCTGTACAACGTACCTTTAAATTTATGTAGCGCGTACCCTTTGTGCTGTTAATAATCTTTGGGACCTGCACACGGAGCTACACGTGTTACACAGGTGCTGACCGAGACTCTGACCCTTTTCTTCTGCTTTCATGTATCTGCCGGCCACGGTAGTCTTTTGGAATGAAAAGCCTCTGGAATTTCAGTCGCGATCCTTTTTTCTTACCTTTTTTTCGCAGTAATAATTGGACTAACTTCTTGGTCTCAGCTGTCCTTGAACACCTGTTACTTTTCTCACGGCAATGTGCTTCATGCTTGTGACATCAGTCAGTAGGTATCCTTGAGGATGTGTTACTTCTTCCTTCGTTGGTCAGCCGGCAGCCGACTTTAAGCGCGTGTTTCTTTCTGGCGGCAGACTTGCGTAATCGTCGATGTGACAATACGAGATATAGTCATTTCAAATGCATGTTACTGTAATTGTTCTACTGCTTTCACAACGACAAAAATGATCTTTCATCGAAGAACTAATATTTTATTCATTGAATGTTAAATCAGGTACAGAATTAATTAACCAAATAAATTGATTTTTTGAACTAATTCTTGGTTTCTAACTTTTAGGTTATCTTCGAGGGGTTGGCAAAAGAATCCTCTGATGCCTACAGACGATACAGAGGCTACGTGGCTATAGATAATGTGGTACTTAAACAGGGAGCTGAGTGTAAAGGGCACTGCACATTTGAAGGTGGCTTTTGTGGCTGGACAAATGATGATGATGATGACTTTCAGTGGTCTTTGGTAGGTATTCTGTCAGCTTATAGATCATGAGTTTAGTCGAGGTAATACTCACATATAATCAGTACTAGTTCATTGAGTACCTAAAATAACAGTGAAGTTTTAACAAACTGTGTTATAAACAAGAACCGTGCATTAGAGAAAGTGCAAGAGTATACACATATTTTACACTAATAATAATGTAAAATGTTAACGTTCTAGAGCCAAGCCATACACTAAAGAATGTAACAAGTTTGTTCCAAGAATTGCCCCAATTACTTACTAGAAAATTTATTAGTAAAATTGTAGAGCAAAAGTAGAAAATGTCAAGGTGCGTTGCACAAAAAAGCCTTACTATTTTGCAACAACCAAAATACTTATATTCATTTGATGTGGAATTTTATTGTGTGTTATTTATGTACCTAATGAGAATCTTCATGTAAACTGCTCTCTCAACATCAGTTTCCATGAGTACACTGCAATATGGCTTACGAGAGCTAGTTAAAAATGACATACCAACTTGATAATACATATCTTATAAACTTCAGGGCCGTGGGAGTCATAATCCATCTACTGGACCAGCAACAGATAGGACTAGCTTCATGCATGGTGGCCTAGAGGGTGGATATGCTTACATTGACTCGTCGTACCCCAGAAGGCCAGGAGACGTGGCACGTCTGTCTAGTGTTGAATTTGAACCAACAGGTAATCAATCGTATGTTCATGTCTAAAATTAAATATAAATTGATTCCTATTGGATAGAAGCGGGGAACAATATGATTTGAAAAACCTCATTGGCTGGGTTGCTACACCACCTCCAAGTGACATGAGCCAGTTTCGTATTACTTCTGTGAAAACTTTAACTATCTAATTATAAAATAGACTGTACCTTCCTGGTAATCCCAGATAACTCAAATGTGTCACCCTTTTAATAGACAGTCCATTAATTTTGATCACTGGGTTTCGCTTTAACTGTCCTTTGAATATGACGTACGCTGATTTTGCTTGTGCCACTTCCAGTTTTACATTTCTGCACCATTCTTCTACTTTGTTCATGATTTTCTTCGCTTTTGTTTCGATCTCTTGTCTACTATCAGCTTCCAGAAGTATCACCACATCATCAGCATAGGCGATTACATACTTTGTATCCGGTAGTTCTAGTACCTTTATCAAAAAGGGTTCGATTAGGATGTCCCAAAACAGAGGCCGACGTATGGATCCCTGCGGGCATTCTTTCGTGATTTCTCTGGTAATCCTACAATCATCTCCACTTACATGAACTCTTCGATCCGTGCAATAATTCTTTAATATGCTTACCAAAGTAGGTGGATATCCCTGATTTCTCAAAATGCCAAAAAGTGCAGGCCACCACACATTATCAAATGCTCCTGCAATGTCAATAAAAATTGCGATGACGTATTTATTGTTGGTAGTTTCTACACCTTTTATTATTTCTTTTAAAGCGTCTTCAGTAGATTTCCCTTTTCTAAACCCATACTGTTTGTTTGTCATTCCCAACATTATCCTAAATTCAGTGATCCTGTTATATATGAGCTTTTCTTGAACTTTTCCTAGTGCATTTAATAAGCATATGGATCGATATGATTTAGGTTTCGTTGGGTCCTTATCCTTTGCTTTCTTTAATATAGTAACATTTGCCTCCTTCCAGTAATAAGCGATTCTGCCTTGTATAAGACAGCCATTTACCAAGCTGGTCAGATAGGTCCTATTTGAAGTTCTAAGTTTTGTATGACTTCTGTTGTAATACTGTCTGGTCCAGGTGCCTTCTTTCTCTTCATGTTTCGAATAGTAAGCCTTACTTCCATTTCATCAAAGGGATATATTACGTGATCATTTACATAGGGACTATTATATATCTCTCTTTTCACCTTCCTTGCTATCCGATGGCAGAAGTTTATTTAGAAGAACGTTTACAGATTCCACCCAATTCCTTGTATATGTACCATCATCCTTTTCCAATGTAGAAATGACTTCAGGTGCTCCTATTTTCTCTGATATTATTTTATATGAAATTCCCCAAACTTTATCTTCCATATAATATTCCATGTAATTTTCCGATGATGTTATTCTCGTTCTTTCTATTTCTTCTTTGTAGTGTGCTTTTACCTGTCGGTATATTTCCAAATTTCTCCTTCTCTCCTGTGCAATAATTCTCCTTTGGTATACTCTTCTAGATTTCCGAACTCGACTTCGTAATTTCTGTAAATGCTCATTCCAAAAGTTATGATCATAATTACTTTTAACTCTAATATTCTTCAAAGATTTTCCCATTGCACTCTGAATATTCGTTGTTAGTTGTTTTGCATTCCTGTCAATATTTAGGTCCTCCTCTCTATATGTTGGTATTTCAAAATTAGATCTGAATATGTTCCAATCAGCGTTCTTCATCACATATCTTACTGGTCTCCTATAATTCCATGTATACTCTTCAGCATTTACTAGTTTACAATCAAATTAAATCAGATTATGATCACTTGAAGTTAGATTTTGCCCAACCTTCCAATTACAAATTTTATTGCCTATATACCCTTTTGTTAGAGTCAGATCAATATTCTCAGACGCTCCTGCCTGACCCTCGAAGGTGAAAGGGCTATTTGGTTGATTATGAAGTGTTAATTGGTACTCCATAATAAAGTCCTCTATTAATTTCCCTCTGTCATCTGTGATCTTACTCCACCACCATGAAGATTTTGCATTGGCATCCATTGTCAAAATTACCGAATTGTGTACAAAGGTATCCAACACAGTTTTGGTTCTATACAAATGTATCTCGGTAACATCTCTGTCCTGATAATACTGATTACACAGAATAAAAGTTTTTCCTTTGTACTTTAATTCCGCACAAGTAGTCCATTCATCACATAACTGTGATATTTTAAGTATCTGTATATTTTTATTTATTACAAGAATCACCGCCATAGGATGCTCTCCGTGCATAATTGTTCTTGCAACGACTGGCATATGAATCAAACGTCCACGTACCGTGTATGGTTCTTGTAAACAGACCACGTCAAGGCGCATTTCATCTATTAACTGTCTCAATTCAGTCATGACCATTTGACTGCGTTGTGCATTTAATTGTCCAAAGCGTAGGATTGTATCCGCCGTATGTGACTTTATTTGATCTTTATCCGTAATCGGTCCTAGCAATTAGCCTGTTCCAATACATAGAGTATGTAGGGCAGTCCTTAGTTCCTGGATGTTTACAATTGTTTTGAGGTTGTTTCCGGGTTTCTGGTTTATCTTTTTGTTCACCATATCGTTTTTCCCTTTATAGGTCTCTATAACTACATGGTATGCATACCGGGGCTTGTTCTACCTTTTGGCAATCCTTCTTCTCATGGTCTTGTTCTCCACAATGTGAGCATACATTCTGATTTCGCGTGCAATATTTGGCAACATGGCCCAGGTCCTGACATTTCAAGCATCTAGCAACCGTTATGAAATCCTTAACAGTAATGGACTGGAAACCTATATATACCTGTTCTTTTGTTATCAGCAGTCTCCTCAAGTCGGGGGTTACTTCTAACACTAGATGTACATATGGACGATTTTTAAGCCCAGTTTTGAATTCCATTTGCACCTTTTTTTCAAAGTCCTCCCACTTCATCTCATCCAAATTCTGTTCATGGAGATTTCTTTTCACTTCTTCCTCATTTTCATTCCTCAAGACATTATACAAGATAACCAGAAGATTTCTCTTCCTTTGTGGTTCAATTCTCAAATCTTTATCTGTGAGTGTGTCACAGTTTGTAATTTTCATCACATCCTCTTTCGTTTTTGCTTCTAAAATAAGATTCTGTTCTGTCGTCCTGATATTAACTACTTTTATTTTTTATTTTACTGGATTTAGATGTGTCGTAACTATTTGTGCAATTTCTTTAACACTTTGCCCCCTCTGTGAGGAAATGAAGATAGTATGTTTTGTATTTTCTATAGTTTTCTGAATTCTTCTTGTCCCCTCGCAAATCTTAGGAGTCAACGCAACTTGTGCATACGTCATTTCTGGTTGCTGTGTTCTTATCTCCTCTTTACGTATTTTAAGTTCGGCTTTTAACTGTACGTTTTGTAGACGCACTTTATCATATATTTTGGTAAATTCAGTCAATAGGTTATACATTTTGGTTTTGTTTCCTACCGATAAAGTCTTATCAGCAGCCACCATGTAATTGATATCTGCAATGATATCCGTTACACATCTGTCTGTTTCACTATCTCTGATATTGGCATTATGACTAGCACTGATATTTGTATTAGTATTGTCTGGCACACTGTCTTTCCTTGTAGTTCCAGTTTGAGGAGGTGATCTAGATAGAGATTGCCTACTTGGCTTAAAAGGATCCATGTCTGGATTCTCTTCTTCACTCCTATACGTTTCCTTTGGGATTCCCTTTCTGTCCTTCCACATTTTGCTCCTCTCAGCCAGTGAGAATCCTTTCACTGCCCAGGGCGGACGACATGGACGTGGAAGCTCCTCCAAGTGTTGCTTTGTAGAACCTCGACAGCGATACCGCTACGCCAAGGTTCTGGGCACTTCAGCACTTGGGGTCCCGCCCAAGGATAAATTGTAAAACTTATATAGTGTAGTACCAAGAGTCAAATTATTATTCAGTAGAAACAAACATGTGATAATAGATTAAGTTAGATTGAATTGTTAAATTTCTTTTGTTAGAAGACTGTGAGCAGAAATAGGATTAGAATATATTGTAAGCTACCGGAAACAGTAGCTGTAGATTAGTTTAGATAAGTAATTAACTTTCATAATATAATATGTATCTGCAAAATGGGATGTACTTAATAAATAAACCATAAAAATGAGAAATAAAATCGGTGGATGTTATGCCTTGGTTTAGAAACTAGATACCAAGGCATAGTAATGCAGATTTTGTTTTGTACCTTCCTGTATTTGTCTCACTACAACAGGACCTTTGCTAAGACGTAGTGCCCTACAGATGAACCTCGCATTTGTAGAAGAAAATGACAGCTGTAACTGGAATAGGATTAAATATACAGGCGAGCTAACATTTTGATTTACAAATGTTGAGAACGTAGTCATTTACAACCACAGTCTACGACACAAAACATATATAAAAATGATTACCAGGAAAGAAAATGACGAAACAGTTATCAAACTCTGTGAAAACACTACACATAACGATCACAAAATGGTCCTTGATAATTTGTGTACAACAGTCGCCTAACATTTTACTTTAAACTGCATATTTGCTTTCGGAACAATCGATTGCATGGGGCAGAGAAGTGAGACAACGGAGCAAGTATGTCAGTAGAGCCCGGAACCAACACGAGATTTTACTTGGCCCCTGGTTTGTAGAAAGAGAAAGAAATACGTACTCACATCTCTTTCTAATCCGCTCCGCCAGACATTAGTGGCGGATGATCCTTCTTCGTCCTCCAAATTTGGTTCCTCTTCCCCTTCTTCATTGTCAGAAATTTCAAAATATTCCTCACGTTCACTATCTGAATCACCTTATAAATTAATTATGAACCTATCACTAATTTCATCTATTAATCCATCTTTTTCCCAGTAAAACTTCTTATTTATTTCAACGTGTTGACAAGCTTGCCGCCAATTTTGTTCGGACACTTTACCTACTACACTATGCTTATGTGTTTCGTGCCCATATACGTTCTATAGCATTTGAATCACAATAATACGGATCTATTTCATAAATGTTGAGGCGTTCCTTTTTCAGCTTCCTTAGTTCGTATAGTACAGCTTTGGTGGAATGCGGATCAAATTCAATATAATTGTCATAGACCCATAAGATGCGTTGTCTATTACTATTGGGGGGAATGTTGGGTAACAACCGATTAATAAACCAAATTTTAAAATTTTCACTATCTATTTCTTCGTGTTAGTCGTTGCTTAATTTGGATTTAAAATTAAGAAGACGTTGGGAACGAAACCCGTCGAACTGGATGCGTAGTGGAAATTCAAAATCTTCCTCTTCATTTTTCCACACTTTGTTTTTGCATAATTTACATTGACCACGTTTCATCTAACTAACTAATAGGGGCACCGGAAACCCTTATCTCTGTGATTTTTCTTAGAAACGCGAATTTTTTGTACAACGTCTGGCCGTTCCGCGTACAAATCTAAATGTCATTACATTCTACACAGATGTAGTTGACTTTATGCATTCGTCTATAACAAATTTATGGCCATTGATCATAATTTGCTTATCATCTGATCTTATAACTTTTCCCTTTCTTCCCACGCCTCCTAGAACTAACGTAGACACTAACACCATTCCCAACATTCTCGAATTCTAAAAACATGTTTCACATTTCCAATACGTCAACAACCAATGTATATGACTCGCCTGCTTGTGCTTACCCTCATAGCACAGCATACAACACAACTTTAAATAGGGACTAACCATTTCAAGGAAAGAAACCCGGCGCCCCTAGTAGACGAGATTAGTGCAGAAAGTGCAGTATAGTGACAGGGAGGCGGATGGGCGGTGCCCATGACAGACAAACATCACTCAGTATACCAAATCCTATAAGATTTATTGACAAAAGTAGAATATCAGAATGGGCTGTGTGTCACAAACAACTACAGGCAGGTGTCGAACCCACATTTCGCCTCATTCCCCTAGTGCTTTCTTTGCCACACGACGGACATAGTGGCATATTTATTCATAAACTACAGAAGAACATATATTTACTAGATTTGCTAATTTATTGTGATAATACTACATTATGTCTGTACATATGCCTTGTTACAATTACAATATACATTTTGAAGATTTCAAACGAGAACGACCTTCTGCTCTCTTCCGGACATGCTTTCTATGGGAAAAAGCTTCTCTCTACAACGTATCATGTGACAGGGGCCAAATTTAAATTAAAAGGAGGTGCTACTGTTTATTTTTATAGACTTGTAGTTGATCCCTAATTTTGCACAGATTGCAATATGCATAGCAAATGTGGCCGACGTTGACCGTCTATACCTCGCTGGCCAATACTCAAACAGAGCGCTCTTGTGTACCGGCAGCAAACGTTTTCGCTATTCTTCCCGTAATTAAACAACACATCAAGTATTCCCAAACTGTTTAAAGCCATATAACAACAAACACGGTTTCCAATCCAGCAACTCTCTTTGCTACTTTGTGGATATTTTCCCTTTTTCTATGGATGAAGCTGCTTCACTACAAATTCGTGACATTGTGTGCACACTACCAACAGCACAAGATTACAGAGCTAATTCCTTGGGTTTTCAAGAATCTACAGTTTCCCCATATCCTGATTTGAAGAGATTTCGTAAAAACCTGTTCAGAGTAAATATAATTTTCCTGCCCTGCGAATGAATCACTTCAACTTTCTTGATTGAAAACTCATTTGCCCCAACTTCGACGGACATGTTCACTGTAAAAAATACATGTGTATGACAATAATTGAATGTAATATTAACAATACTCCAGATCGAGTCCAACATACGACTTAACTATGCCATTCACTTTAACAAACCAACACCTCTACTCTGAAAACGAACTAAACATGAACTGGGTCAGAATGAAACATGCAGTGCATTAGCCGGGATTTGAACCAACGATCTTCTGGTTCCCGTGCAGCCGCTCTAACCATTGAGCTACTATGGCCAACATGCCGAATGACATGTAAGTCGCAATTAAGGTAGTTGTCTCATGTGTTTATGAGAACTCCTAGTGGTTTACCGGGAAAACACACGAGTCAGTTGGAGAGTTTAATGTCATACCCGGACCTTAAAGTACTTACAGCATAGTAAGTCGTCATTAAGGTAGTTGACTCATGTTTTTGTGAGAATTCCTGGTGGTTTACTCCGAAAAAAAGCGAGTCAGTTGGAGAATTTAAAGTAATAGCTGGGCCTTAAAGTACTTACAGCATACTAAGTCGTCATTAAGGTCGCTGCTTCATGTGTTTGTGGAAATTCCTAGTGGTTTACCGGGAAAAAACACGGGTCAGTTGGAGAATTTAATGTCATAGCTGGGCCTTAAAGTACTTACAGCATAGTAAGTCATCATTAAGGTCGCTGCTTCATGTGTTTGTGGAAATTCCTAGTGGTGTACTGCGAAAAACACGGGTCAGTTGGAGAATTTAATGTCATAGCTGGGCCTTAAAATACTTACAGCATAGTAAGTCATCATTAAGGTCGCTGCTTCATGTGTTTGTGGAAATTCCTAGTGGTTTACCGGGAAAAAACACGGGTCAGTTGGAGAATTTAATGTCATAGCTGGGCCTTAAAGTACTTACAGCATAGTAAGTCATCATTAAGGTCGCTGCTTCATGTGTTTGTGGAAATTCCTAGTGGTTTACCGGGAAAAAACACGGGTCAGTTGGAGAATTTAATGTCATAGCTGGGCCTTAAAGTACTTACAGCATAGTAAGTCATCATTAAGGTCGCTGCTTCATGTGTTTGTGGAAATTCCTAGTGGTTTACCGGGAAAAAACACGGGTCAGTTGGAGAATTTAATGTCATAGCTGGGCCTTAAAGTACTTACAGCATAGTAAGTCATCATTAAGGTCGCTGCTTCATGTGTTTGTGGAAATTCCTAGTGGTTTACCGGGAAAAAACACGGGTCAGTTGGAGAATTTAATGTCATAGCTGGGCCTTAAAGTACTTACAGCATAGTAAGTCATCATTAAGGTCGCTGCTTCATGTGTTTGTGGAAATTCCTAGTGGTTTACCGGGAAAAAACACGGGTCAGTTGGAGAATTTAATGTCATAGCTGGGCCTTAAAGTACTTACAGCATAGTAAGTCATCATTAAGGTCGCTGCTTCATGTGTTTGTGGAAATTCCTAGTGGTTTACCGGGAAAAAACACGGGTCAGTTGGAGAATTTAATGTCATAGCTGGGCCTTAAAGTACTTACAGCATAGTAAGTCATCATTAAGGTCGCTGCTTCATGTGTTTGTGGAAATTCCTAGTGGTTTACCGGGAAAAAACACGGGTCAGTTGGAGAATTTAATGTCATAGCTGGGCCTTAAAGTACTTACAGCATAGTAAGTCATCATTAAGGTCGCTGCTTCATGTGTTTGTGGAAATTCCTAGTGGTGTACTGCGAAAAACACGGGTCAGTTGGAGAATTTAATGTCATAGCTGGGCCTTAAAATACTTACAGCATAGTAAGTCGTCATTAAGGTCGCTGCTTCATGTGTTTGTGGAAATTCCTAGTGGTATACTGCGAAAAACACGGGTCAGTTGGAGAATTTAATGTCATAGCTAGGCCTTAAACTACTTACAGCATAGTAAGTCGTCATTAAGGTCGCTGCTTCATGTGTTTGTGGAAATTCCTAGTGGTGTACTGCGAAAAACACGGGTCAGTTAGAGAATTTAATGTCATAGCTGGGCCTTAAAGTACTTACAGCATAGTAAGTCGTCATTAAGGTCGCTGCTTCATGTGTTTGTGGAAATTCCTAGTGGTGTACTGCGAAAAATACGGGTCAGTTGGAGAATTTAATGTCATAGCTGGGCCTTAAAGTACTTACAGCATAGTAAGTCGTCATTAAGGTCGCTGCTTCATGTGTTTGTGGAAATTCCTAGTGGTGTACTGCGAAAAACACGGGTCAGTTGGAGAATTTAATGTCATAGCTGGGCCTTAAAGTACTTACAGCATAGTAAGTCGTCATTAAGGTCGCTGCTTCATGTGTTTGTGGAAATTCCTAGTGGTGTACTGCGAAAAACACGGGTCAGTTGGAGAATTTAATGTCATAGCTGGGCCTTAAGGTACTTACAGCACAGTAAGCCTTCATTAAGGTCGCTGCTTCATGTGGTTTTGAGAATTCCTAGTGGTGTACTGCGAAAAACACGGGTCAGTTGGAGAATTTAATGTCATACCCGGGCCTTAAAATACTTACAGCATAGTAAGCCTTCATTAAGGTCGCTACTTCATGTGTTTGTGTGAATTCCTAGTGGTTTACTGCAAAAAACACGGGTCAGTTGGAGAATTTAATGTCATAGCTAGGCCTTAAAGTACTTACAGCACAGTAAGCCTTCATTAAGGTCGCTGCTTCATGTGTTTGTGTGAATTCCTAGTGGTTTACTGCAAAAAACACGAGTCAGTTAGAGAATTTAATGTCATACCCAGGCCTTAAAATACTTACAGCATAGTAAATCGTCATTAAGGTAGTTGTCTCGTGTGTTTGTGGGAATTCCTAGTGGTTTACTGCGAAAAAAAGCGAGTCAGTTGGAGAATTTAAAGTAATAGCTGGGCCTTAAAGTACTTACAGCATAGTAAGTCGTCATTAAGGTCGCTGCTTCATGTGTTTGTGGAAATTCCTAGTGGTTTACCGGGAAAAAACACGGGTCAGTTGGAGAATTTAATGTCATAGCTGGGCCTTAAAGTACTTACAGCATAGTAAGTCGTCATTAAGGTAGTTGACTCATGTTTTTGTGAGAATTCCTGGTGGTTTACTCCGAAAAAAAGCGAGTCAGTTGGAGAATTTAAAGTCATAGCTGGGCCTTAAAGTACTTACAGCATAGTAAGTCGTCATTAAGGTAGTTGACTCATGTTTTTGTGAGAATTCCTAGTGGTTTACTCCGAAAAAAGCGAGTCAGTTGGAGAATTTAAAGTCATAGCTGGGCCTTAAAGTACTTACAGCATAGTAAGTCGTCATTAAGGTCGCTGCTTCATGTGTTTGTGGAAATTCCTAGTGGTGTACTGCGAAAAACACGGGTCAGTTGGAGAATTTAATGTCATAGCTGGGCCTTAAAATACTTACAGCATAGTAAGTCGTCATTAAGGTCGCTGCTTCATGTGTTTGTGGAAATTCCTAGTGGTGTACTGCGAAAAACACGGGTCAGTTAGAGAATTTAATGTCATAGCTGGGCCTTAAAGTACTTACAGCATAGTAAGTCGTCATTAAGGTCGCTGCTTCATGTGTTTGTGGAAATTCCTAGTGGTGTACTGCGAAAAATACGGGTCAGTTGGAGAATTTAATGTCATAGCTGGGCCTTAAAGTACTTACAGCATAGTAAGTCGTCATTAAGGTCGCTGCTTCATGTGTTTGTGGAAATTCCTAGTGGTGTACTGCGAAAAACACGGGTCAGTTGGAGAATTTAATGTCATAGCTGGGCCTTAAAGTACTTACAGCATAGTAAGTCGTCATTAAGGTCGCTGCTTCATGTGTTTGTGGAAATTCCTAGTGGTGTACTGCGAAAAATACGGGTCAGTTGGAGAATTTAATGTCATAGCTGGGCCTTAAAGTACTTACAGCACAGTAAGCCTTCATTAAGGTCGCTGCTTCATGTGGTTTTGAGAATTCCTAGTGGTGTACTGCGAAAAACACGGGTCAGTTGGAGAATTTAATGTCATACCCGGGCCTTAAAATACTTACAGCATAGTAAGCCTTCATTAAGGTCGCTACTTCATGTGCTTGTGTGAATTCCTAGTGGTTTACTGCGAAAAACACGGGTCATTTGGAGAATTTAATGTCATAGCTAGGCCTTAAAGTACTTACAGCACAGTAAGCCTTCATTAAGGTCGCTGCTTCATGTGTTTGTGTGAATTCCTAGTGGTTTACTGCAAAAAACACGAGTCAGTTAGAGAATTTAATGTCATACCCAGGCCTTAAAATACTTACAGCATAGTAAATCGTCATTAAGGTAGTTGTCTCGTGTGTTTGTGGGAATTCCTAGTGGTTTACTGCGAAAAAAAGCGAGTCAGTTGGAGAATTTAAAGTAATAGCTGGGCCTTAAAGTACTTACAGCATAGTAAGTCGTCATTAAGGTCGCTGCTTCATGTGTTTGTGGAAATTCCTAGTGGTTTAGCGGGAAAAAACACGGGTCAGTTGGAGAATTTAATGTCATAGCTGGGCCTTAAAGTACTTACAGCATAGTAAGTCGTCATTAAGGTAGTTGACTCATGTTTTTGTGAGAATTCCTGGTGGTTTACTCCGAAAAAAAGCGAGTCAGTTGGAGAATTTAAAGTCATAGCTGGGCCTTAAAGTACTTACAGCATAGTAAGTCGTCATTAAGGTAGTTGACTCATGTTTTTGTGAGAATTCCTAGTGGTTTACTCCGAAAAAAGCGAGTCAGTTGGAGAATTTAAAGTCATAGCTGGGCCTTAAAGTACTTACAGCATAGTAAGTCGTCATTAAGGTCGCTGCTTCATGTGTTTGTGGAAATTCCTAGTGGTGTACTGCGAAAAACACGGGTCAGTTGGAGAATTTAATGTCATAGCTGGGCCTTAAAATACTTACAGCATAGTAAGTCGTCATTAAGGTCGCTGCTTCATGTGTTTGTGGAAATTCCTAGTGGTGTACTGCGAAAAATACGGGTCAGTTGGAGAATTTAATGTCATAGCTAGGCCTTAAAGTACTTACAGCATAGTAAGTCGTCATTAAGGTCGCTGCTTCATGTGTTTGTGGAAATTCCTAGTGGTGTACTGCGAAAAACACGGGTCAGTTGGAGAATTTAATGTCATAGCTGGGCCTTAAAGTACTTACAGCATAGTAAGTAGTCATTAAGGTCGCTGCTTCATGTGTTTGTGGAAATTCCTAGTGGTGTACTGCGAAAAACACGGGTCAGTTGGAGAATTTAATGTCATAGCTAGGCCTTAAAGTACTTACAGCATAGTAAGTCGTCATTAAGGTCACTGCTTCATGTCTTTGTGGAACTTCCTAGTGGTGTACTGCGAAAAACACGGGTCAGTTGGAGAATTTAATGTCATAGCTGGGCCTTAAAGTACTTACAGCATAGTAAGTCGTCATTAAGGTCGCTGCTTCATGTGTTTGTGGAAATTCCTAGTGGTGTACTGCGAAAAACACGGGTCAGTTGGAGAATTTAATGTCATAGCTAGGCCTTAAAGTACTTACAGCATAGTAAGTCGTCATTAAGGTCGCTGCTTCATGTGTTTGTGGAAATTCCTAGTGGTGTACTGCGAAAAACACGGGTCAGTTGGAGAATTTAATGTCATAGCTGGGCCTTAAAGTACTTACAGCATAGTAAGTCGTCATTAAGGTCGCTGCTTCATGTGTTTGTGGAAATTCCTAGTGGTGTACTGCGAAAAACACGGGTCAGTTGGAGAATTTAATGTCATAGCTGGGCCTTAAAGTACTTACAGCATAGTAAGCCTTCATTAAGGTCGCTGCTTCATGTGTTTGTGTGAATTCCTAGTGGTTTACTACGAAAAACACGAGTCAGTTAGAGAATTTAATGTCATATCCAGGCCTTAAAATACTTACAGCATAGTAAATCGTCATTAAGGTAGTTGTCTCGTGTATTTGTGGAAATTCCTAGTGGTGTACTGCGAAAATAATGAGTCAGTTGGAGAATTTAATGTCATACCCGGGCCTTAAAATACTTACAGCATAGTAAGCCTTCATTAAGGTCGCTACTTCATGTGTTTGTGTGAATTCCTAGTGGTTTACTGCGAAAAACACGGGTCAGTTGGAGAATTTAATGTCATAGCTAGGCCTTAAAGTACTTACAGCACAGTAAGCCTTCATTAAGGTCGCTGCTTCATGTGTTTGTGTGAATTCCTAGTGGTTTACTGCAAAAAACACGAGTCAGTTAGAGAATTTAATGTCATACCCAGGCCTTAAAATACTTACAGCATAGTAAATCGTCATTAAGGTAGTTGTCTCGTGTGTTTGTGGTTATTCCTAGTGGTTTACTGCGAAAATAATGAGTCATTTGGAGAATTTAATGTCATACCAAGGCCTTAAAATACTTACAGCATAGTAAATCGTCATTAAGGTAGTTGTCTCGTGTATTTGTGGAAATTCCTAGTGGTTTACTGCGAAAATAATGAGTCATTTGGAGAATTTAATGTCATACCAAGGCCTTAAAATACTTACAGCATAGTAAATCGTCATTAAGGTAGTTGTCTCGTGTGTTTGTGGGAATTCCTAGTGGTTTACTGCGAAAATAATGAGTCATTTGGAGAATTTAATGTCATACCAAGGCCTTAAAATACTTACAGCATAGTAAATCGTCATTAAGGTAGTTGTCTCGTGTGTTTGTGGGAATTCCTAGTGGTTTACTGCGAAAATAATGAGTCATTTGGAGAATTTAATGTCATACCAAGGCCTTAAAATACTTACAGCATAGTAAGTCGTCATTAAGGTAGTTGTCTCGTGTGTTTGTGGGAATTCCTAGTGGTTTACTGCGAAAATAATGAGTCATTTGGAGAATTTAATGTCATACCAAGGCCTTAAAATACTTACAGCATAGTAAGTCGTCATTAAGTTAGTTGTCTCGTGTGTTTGTGGGAATTCCTAGTGGTTTACTGCGAAAATAATGAGTCATTTGGAGAATTTAATGTCATACCAAGGCCTTAAAGTACTTAGAGCATAGTAAGTCGTCATTAAGTTAGTTGTCTCGTGTATTTGTGGAAATTCCTAGTGGTTTACTGCGAAAATAATGAGTCATTTGGAGAATTTAATGTCATACCAAGGCCTTAAAATACTTACAGCATAGTAAATCGTCATTAAGTTAGTTGTCTCGTGTGTTTGTGGGAATTCCTAGTGGTTTAGTGCGAAAATAATGAGTCATTTGGAGAATTTAATGTCATACCAAGGCCTTAAAATACTTACAGCATAGTAAGTCGTCATTAAGTTAGTTGTCTCGTGTGTTTGTGGGAATTCCTAGTGGTTTACTGCGAAAATAATGAGTCATTTGGAGAATTTAATGTCATACCAAGGCCTTAAAATACTTACAGCATAGTAAATCGTCATTAAGGTAGTTGTCTCGTGTGTTTATGAGAACTCCTAGTAGTTTACCGGGAGAAACACGAGTCAGTTGGGGAATTTAATGTCATACCAAGGCCTTAAAATACTTACAGCATAGTAAGTCGTCATTAAGGTAGTTGTCTCTTGTGTTTATGAGAACTCCTAGTAGTTTACCGGAAAAAACAGAGTCAGTTGGAGAGTTTAACGTCATACCTGGACCTTAAAATACTTACAGCATAGTAAGTCGTCATTAAGGTAGTTGTCTCTTGTGTTTATGAGAACTCCTAGTGGTTTACCGGGAAATACAGAGTCAGTTGGGGAATTTAATGTCATACCTGGACCTTAAAGTACTTACAGCATAGTAAGTCGTCATTAAGGTAGTTTCTCATGTGTTTATGAGAACTTCTAGTGGTTTACCGGAAATACACGAGTGAGTTATAGAACTTAATGTCATACCTGGACCTTAAAATACTTACAGCATAGTAAGTCGTCATTAAGGTAGTTGTCTCTTGTGTTTATGAGAACTCCTAGTGGTTTACCGGGAAATACAGAGTCAGTTGGAGAATTTAATGTCATACCCGGACCTTAAAATACTTAAAGCATAGTAAGCCGTCATTAAGGTAGTTTCTCATGTGTTAATGAGAACTTCTAGTGGTTTACCGGAAATACACGAGTGAGTTATAGAACTTAATGTCATACCCGGACCTTAGAATACTGTTACTTTGTGGGCTCGTGAAATGAAAAGTCCAATTACACACGCTCAAAATGTTCTTTATTTCCACCGACTTACAGTTTAACACTTGCCGATTACACAGAATTACGTAATGCACACAATTACAATTCACCAGTTCGTCCGTTAAAGTTCCACTTGCACTCGCGATTACGTAAACTCCGTTGCGCATACACAGTCTTCTCGTCCTTACACTAGCACTGCACTCTTACGCTGATTGCCAAGAACTCTGACTAACTGACTCACTGCCCGGCGTGTTGCTTATATAGGGTCAGCTGGGGGATCCAGATTGTTCTAGATTAGATGAAATATCCCGTAAGTTCGAGAACACAGGTGGAACAGAAAGAGACGGCGCAGTGATGTTTTTTCTCCCAGCTACCCCTTGTCACCACTATAAGACAAACGAGGGGGGCTTGGCTAACGCCGACTTCCCCTGCTTGCCCGCTCTCAGCTGGTTCTATAGGGTGTTCCAACATTCGGGTGACACCGCTCCCTCCTTAAAGCTGGTCGTCACGAACAGCACCATCGTAGCGTGCCAGGCGATCCAGGTGTACCACAAACATCTTCCCTCGGGGAACCTTCTGGATGCGGTAGACCACGTCGTTAATCCTCTTCACCACCCGGTACGGTCCTTGCCATGGCTGCTGGAGCTTCGGGCAGCGTCCCTTGGTCCGGGTAGGACGGTAAAACCAGACCAGGTCACCTTGCTGGAACCCTTGGCTGTTGGCTTGCCTGTCATATCGGGTCTTCATGCGGTCGCTCGCCTTCTGGATGTTCTGGCGAGCCAGCTCGTGCATGTCGTGGAGATGGTCCACCAAGTTCTCCACATACTCGGTCGCTGGCTGTTTCGCTTCCGGAGGGCTTCCAAAAGCCAGGTCACAAGGGAGGCGTAACTCTCGGCAGAACATTAAGCTGGCTGGCGTCATCCCAGTTGTGTCGAGTGTAGACGAGCGGTAGGCCAGCAAGAACAGTGACACCTTGACGTCCCAGTCTCGCTGATGGCTGGCAACGACCTTCCTCAGGTGTTCCTCTAAGGTCTTGATGTACCTTTCGACCATGCCATCCGATTGGGGATGTAGAGGCGTAGTGCGAGTATTGTTCACCCCAAGCCTTTGTAGTGCCTTCTTCATTAGGTTGAACTCAAAGTTCGTACCCTGGTCACTGTGTAGCTCTAACGGCAACCCAAATCGACAGAACACTTGCTCCACGAGGCAGTCTGTGATTGTCTTTGCCTCTTGGTTTGGGATGGCATACACCTCCAGCCACTTGGTGAAGTAGTCCACGACCACCATTAGGTACTTGTTGCCTCGGTCGGAAACTGGGAACGGTCCAGCAATTCGAATGGCACTCCGACGTTGTACTGCTGCATGCGACCCCGGCTCCTAGTCTGGGGGCCGCGACTCGCCGCGCACACGTGACACTGACGGCACCATCTCTCAGCATCTGCTCGGAGTCTCAGCCAGTAGTAGCGCTGCCGTAGTTTGTCAATCGTTCGGTTCGCTCCCAGGTGTCCTCCTGAAATACCAGTGTGCACTTTTTCCAAGACTTCCGGTAGCTTACTCCGGGGAAGTACTAACTGTTCTCTCTGCGTCTTCCCATCGGGTGATTCCCATACCCGGAACAGGACGCCCTCTCTGGTCTTCAACGAGTCCCATTGGGCCCAGTACGACTTGTAGGTGGCGCTCCTCGGTGCGATGTCCTCCCAGGTTGGTCTCGTCCCTGCCTCCACTTCCCTTAAGAATGGCCCCAAGTCTGCGTCCGCCAGCTGCTCCCTCCTCAGGCCTGCGCTATCCCAGCCGTCCGCAGGCACTGCCGTGAGTACTCGGACTGCTGCGGCACGCTCCTTCTCCTCCACTCTTGTACACTGGCCGCACTCTTCTGGACAGGGTCTTCGGGACATGGCGTCAGCGTTACCGTGGCTCTTCCCTCTACGATGTTCCGAGGTGAAGTCGTACTCCTGCAGCCTCTGGACCCAACGTGCTCTCTGGACTTCCAGGTTCTTAAAGCTCAATAGCCAGGTTAGGGCGGAATGGTCAGACCTCAGGTGGAATGGCTGACCGTACAGGTACTTGTGGAAGTGCTCCAATGTCTTTACTACCGCCAGTAACTCCCGTCGGGTGACGCAGTATTTCTTCTCTGCCTTGGATAGCGTCTTGCTGTAGTAGGCTATCACCCCCTAATGGCCGTCCTGGATCTGCGATAGGACACCTCCAATGCAATGGTCGCTGGCGTCGATGTCCACAATGAAGGCGCCACCTAGTTGTGGGAAACCCAAAATTGGAGCACAGCACAGGGTTTTCTACAGGTGATGGAAAGCGTCTTCGGCGTCCTCCGTCCACACATAAGGCCGGTGTTCCTCTGTCAGGCGGGTGAGGGGTTTGGCGATGTTGGAGAACCCCTTTATGAAGCGGCGGTAATAACTGCACAGCCCCAGGAAGCTGCGCAGCTCTTTCTTATCCCTTGGGCGAGGCCAATCTCTCACGGCCTTTGTCTTCTCCGGGTCTGTGGCCACTCCGGTTGCTGAGACTATGTGGCCCAAGTAGTTAACTTCTTTGCGGAAGAGCTGCCACTTCTTCGCGTTCAGCTTCAAGTTGGTCGCCTACAGTCTCTGTAGCACCTTATTCAGATTCTCGACGTGATCTTCAAAAGTCTTCCCGACGATGATGATGTCGTCCAGGTATAGCAGGCAGGCATCGTAAGTCAGCCCTCTCATCACTGACTCCATGAGGCGTTGGAAGGTAGCTGGTGCGTTGCAGAGGCCAAAGGGCATAACCGTGAACTGCCAGAGCCCTTGGTCCGTCGAGAATGCGGTCTTCTCCTTGTCTCTTGGGTCTAGACCTACCTGCCAGTAGCCCGACTTCAGGTCCAGGGTCGAGAACCACTGTGCACCAGCTAGCGTGTCCAGGGTGTCGTCAATCCGGGGTAAGGGAAAACAGTCCTTCCGGGTGACAGCGTTCAGCTTTCTGTAGTCTACGCAGAAGCGCAGCTCGCCGTTCTTCTTCGTCACCAAGACTACAGGGGAACACCAAGGGCTGTCAGACTTTTCAATCACTCCCCTGGATCTCATCTCCTCCAGCATGTCTCGTACCGCCCCTTGCTTCGCCAGCGGAAAGCGTCTATATGGTTGCCGAATAGGCCGGGCGTCCCCGGTGTCGATGTGGTGAAACACTTTGTCCGTGCGGCCATAGTCACTATCACCTTGGCTGAAGACGCGCTGATACCGTCATAGCAGTTGTCGAACCTTCTCCAGCTGTTCTCCGGTCAGGTGGTCGGCCGCCCTCTCCACTAAGCCTTCTAGCCGGGGCCCCAGGTGTTTCTTTGGCGCCGGCTCCTGTGTCTCGTCGATAGCCGTAACGCTCACCACGGGCTCGCACGTTCCCAACTCCGTCCCGGCCAGGACGACGTGTTCGGCGTCCGTAGGATTTAGCAGTCTCACGGGCACCTCCTCTCGGCACGGTAGCAATGCCCTGACTACACACAGTCCGTGTACAGGCGTCTTCTGGTCCAGCATCATTTTCCTGGTTCTCTGGCCCTCCAGTCGCGCCGTCACCACCACCTCGCTCCTCGCGGGGACAACCACGTCTTCGCTCAAGACGACCCTGCAAATTCCAAGGCGCTCTTCTGGTTGACGGAGTATAACCTCTTCCCCGTTGAGCCGCAGGACCTTCCTGCCGACGTCAACCGTCGCCTCATGGCTCCTGAGGGCATCCAATCCCAGAATCACCTCCTCAGCCACCTTCGCGACGAACACCCACAGACGCACGGCACTTCGTCCCAAGTTCAACTCCAGCAGGGCCTTCTTCTCCACAGGCAAGGTGTCGCCCGATGCCGTGACAAGCTGGTATGGTCGGCTCGACTTCCTTGTCAGCAAACCCTTCGCCACGTCAGGTCTGATGATGGTTACGGCTGCCCCGGTGTCCACCAGCACGCGGCACGGCTTTCCTTTTACCCAACCGTCCGCGATAACGCTGTCATCCATACGCCGGCTGACGGCGCGCAGTGTCACTCGAGGGGATGGTGGTGATGGCGCCGACGTGCCCCTCTCCACGACGGCCCTTACTCGTTTTCCAGCTGCTGTTCCTGGTGTGGGCAGTCTTTCTGCAGGTGTCCGGGCTGCCCACACCCCTAACACAGGCCACTAGGTGTTCGCCGGCGTCCCTCAGCTGGTCTTCTGTCTCCGGCGTAGCGGACACTCCTCGTTCTCGACGTCGGGATAGATGTTACCTTGGCCGCCTCTATCCTTAATGCCGCTGTCAGCGCCTCGTGGATGGTTTTATATTCGCCGAGCATTAGGCGCTGACGAATCTCCGTGTCCCGTACCCCGTCAACAAAATTGTAGGCGGCTTCCCGGGATACGAACTCCAGTGGCAGGTCAACCAAGGCCTTGCTAGCCAGCTGCTCGATCGCTATGGCGAACTCCTGCAGCGTCTCCCCCGGCTGCTGCCACCTTATCTTTAGCTGGCTGCGGTATGCTGCGGCTAAGCGGTGGTTCCCGAAGCGATTCTCCAGGGCCTCCCAGATGTCCTTGGGCGCCGCGGTCGTCTGCACCGCGTTTAGGACTTCCGTAGCCCGTCCCTTGAGGCTGGCTATTAATTGTGTGGCCTGCTCCTCCGGTGACCATCTGTTGTGCTTGGCCACTGTATGGAACTGGCGGCGGAAGACTTCAAACGTTGACGCGCCGTCATATTTCGGAGGTTTGACGTGCGCCGATGTTGTTTCGCCTCCCGGCGCGTCGGCCTTCAAATCCTTCAACCTCCTTCCGTCGATGTCCTTCACCATGGCGCTCAGGGACTTGACGCTGCTGTCGGCTTTTCCTTCCAGCTCATTAACGTGGCTCGCCAGGTCTTCGACGCGCTCGCCTAACTCTGTGACGTCCTCTTTTACGCCGGCCAACTGTTCTTCAAATATGGCGGCGAGAGCCTCGTTTGCCACCTTCATTTCCTTGGTCAGTTCGGCCATCTTTGCGGTCATTGTCGTGGCCAAGTTGTTGTTTGCCGCTTCTGTTTTTGTTGTTAACTCGTTCATCTTCGCGGCCAAGTTGTTATTTGCTGTCTCCAACTTCTTTTCCATTTTCTGGGTGATGTTGTCATTTGCCGTCTTCATTTCCTATGTCAGTTCGGCCTTCATTTCCATCATCTTCTCCAGAATATTTTCCAATGCCGCGTCCATGGTTGTAATGTGCGGTGATGTTGTCGTCCCGCTTCCTGACACCAGTGTGACTTTGTGGGTTCGTGAAATGAAAAGTTCAATTACACAAACTCAACAATGTTCTTTATTTCCACCGACTTACAGTTAAACACTTGCCGATTACACAGAATTACGTAATGCACACAATTACAATTCACCAGTTCGTCCGTTAAAGTTCCACTTGCACTCGCGATTACGTAAACTCCGTTGCGCATACACAGTCTTCTCGTCCTTACACTAGCACTGCACTCTTACGCTGATTGCCAAGAACTCTGACTAACTGACTCACTGCCCGGCGTGTTGCTTATATAGGGTCAGCTGGGGGATCGAGATTGTTCTAGATTAGATGAAATATCCCGTAAGTTCGAGAACACAGGTGGAACAGAAAGAGACGGCGCAGTGATGTTTTTCTCCCAGCTACCCCTTGTCACCACTATAAGACAAACGAGGGGGGCGTGGCTAACTCCAAACTCCCCTGCTTGCCCGCACTCAGCTGGTTCTATAGGGTGTTCCAACATTCGGGTGACAATACTTACAGCATAGTAAGTAGTCATTAAGGTAGTTGTCTCATGTGCTAATGAGAACTCTTAGTGGTTTACTGGGAAATACACGAGTCAGTTATAGAACTTAATGTCATACCCGGACCTTAGAATACTGTTACCCAAGCGGCAGGCTCACGATGCCGATCAATAAATGAAGCCGGTGGAGGGAGGGGAGACATGAGGAGTAGCTGAGTCTTCGTTTCCCCCTCCTCTTGCTGCCCGAAGGAGGGCGAAGCTTCGAGAAGCTTTTCCCCCTCCATAAAAGCAGACTCGAGAAACTTCGGGCCGCCGATATATAGAAGCAAGGCGACGGTTAGTTGAGTTAGTTGTGTTGTGTGAGCCGGGGCAAGCAGTAGGTGAGGCGCGCCGAGTGTAGGTGGAAAGACGAACTGGCTTAGTTTCAATTGTGTACATTACGAAATTGTAATTGTGACATTAGAATAAGGTGGAAATAAAGAACATTTTGAGTGGTGTAATTGCACTTTTTAATTTTACTAAGCCACAAAGTCACAATACTTACAGCATAGTAAATAGTCATTAAGGTAGTTTTCTCATGTGTTAAGGGAAGTAAGTTCTTTCATATGGGGCCTTGAATTTCTTTGGTGATGCACTATATTATCGCCGTGACAAGTCAGTGCCGCGCCCGTGCGAAAGAGAAAGAGCCACGCGCAGGCAAGAAAGAAAGAGAGATATGGAGCGGCTAGTGCGTGGGCGCAGCTCTAAACGCTTGCCGAGGGAGAGAGAGACAGCGATAGTTCCATTGTGTTCTAACTGCACCACGAAAAGCCTTGAAGCGTCAACAAGTTTCTGGAACAATAGGTGGAGGCTAGCTAGTTGGGGCTATTGTGTGTGCAGCCGTGTAGTGATTTAACCATAACAGCTAGTTACGGCATCGGGCGACACTTTGCCTGTAGAGAGGGAGGCCATGCTGCAGTTGTCCTTGGGACGGAGTGCGTCACGGAGATGGCTGAGGGGGTTATGCTGGAATTGTTTGCCCTCAGGAGCCACGAGGTGACCGTCGACGTCGGCAGGAACGTCCTTCGGCTCTATGGAGAACAGGTGATACTCCGCCAATCCGAAGAACGCCTTGGAATCTGCAGGGTCGTCCTGAGGAAAGACGTGACTGTCCCCGCGAGAAGCAAGGTGGTGGTGACGGCGCGACTAGAAGGCCAGCGGACGAAGAACTGGACCAAAAAGCGCCTGTGCACGGGCTTTATGCAGCCTGGCCATTGTTGCAGTGCCGAGAGGAAGTGCTGGTGAGGCTGCTCAACCCGTCGTAAACCGACCATGACGTCCAGGCCGGGATGGAGTTAGGGAAGTGCATGCCCATTGTCAGCGCAACGCCAATCGACCATACCCTGGAGTCAGTGCCGACGCAACACCTAGAGCCCCGGCTGGAAGGTGAACAATACTCCCACAACACCCCTACTTCCGCAGTCGGACGGCATGGTCGAAAGGTACATCAGTGCCTTAGAACAACATCTGAGGAAGGTTGTGGGCAGCCATCAGCGAGACTGGGACGTCAGGGTGCCACTGTTCTTGCTGGCCTACCGCTCGTTTACACACGACACCACTGGGATGACGCCAGCCAGCTTAATGTTCGGCCGAGAGTTACGCCTCCCCTGTGTCCTGGCTTTTGGGAGCCCTCCCCGGACGTAAAACAGCCAACAACCGAGTATGTGGAGAAGTTGGTGGACCGACATGCATGAGATGGCTCGTCAGAACATTCAGATGACGAGTAAAGGCATGAAGATCCGATACGACAGGCAAGCCAACAGCCAAGGATTCCAGCAAGGTGACCTGGTCTGGTTGTACCGCCCGACCCGGATCAAGGGACGCTGCCCGAAGCTTCAGCAGCCATGGCAAGGACCGTACCGTGTGGTGAAGAGGATTAACGACGTGGTCTACCGCATCCAGAAGGTGCCCCGAGGAAAGATGTTGATGGTACACCTGGATCGTCTGGCCCATTATGATGGTGCTGTTCGGGAAGGCCAGCCTTGAGGAGGGAGCAGTGTCTCGGCTGCCGTGACGCCCACAAAAGTTTCGGCGCGGAGAGATAAGGGACAGATAGTGCCGTGCGGAGATAAACAGCTTGCCTAAGCAGATAAATATACGCGGATATAAAAGGCATGCCCAAACAGGTTAAGTTAGATAAATTGAACATTCTAGTGACATCTTGATTAATAGAGAACATTCGGTTTCTTGTTTGTTATAGAACAGTGTGTAATAATGAATGCCGATATATATAAGAGGCGACACGCCAGAGGAGTAGTCGGAAACAGAGACGGAACGAGAGTTGTGATTGAAACTAGTGTGTTTGGAAAGTGAGCTCTTTGTTATAGTCAGCGACTTTGGTAGATTGTAATTGTGTATGTGACGTAATTCTGCTACTGTAAGGATCGAACAGAATGTATTACTACGGAAATAAGGAACATTTTGAATTTCTGCAAATTGGACTTTTAATTCTACGAACCCACAAGGTCACAGTAGCAAGGTACATTAAATTTTCACAGAAGCCAGGGCCATAAGTCGCCCCTTTGGGCTTCAAGACATTTGTTGCAAATGGTATTATTAAAATATTGTGACTTTGTGGGTTCGTGAAATAAAAAGTCCAATTACACCACTCAACAAAGTTCTTTATTTCCACCGACTTACAGTTTAACACTTGCCAATTACACAAAATTACGTGCTGCACACAATTACAATTTACCAGTTCGTCCGTTACAACTTCACTTGTACTCGCGATTACATAAACTCCGATACACATACACAGTTCGTACAGTCTTCCGTTGCACAATCTTTTCGTTCATTAACACGTCACTGACTAACTCTTACACCAAGAACTGCGACTGTCTCCTCGCTCACACTCACTAACCAACTGCCCATCTGACTAGCTGCAGCCCTTTTTATAGGCATCTCGCCGTCTTCTCGACGTTTCCAGATGATGAACAATCCCGTAATTTCTGGAACACAGGTGAAAGAGAAACAGACCGCACAATTATGTTTCTTTCCCCAGCCGTCCCTGTCACTACTATAAGACAAACGAGGGGGAGGTGTGGCTAACACGGTCCTCCCCTGCCTTCTGTTCCCAGCTGCTTCACAGGGTGTTTCAGCGCTCGCGTTACACTGCTCCCTCCTCAAAGCTGTTCGCCCCGAACAGCCCCATCGTAGCGTGCGAGGCGGTCCAGGTGTACCACCAGCATCTGCTCGGAGTCTCAGCCAGAAGTAGCGCTGCCGTAGTTTGTGAATCATTCGGTTCGCTCCCAGGTGTCCTCCTGAAGTACCGGCGTGCACTTCCTCCAAGACTTCCGGGACCTTGCTCCGGGGAAGTACCAACTGTTCTCTCTGCGCCTTCCCATCGGGTGACTCCCATACCCGGAACAGCACGCCCTCTCTGGACTTCAACGAGTCCCATTGGGCCCAGTACGACTTGTAGGTGGCGCTCCTCGGTGCGATGTCCTCCCAGGTTGGCCTCGTCCCTGCCTCCACTTCCCTCAAGAGTGGCCCCAAGTCTGCGTCCGCCAGCTGCTCCCTCCTCAGGCCTGCGCTATCCCAGCCTTCAGCAGGCACTGCCACAACTACTCGGACTGCTGCGGCACGCTCCTTCTCTTCCACTCTTGTGCGCTCATGGCCGTCCTGGATCTGCGGTAGGACACCTCCAATGTAATGGTCGCTAGCGTCGGTGTCCACAATGAAGGCGCCACCCGGTTGTGGGAAACCCAAAATAGGAGCACTGCACAGGGTCCCCTTCGGGTGCTGGAAAGCGTCTTTGGCGTCCTCCGTCCACACATAAGGCCGGTTTTCCTCCGTCAGGCGGGTGAGGGGTATTGCGATGTTGTCGGCCTTTTCCTCTAAATCATTAAGGCGGTCGTCTACTTGATCCTTCCGCTTGCCCAGGTTCGCGACGTCATCCCTCACGCCGGCCAACCGTCCCTCAAATTTTGCGGCGAGAGCCTCGTTCGCCACCTTCATTTCCGTGGTCAGTTCGGCCATCTTTGAGGTCATTGTCCTGGCCAAGTTGTTGTTAGCCGTTTCCGTCTTCGCTGTTAATTCGGCCTTCATTTCTTCCATCTTCCCGGTGATGTTGTCCTTAGCCGTCCTGATTAGTTTCAGTTCCGCGGCCAGGTTATTTCTAGTCTCCAGCTTCTCTGTTAGGCTGTTCTTTGCCGCTTCTGTTTTTGCAGCGAGGTTTTCAGTTGCCGTCCTCATTTCTTTCAGTTCCGCCTTCATTTCCATCATCATCTCTAAAATTTTCTCCAATGCCGCGTCCATGGTTGTAATGTTCGGTGATGTTATCTTCCCGCTTCCTGACACCAGTGTGACTTTGTGGGTTCGTGAAATAAAAAGTCCAATTACACCACTCAAAAAAGTTCTTTATTTCTACCGACTTATAGTTTAACACTTGCCAATTACACAAAATTACGTGCTGCACACAATTACAATTTACCAGTTCGTCCGTTACAACTTCACTTGTACTCGCGATTACATAAACTCCGATACACATACACAGTTCGTACAGTCTTCCGTTGCACAATCTTTTCGTTCATTAACACGTCACTGACTAACTCTTACACCAAGAACTGCGACTGTCTCCTCGCTCACACTCATTAACCAACTGCCCATCTGACTAGCTGCAGCCCTTTTTATAGGCATCTCGCCGTCTTCTCGACGTTTCCAGATGATGAACAATCCCGTAATTTCTGGAACACAGGTGAAAGAGAAACAGACCGCACAATTATGTTTCTTTCTCCAGCCGTCCCTGTCACTACTATAAGACAAACGAGGGGGAGGTGTGGCTAACACGGTCCTCCCCTGCCTTCTTTTCCCAGCTGCTTCACAGGGTGTTTCAGCGCTCGCGTTACAATATAAATAGCTAGAAAGAAGTGAGGTAGGCCTTCAAAGTCACCGCAAGTAGTTGCAAAGGGAACAGTATCACTTTGTTGTACTGAGGTGAAGGAAAAAGGGTTTTGGCACTTTCCATTAAAAATGTGATAGGAAAACTCATCTCAATGTAGAGATAAAAGTTAGATCAAGCGTTTATTTAATCGTGTATAAAATGTCATATCCTGAATGTATGACAACTTTCAATGTTTGATTTTATAAATTTAAAAAAAAATTAGTTTTTAATTGTCAAATTAACTCAGTGTTAAGATAAGTAAAATGGTGAGAAATAAACGATATATCCAGTTTTTAGACTGGTGCGATCTGAGTATCTTGGAAGCTTGTATAATTGATTTCCAATTCTTATTAGTGGTATAAAAGGATAAATAGAATGCTCGGTAACAGCAAATGTTCAACCTGAAATTCTACTGTTCATTCTCTACCTATTTTTATTATTTACATTCATGCTCTTACACTTAAAATGTGCGAGAAATGTTTTAGGTTACATAAGTATCAACATTTACACTTATTGAATCAAACATGATTATATTTTTCGCAAAGAAACATTCAAATTCTTTCGTGGTACAGTTTGTTGCCACTCCCAGAGTCAAGTTGCTCACTTTGACAGAGGATGGTACGCATGCTCCACAAATGTCAGAGATTTCAATGAAAGTATTGTAATTTTAGGGAAATCCCTTGTAATGAATGTACGACATGTTGTACGTCATTTCTTAGACTACTAGTCGAAATGATTGTGGACAGTAAGGGCGCTTACATTATATATCCTTGATTTTTTTCTTTTCAGCTGCAGACAGTCCTTTGTGCTTGCATTTCTGGACACATATGTATGGCAATGGCATAGGTACATTAAGTATTCTTCTAAGTGACACTTCAGAGGGCAAGGAAAGAGAAATATGGAGCCTCTCAGGTGAAGCAGGCAATGCGTGGTATCAAGCTCAAGTTCCTGTTTCCTCTCCCAATCCATTCATGGTGAGTTTGTGCACCATAGCTTCTACATAATTATATAGGTAGTAAGTAGGGAAAGTGCTTCTTTCCACCCAAAAAGTTTACATTCCAGGATTTTAGTGGAAATACGCGCTTTGTACGCAAGCGCGTACCTATGCCTTATAGTGCCATTCTACTGTGTTCTACCGACAGAGGAAGTGTTTACAAGGAACATATCATCCTGTCATTCAGCACCGGGACAGCCGCTGACACATCTACCCTGTGAGGGACAAGAAATGTCGAGGATGTAATTAGCTTACCCAGCATTCGTCTGGCAACCTGGGAAACCCCCTGAAAAAGACCCATGGGACAGGTAGGTCGACCTCAGGAATCGAACGCAGGCCACAGAAGAAACCGCCTGAACGCCTGAGATGACTAACGATTTTATTTAAAATATTATTATATATTTTAAGATATTTTCATGAGAAATGTAATGTAAATGTTAAATTTTCTATACCTAAATATCCCCAGAAGTCCCCTATGTTCTGGATTAAATAAAATAATAATTTAATCTATTCTCAAGTAAAATTCTACTAATCTGACTGAAATTGGTATTTTTTCATAATCAAAGGTAAACAAATAAAATATGGAGTTAAAATGATTCAGTTTAACAAACTTCCTCCAAAACAGCAAAACTGAGGCATAAGTGGAAAACCGGAAGAGACTAAACAAATACAGTTTCGGAGACATTCCTTGCTATTAATCTGAATTTTCCAACACAGCTTTCTCAGATGGGAAGCACATACTTCAAACAGTTGTCTATCGCAGGAATAGCTTTACAACAGATACAAGGTTACTCCATCTCAGCCCACCATTCAGAAAGCGGCACTGTTTTTCTGCCATATTTCAAGGATATTACTGACCGGATAGAAAGGATATTACAACGTCACAATATAAAAACCGTCTTCAAACCTCAGCGAAAGATCCTCGGGAACCTCTGTCCTCAGCCTGTGTCTATCGCATTCCCTGTTCTTGCGGCGCGGTATACATCGCAGTGTCAACACCAGAATCAAGGAACATAGGAGCAACTGCCGATAAGTCCGGCGAGCATGTGATACAGTTCCAGGACACCAGCATCCTTTCTACCGCAGAACATTACCACACACGACTTCAGCGGGAGGCCATCGAAATTTACAAACATCCTAGTTATCGAAAACAGGAAACGCCATTTAACCATCAAAAATGACGCGCACCAATCACAGGACAGTCTCCGCCCCCCAACTACCAGTACAAATAGCGCGACTCAGGCACAAGAAGGCTTCGACCGCGCCACTGATGATGTCTACCGTAGTTGTGGACGAAACTTTTGGTTCTTACTCCAACAGACCACGGAAACAACCAATTGTATTATAGATACAAGGATATTTTGAGAACCCAAAGCTGATTGGTAAAAAATGTGTTCATGGTCACAAAATACGAGGTAAGCGCGACTAAATCGGATCAATATTTTGAAAATCTTTCGCAAGAGCACTATTTGTCACGTAAATATGAAAGCTTTTACATTATATTGAAGCCTGGACATTCTAGACTATGTTAAACGTTTTTAGATGAAAAATGTTGTATATATTTACGTTTTCATTTTTATTCCGAGTGGAAACAAATCCTAATCGCTTGCAATTGGAGAATAATACGTAGAACATAAACAATGAGCGCCAGCCCACACAGAGCTCTGGGCTTCATTGAGCATTTCATTCATCATCCGGAATGTATATTGTCGGGGTACACAAGTGACCAGAGATTGTGTTGCTTTATGTTACGTCATCTTGCTGCCAAGGGTGTACAAACAGTGTGTTTCTACGAAAATAAAGAGCATTTTAACTTGTGCAACTTGGACCTTCAATTTTACGAACCCATAAAGTCTCAATATTAGAAAAATTTGAATCCCTTGCCGTATCCCCCCTGCTGTTTCCAACACTTACTAAGTAACCATTATAACAGGAAATTTTCTATTTTCTTCTTGTACAAGGTTCTGGAGGAACTTCAATCCGCATTCATTTTAAATCTGTCATGAACATAAAAAATAACAAAATGCCAGAAAGCGAACATTTACATAGCACCTTTCGCGAAAAGAAGTTAGATTTGTCACTTAGACTGTCGTATTACACAGTCAACTGTCTCAGGTAGTTAACTTCTTCTTTGCATCAAAACAATACACTAACGTCCTCTAGGGATCACACTTTGTAAAACTAATTCCAGTAAACCTCCAATCCGAATTAATCCAGCTTACCTTAACTAGATGGAGCGTGTCAAAACCCAAGTATGGACACAATTCGGTCACAGATATGTGGATGACTCACAAATCTGCTTAATATGTAACCGCGCCAGCAACCCAATAAGCTTTATTGGCCTTAAAAGGAATAAGGAAAATATTTAGGAACCTCAGAGTTCCAGACGAGATTATCATATCTTGCATTGATACAATATTGTCGTGGTAACGGGCATTGAAGTTTCGGTGCAAATAGATCATAGATGGATAGGTTTCACGTAGATAACGAACGTGTGTAAACACATAGCGCCGGCAGGCAAGATAACTGAGGCAAAGGCCTCGTCGGGTAGATTAACTTACGCTTCTGGAAGGTGAAAGGATGTTCGAATTATGTAACTAGATGCCTTGTTTTCCAGAAACTTCTAGTGATCGATAGAACAGTCTTGTAATCATAAATGGAGATATAAAAGGGATTGTGACAGGCTAGCAGAAGTCAGTTGTGAAAGTGTTGTGAAATTAGAGACAGTCAGCTGTGTTGTTGTAACGAGAGCTAAGGATGTAATCTGCTGTCACGGTTTGTTATTGTCATCGAACTTGGTAGACTGATGGTGTACATAACGTAATGCTGCTGTAATATAAGAGTATTTCTACGGAAATAAAGGACATTTTGAATTTCTGCAACTCGGCCTTTTAGTTCTATGAACCCACACAGTCAAAATACTGACTCCCTCTTAGCCAAACTACAGCCAATAGCGAGATGTGCCATACAAGCCAAGGGAAGCTCCTAATAATAATTGTCATTAAAATAAGAGAGAATAATGACTCAAAGAACTACGACTACTCTTTAGTACTCTTTCTATTGTACAGTCACACATAGCTCCAGTGGCGAGGCGTGACTTTCAAAGTGAGGGAAGCTCCAAATAATAATTTTTATTAAGGTAAGGGAGAACAATGACTCAAAGAACAAAGGCTACTCTTTAGTACTCTTTCTATTGTACAGTCCCACATAGCTCCAGTGGCGAGGCGTGACTTTCAAAGTGAGGGAAGCTCCAAATAATAATTTTTATTAAGGTAAGGGAGAACAATGACTCAAAGAACTAAGGCTACTCTTTAGTGCTCTTTCTATTGTACAGTCGCACATAGCTCCAGTGGCGAGGCGTGACTTTCAAAGTGAGGGAAGCTCCTAATAATAATTTTTATTAAGGTAAGGGAGAACAATGACTCAAAGAACTAAAGGCTACTCTTTAGTGCTCTTTCTATTGTACAGTCCCACATAGCTCCAGTGGCGAGGCGTGACTTTCAAAGTGAGGGAAGCTCCAAATAATAATTTTTATTAAGGTAAGGGAGAACAATGACTCAAAGAACTAAGGCTACTCTTTAGTGCTCTTTCTATTGTACAGTCCCACATAGCTCCAGTGGCGAGGCGTGACTTTCAAAGTGAGGGAAGCTCCAAATAATAATTTTTATTAAGGTAAGGGAGAACAATGACTCAAAGAACTAAAGGCTACTCTTTAGTGCTCTTTCTATTGTACAGTCCCACATAGCTCCAGTGGCGAGGCGTGACTTTCAAAGTGAGGGAAGCTCCTAATAATAATTTTTATTAAGGTAAGGGAGAACAATGACTCAAAGAACTAAAGGCTACTCTTTAGTGCTCTTTCTATTGTACAGTCCCACATAGCTCCAGTGGCGAGGCGTGACTTTCAAAGTGAGGGAAGCTCCAAATAATAATTTTTATTAAGGTAAGGGAGAACAATGACTCAAAGAACTAAGGCTACTCTTTAGTGCTCTTTCTATTGTACAGTCCCACATAGCTCCAGTGCCGAGGCGTGACTTTCAAAGTGAGGGAAGCTCCAAATAATAATTTTTATTAAGGTAAGGGAGAACAATGACTCAAAGAACAAAGGCTACTCTTTAGTACTCTTTCTATTGTACAGTCCCACATAGCTCCAGTGGCGAGGCGTGACTTTCAAAGTGAGGGAAGCTCCAAATAATAATTTTTATTAAGGTAAGGGAGAACAATGACTCAAAGAACTAAAGGCTACTCTTTAGTGCTCTTTCTATTGTACAGTCCCACATAGCTCCAGTGGCGAGGCGTGACTTTCAAAGTGAGGGAAGCTCCTAATAATAATTTTTATTAAGGTAAGGGAGAACAATGACTCAAAGAACTAAAGGCTACTCTTTAGTGCTCTTTCTATTGTACAGTCCCACATAGCTCCAGTGGAGAGGCGTGACTTTCAAAGTGAGGGAAGCTCCACATAATAATTTTTATTAAGGTAAGGGAGAACAATCACTCAAAGAACTAAAGGCTACTCTTTAGTGCTCTTTCTATTGTACAGTCCCACATAGCTCCAGTGGCGAGGCGTGACTTTCAAAGTGAGGGAAGCTCCTAATAATAATTTTTATTAAGGTAAGGGAGAACAATGACTCAAAGAACTAAAGGCTACTCTTTAGTGCTCTTTCTATTGTACAGTCCCACATAGCTCCAGTGGCGAGGCGTGACTTTCAAAGTGAGGGAAGCTCCAAATAATAATTTTTATTAAGGTAAGGGAGAACAATGACTCAAAGAACTAAGGCTACTCTTTAGTGCTCTTTCTATTGTACAGTCCCACATAGCTCCAGTGGCGAGGCGTGACTTTCAAAGTGAGGGAAGCTCCAAATAATAATTTTTATTAAGGTAAGGGAGAACAATTACTCAAAGAACTAAGGCTACTCTTTAGTGCTCTTTCTATTGTACAGTCCCACATAGCTCCAGTGGCGAGGCGTGACTTTCAAAGTGAGGGAAGCTCCAAATAATAATTTTTATTAAGGTAAGGGAGAACAATGACTCAAAGAACTAAGGCTACTCTTTAGTGCTCTTTCTATTGTACAGTCCCACATAGCTCCAGTGGCGAGGCGTGACTTTCAAAGTGAGGGAAGCTCCAAATAATAATTTTTATTAAGGTAAGGGAGAACAATGACTCAAAGAACTAAGGCTACTCTTTAGTGCTCTTTCTATTGTACAGTCCCACATAGCTCCAGTGGCGAGGCGTGACTTTCAAAGTGAGGGAAGCTCCAAATAATAATTTTTATTAAGGTAAGGGAGAACAATGACTCAAAGAACTAAGGGCTACTCTTTAGTGCTCTTTCTATTGTACAGTCCCACATAGCTCCAGTGGCGAGGCGTGACTTTCAAAGTGAGGGAAGCTCCTAATAATAATTTTTATTAAGGTAAGAGAGAACAATGACTCAAAGAACTAAAGGCTACTCTTTAGTGCTCTTTCTATTGTACAGTCCCACATAGCTCCAGTGGCGAGGCGTGACTTTCAAAGTGAGGGAAGCTCCAAATAATAATTTTTATTAAGGTAAGGGAGAACAATGACTCAAAGAACTAAGGCTACTCTTTAGTGCTCTTTCTATTGTACAGTCCCACATAGCTCCAGTGGAGAGGCGTGACTTTCAAAGTGAGGGAAGCTCCAAATAATAATTTTTATTAAGGTAAGGGAGAACAATGACTCAAAGAACTAAGGCTACTCTTTAGTGCTCTTTCTATTGTACAGTCGCACATAGCTCCAGTGGCGAGGCGTGACTTTCAAAGTGAGGGAAGCTCCAAATAATAATTTTTATTAAGGTAAGGGAGAACAATGACTCAAAGAACTAAAGGCTACTCTTTAGTGCTCTTTCTATTGTACAGTCGCACATAGCTCCAGTGGCGAGGCGTGACTTTCAAAGTGAGGGAAGCTCCAAATAATAATTTTTATTAAGGTAAGCGAGAACAATGACTCAAAGAACTAAAGGCTACTCTTTAGTGCTCTTTCTATTGTACAGTCGCACATAGCTCCAGTGGCGAGGCGTGACTTTCAAAGTGAGGGAAGCTCCTAATAATAATTGTCATTAAAATAAGAGAGAATAATGACTCAAAGAACTACGACTACTGTTTAGTACTCTTTCTATTGTACAGTCACACATAGCTCCAGTGGCGAGGCGTGACTTTCAAAGTGAGGGAAGCTCCAAATAATAATTTTTATTAAGGTAAGGGAGAACAATGACTCAAAGAACAAAGGCTACTCTTTAGTACTCTTTCTATTGTACAGTCCCACATAGCTCCAGTGGCGAGGCGTGACTTTCAAAGTGAGGGAAGCTCCAAATAATAATTTTTATTAAGGTAAGAGAGAACAATGACTCAAAGAACTAAAGGCTACTCTTTAGTGCTCTTTCTATTGTACAGTCCCACATAGCTCCAGTGGCGAGGCGTGACTTTCAAAGTGAGGGAAGCTCCAAATAATAATTTTTATTAAGGTAAGGGAGAATAATGACTCAAAGAACTAAGGCTACTCTTTAGTGCTCTTTCTATTGTACAGTCCCACATAGCTCCAGTGGAGAGGCGTGACTTTCAAAGTGAGGGAAGCTCCAAATAATAATTTTTATTAAGGTAAGGGAGAACAATGACTCAAAGAACTAAAGGCTACTCTTTAGTGCTCTTTCTATTGTACAGTCGCACATAGCTCCAGTGGCGAGGCGTGACTTTCAAAGTGAGGGAAGCTCCAAATAATAATTTTTATTAAGGTAAGCGAGAACAATGACTCAAAGAACTAAAGGCTACTCTTTAGTGCTCTTTCTATTGTACAGTCCCACATAGCTCCAGTGGCGAGGCGTGACTTTCAAAGTGAGGGAAGCTCCTAATAATAATTGTCATTAAAATAAGAGAGAATAATGACTCAAAGAACTACGACTACTGTTTAGTACTCTTTCTATTGTACAGTCACACATAGCTCCAGTGGCGAGGCGTGACTTTCAAAGTGAGGGAAGCTCCAAATAATAATTTTTATTAAGGTAAGGGAGAACAATGACTCAAAGAACAAAGGCTACTCTTTAGTACTCTTTCTATTGTACAGTCCCACATAGCTCCAGTGGCGAGGCGTGACTTTCAAAGTGAGGGAAGCTCCAAATAATAATTTTTATTAAGGTAAGAGAGAACAATGACTCAAAGAACTAAAGGCTACTCTTTAGTGCTCTTTCTATTGTACAGTCCCACATAGCTCCAGTGGCGAGGCGTGACTTTCAAAGTGAGGGAAGCTCCAAATAATAATTTTTATTAAGGTAAGGGAGAATAATGACTCAAAGAACTAAGGCTACTCTTTAGTGCTCTTTCTATTGTACAGTCCCACATAGCTCCAGTGGAGAGGCGTGACTTTCAAAGTGAGGGAAGCTCCAAATAATAATTTTTATTAAGGTAAGGGAGAACAATGACTCAAAGAACTAAGGCTACTCTTTAGTGCTCTTTCTATTGTACAGTCGCACATAGCTCCAGTGGAGAGGCGTGACTTTCAAAGTGAGGGAAGCTCCAAATAATAATTTTTATTAAGGTAAGGGAGAACAATGACTCAAAGAACTAAGGCTACTCTTTAGTGCTCTTTCTATTGTACAGTCGCACATAGCTCCAGTGGCGAGGCGTGACTTTCAAAGTGAGGGAAGCTCCAAATAATAATTTTTATTAAGGTAAGGGAGAACAATGACTCAAAGAACTAAAGGCTACTCTTTAGTGCTCTTTCTATTGTACAGTCGCACATAGCTCCAGTGGCGAGGCGTGACTTTCAAAGTGAGGGAAGCTCCAAAGAATAATTTTTATTAAGGTAAGCGAGAACAATGACTCAAAGAACTAAAGGCTACTCTTTAGTGCTCTTTCTATTGTACAGTCGCACATAGCTCCAGTGGCGAGGCGTGACTTTCAAAGTGAGGGAAGCTCCAAATAATAATTTTTATTAAGATAAGGGAGAACAATGACTCAAAGAACTAAGGCTACTCTTTAGTGCTCTTTCTATTGTACAGTCGCACATAGCTCCAGTGGAGAGGCGTGACTTTCAAAGTGAGGGAAGCTCCAAATAATAATTTTTATTAAGGTAAGGGAGAACAATGACTCAAAGAACTAAGGCTACTCTTTAGTGCTCTTTCTATTGTACAGTCGCACATAGCTCCAGTGGCGAGGCGTGACTTTCAAAGTGAGGGAAGCTCCAAATAATAATTTTTATTAAGGTAAGGGAGAACAATGACTCAAAGAACTAAAGGCTACTCTTTAGTGCTCTTTCTATTGTACAGTCCCACATAGCTCCAGTGGCGAGGCGTGACTTTCAAAGTGAGGGAAGCTCCAAAGAATAATTTTTATTAAGGTAAGGGAGAACAATGACTCAAAGAACAAAGGCTACTCTTTAGTACTCTTTCTATTGTACAGTCGCACATAGCTCCAGTGGCGAGGCGTGACTTTCAAAGTGAGGGAAGCTCCAAATAATAATTTTTATTAAGGTAAGGGAGAACAATGACTCAAAGCACTAAGGCTACTCTTTAGTACTCTTTCTATTGTACAGTCGCACATAGCTCCAGTGGCGAGGCGTGACTTTCAAAGTGAGGGAAGCTCCAAATAATAATTTTTATTAAGGTAAGGGAGAACAATGACTCAAAGAACTAAGGCTACTCTTTAGTGCTCTTTCTATTGTACAGTCGCACATAGCCTCAGTGGAGAGGCGTGACTTTCAAAGTGAGGGAAGCTCCAAATAATAATTTTTATTAAGGTAAGGGAGAACAATGACCCAAAGAACTAAGGCTACTCTTTAGTACTCTTTCTATTGTACAGTCGCACATAGCTCCAGTGGCGAGGCGTGACTTTCAAAGTGAGGGAAGCTCCAAATAATAATTTTTATTAAGGTAAGGGAGAACAATGACTCAAAGAACTAAGGCTACTCTTTAGTACTCTTTCTATTGTACAGTCGCACATAGCTCCAGTGGCGAGGCGTGACTTTCAAAGTGAGGGAAGCTCCAAATAATAATTTTTATTAAGGTAAGGGAGAACAATGACTCAAAGAACTAAGGCTACTCTTTAGTGCTCTTTCTATTGTACAGTCGCACATAGCTTCAGTGGAGAGGCGTGACTTTCAAAGTGAGGGAAGCTCCAAATAATAATTTTTATTAAGGTAAGGGAGAACAATGACTCAAAGAACTAAGGCTACTCTTTAGTACTCTTTCTATTGTACAGTCACATGTTGGTCGAGTAGCGAGGCGTGACTTTCAAAGTGAGGGAAGCTCCAAATAATAATTTTTATTAAGGTAAGAGAGAACAATGACTCAAAGAACTAAGGCTACTCTTTAGTACTCTTTCTATTGTACAGTCACATGTTGGTCGAGTAGCGAGGCGTGACTTTCAAAGTGAGGGAAGCTCCAAATAATAATTTTCATTCAAATAAGAGAGAGTAGTTGATTACAGAACTAAGTCTTCTCTTTAGTATTCTTTCTATTGTACAGTCACACTTAGACCCTTGTTCCATTGCAGGACTACTCTATTACAAGCAGACATATTCCTGCTTCCCCTCTCCACTCACACGTTCGCAAGGCGGTGCGAGTTCAATCCCAGGCGACTACAAATTGAGACTTGTGGTGGACAGCCTGGCGCTTTTGTGTCTTTTTTTCTCTGGGATCTGCTTTTCCTTGCCATCTGTTCTACCATTGTTCCGTTATCAGCTCATGTATCGTCAATATCACTGCCTGCAGTGCCACATTTAGTAAAAGCTGGCGTCATACAGTACACTACGGACACACAAACTTCCTACATTTGACCCACGCCTCGTGAAATATTAGCCTGAAATGGAGTAAGCATGCAATCGAGACACTTTTGCTAATAACTTAAAACTTCCGTCCACTAAATAGCGAGCTACGCAGTTTGCTGTTGCTAATGCCATTAATATATACTTACAGTTATATTTCAAAGCGCCACATAAAACAAAAAAGGTGTAAAGTTTTCTTCACGTGACTAAACCTGTCAGGGACTTGTAGCAATTGGACACTCCTGATTGCTTAGCAAGGGATTCAAGTTTACGAATGCGTAAATACAGAGGTATTCAGTATGGAATGAGCTCGCGAAACTACTCAGCACCGCGGATGTGCGCGAATAAGCTTTGAAATGAATTCAGAAAATAAGATATTGTTTGGCACGAATTTTGTTGTTGTTATCCCTTTTCTCCTGAAATTGTTGGGAAGTGTCGCTTTCTGCATACACGGCTGAGCTCCATTGCTCAGATACATAATATTGATGTTTGTTATTCACTAAGGTCGTTTCGCCACATTTATTTAGCTTTTGAAATATTTATTAATGTTTTTCGTACAATTTTCATTTTGTTTGGAAGATTTTGGTGAAAATACGTGAGGTATCGGTGTTCCGTCATATTCCATATGGTCATGTGACTACAGTAGATGTTGAATACTGCCATTTCTCCATTCAACAGCTGACACGTAAATACAATTTTAACCCCATTTCCTTCCTTCCTTCCTTCCTTCCTTCCTTCCTTCCCTCCCTCCCTCACTCCCTCCCTCCCTCCCTTCCTTCCTTCCTTCCTTCCTTCCTTCCTTCCTTCCTTCCTTCCTTCCTTCCTTCCTTCCTTCCTTCCTTCCCTCCTTCCTTCCTTCCCTCCTTCCTTCCTTAGCTCCTTATTTCCTTCCGTCCTTCCCTCCTTCCTTCCTTCCCTCCTTCCTTCCTTCCTTCCCTCCTTCCTTCCTTCCCTCCTTCCTTCCTTCCCTCCTTCCGTCCATCCCTCCCTCCCTCCTTCCCTCCCTCCCTCCCTCCCTCCCTCCCTCCTTCCCTCCCTCCCTCCTTCCCTCCCTCCCTCCTTCCCTCCCTCCTTCCCTCCTTCCCTCCTTCCCTCCCTCTTTCCTTCCCTCCCTCCCTCCTTCCTTCCCTCCCTCCTTCCCTCCCTCCTTCCCTCCTTCCCTCCTTCCCTCCTTCCCTCCCTCTTTCCTTCCCTCCCTCCATCCTTCCATCCCTCCCTCCTTCCTTCGCTCCCTCCTTCCTTCCCTCCCTCCTTCCTTCCCTCCCTCCTTCCTTCCCTCCCTCCCTCCTTCCCTCCCTCCTTCCCTCCCTCCCTCCTTCCCTCCCTTTCTCCTTCCTTCCCTCCCTACTTCCCTCCCACCCTTCCTCCCTCCCTTCCTCCCTCCCTCCCAGCCACCATCCCTCCCTTCCTCCCTTCCTGCCTCCCTCCCTTCCTCCCTTCCTCCCTTCCTACCTTCCTCCCTCCCTTCCTCCCTTCCTCCCTTCCTCCCTTCCTCGCTCCCTCGCTCCCTCGCTTCCTCGCTCCCTCGCTCCCTCGCTCCCTCGCTCCTTCGCTTCCTCGCTCCCCCGCTTCCTCGCTGCCTCGCTCCCTCGCTCCCTCGCTTCCTCGCTCCCTCGCTTCCTCGCTCCCTCGCTTCCTCGCTTCCTCGCTCCCTCGCTCCCTCGCTTCCTCGCTTCCTCGCTCCCTCGCTTCCACGCTCCCTCGCTTCCTCGCACCCTCGCTTCCTCGCTTCCTCGCTTCCTCGCTCCCTCGCTCCCTCGCTTCCTCGCTCCCTCGCTCCCTCGCTCCCTCGCTTCCTCGCTCCCTCGCTCCCTCGCTCCTTCGCTTCCTCGCTCCCTTGCTTCCTCGCTTCCTCGCTCCCTCGCTCCGTCGCTCCCTCGCTTCCTCGCTTCCTCGCTCCCTCGCTTCCTCGCTCCGTCGCTCCCTCGCTTCCTCGCTTCCTCGCTCCCTCGCTTCCCCGCTCCCTCGCTTCCTCGCTTCCTCGCTCCCTCTCTTCCTCTCTTCCTTCCTTCCTCAATCCCTCGCTTCCTCGCTTCCTCAGTCCCTCCCTCCCTCGATTCCTCGCTTCCTCGCTCCCTCGCTTCCTCGCTGCCTCGCTTCCTCGCTTCCTTCCTTCCTCGCTTCCTCGCTCCCTCGCTTCCTCACTTCCTCGCTACCTCGCTTCCTCGCTTCCTCGCTTCCTCTCTCCCTCGCTTCCTCCCTCCCTCGCTTCCTCGCTTCCTCGAATCCTCGCTCCCTCGCTTCCTCTCTTCCTCGCTTCCTTACTTCCTCGCTTCCTCGCTCCCTCGCTTCCTCCCTCCCTCGCTTCTTCGCTTCCTTCATTCCTCGCTTCCTTCCTTCCTCGCTTCCTCGCTTCCGTCTTTCCTCGCTTCCTCGCTTCCTCGCTCCCTCGCTCCCTCGCTTCCTCGCTTCCTCGCTCCCTCTCTTCCTCTCTTCCTCGCTTCCTCGCTCCCTCTCTTCCTCTCTTCCTCGCTCCCTCGCTTCCTCGCTCCCTCGCTCCCTCGCTTCTTCGCTCCCTCGCTTCCTCGCTAACTCGCTCCCTCGCTCCCTCGCTTCCTCGCTCCCTCGCTCCCTCGCTCCCTCGCTTCCTCGCTCCCTCGCTCCCTCGCTCCCACGCTTCCTCGCTCCCTCGCTTCCTCAGTCCCTCCCTCCCTCGATTCCTCGCTCCCTCACTCCCTCGCTTCCTCGCTCCCTCGCTTCCGTCCTTCCTCGCTCCCTCGCTTCCTCGCTTCCTCGCTCCCTCGCTGTCTGGCCCCCTCGCTTCCTCGCTTCGTTCCTTCCTCGCTTCCTTCATTCCTCGGTTCCTCGCTTCCTCGTTTCCTCGCTTCCTTCTTTCCTCGCTCCCTCGCTTCCTTCCTTCCTCGCTTCCTTCCTTCCTCGCTTCCTTCCTTCCTCGCTTCCTCGCTTCGGTCCTTCCTCGCTTCCTCGCTCCCTCGCTTCCTCGCTACCTCGATCCCTCACTGTCTGCCTCCCTCGCTTCCTCGCTTCCTTCCTTGCTTCCTCGCTTCCTTCCTTCCTCGGTTCCTCGCTTCCTCGTTTCCTCGCTTCCTCGTTTCCTCGCTTCCTCGCTCCCTTCCTTCCTCGCTTCTTCGCTCCCTTGCTTCCTCGCTTCCACGCCTCCTTCCTTCCTCGCTTCCTCGGTTCCTCGCTCCCTCGCTTCCTCGCTCCCTCGCTGTCTGGCTCCCTCGCTTCCCGTTTCCTTCCTTCCTCGCTCCCTCGCTTCCTCGCTCCCTCGCTTCCTCGCTTCCTTCCTTCCTCGTTTCCTCGCTTCCGTCTTTCCTCGCTTCCTCGCTCCCTCGCTTCCTCACTCCCTCGCTGTCTGGCTCCCTCGCTTCCTCGCTTCCTTCCTTCCTCGCCTCCTCGCTTCCTCTCTTCCTTCCTCGGTTCCTCGCTTCCTCGTTTCCTGGCTTCCTCGCTCCCTCGCTCCCTTGCTTCCTCGCTCCCTGGCTCCCTCGCTTCCTCGGTTCCTCGCTCCCTCACACCCTCGCTTCCTCGCACCCTCGCTTCCTCGCTTCCTCGCTTCCTCGCTCCCTCGCTCCCTCGCCCCTTCGCATCCTCGCTCCCTCGCTTCCTCGCTCCCTCTCTCCCTCGCTCCCTCGCTTCCTCGCTTCCTCACTTCCTCTCTCCCTCGCTTCCTCGCATCCTCGCTTCCTTCCTTCCTCGGTTCCTCGCTTCCTTCCTTCCTCGCTTCCTCGCTTCCATCCTCGCTTCCTCACGCCCTCGCTTCCTCGCTTCCTTCCTTCCTCGCTCCCTCGCTTCTTCGCTTCCTCGCTTCCTCTCTTCCTCGCTTCCTGGCTTCCTCGCTCCCTCGCTCCCTCGTTTCCTCGCTCCCTCGTTTCCTCGCTCCCTCGTTTCCTCGCTCCCTCGCTTCCTTCCTTTCTCGCTCCCTCGCTTCCTCGCTCCCTCGCTTCCTCGCTCCCTCGCTTCCTTCCTTCCTCGTTTCCTCGCTCCCTCGCTTCCTTCCTTTCTCGCTCCGTCGCTACCTCTCTCCCTCGTTTTCTCGATCCCTCGTTTCCTCGCTCCCTCGTTTCCTCGCTACCTCGCTTCTTTCCTTCCTCGCTCCCTCGCGTCCTCGCTCCCTCGTTTCCTCGCTCCTTCGCTTCCTTCCTTTCTCGCTCCCTCGCTTCCTCGCTCCCTCGCTTCCTCGCTTCCTCTCTCCCATGCTCCCTCGTTTCCTCGCTCCCTCGCTCCCTCGCTTCCTCGCTCCCTCGTATCCTCGATCCCTCGCTTCCTTCCTTCGTTGTTTCCTCGCTCCCTCCCTTCCTTTCTCGCTCCCTCGCTCCCTCGTTTCCTCGCTCCCTCGCTTCCTCGCTCCCTCGCTTCCTTCCTTCCTCGCTTCCTTCCTTCCTCGCTTCCTTCCTTCCTCGCTTCCTTCCTTCCTCGCTTCCTCGCTTCGGTCCCTCCTCGCTTCCTCGCTCCCTCGCTTCCTCGCTACCTCGATCCCTCACTGTCTGCCTCCCTCGCTTCCTCGCTTCCTTCCTTGCTTCCTCGCTTCCTTCCTTCCTCGGTTCCTCGCTTCCTCGTTTCCTCGCTTCCTCGCTCCCTTCCTTCCTCGCTTCTTCGCTCCCTTGCTTCCTCGCTTCCACGCCTCCTTCCTTCCTCGCTTCCTCGGTTCCTCGCTCCCTCGCTTCCTCGCTCCCTCGCTGTCTGGCTCCCTCGCTTCCCGTTTCCTTCCTTCCTCGCTTCCTCACTTCCTTCCTTCCTCGGTTCCTCGCTTCCTCGTTTCCTCGCTTCCTCGCTTCCTTCCTTCCTCGCTTCCTCGCTCCCTCGCTTCCGGGCTCCCTCGCTTCCGGGCTCCCTCGCTTCCTCGCTTCATAGGTTCCTCGCTCCCTCGCTTGCTCGCTTCCTTGCTCCCTCGCTTCCTGGCTTCCTCGCTTCCTCGCTCCCTCGCTTCCTGGCTTCCTCGCTCCCTTGCTCCCTCGTTTCCTCGCTCCCTCGTTTCCTCGCTCCCTCGTTTCCTCGCTCCCTCGCCTCCTTCCTTATTCGCTTCCTTCCTTCCTCGCTTCCTCGCTTCCTCGCTTCCCCGCTCCCTCGCTTCCTCGCTTCCTTGCTTCCTCGCTTCCTCGCTTCCTTCCTTCCTCGGTTCCTCGCTTCCTCGTTTCCTCGCTTCCTCGTTTCCTCGCTTCGTCGCTTACTCGCTTCCTCGCTCCCTCGCTTCCTCGCTTCCTTCCTTCCTCGCTTCCTCGCTTCCTCGCTTCCTCGCTTCCCCGCTCCCTCGCTTCCTCGCTTCCTCGCTTCCTTCCTTCCTCGCTTCCTCGCTTCCTTCCCTCCTCGGTTCATCGCTTCCTCGTTTCCTCGCTTCCTCGTTTCCTCGCTTCCTCGTTTCCTCGCTTCGCCGCTTACTCGCTTCCTCGCTCCCTCGCTTCCTCGCTTCCTTCCTTCCTCGCTTCCTCGCTTCCTCGCTTCCTCGCTGCTTCGCTTCCTCGCTTCCTTGCTCGCTCGCTGTCTGGCTCCCTCGCTTCCTCGCTTCCTTCCTTCCTCGCTTCCTCGTTTCCTTCCTTCCTCGGTTCCTCGCTTCCTCGTTTCCTCGCTTCCTCGCTTCCTTCCTTCCTCGCTTCCTCGCTCCCTCGCTTCGTCGCTTCCTCGCTTCCTCGCTCCCTCGCTTCCTGGCTCCCTCGCTTCCTCGGTTCCTCGCTCCCTCGCTTCCTCGCTTCCTCGCTCCCTCGCTTCCTGGCTTCCTCGCTTCCTCGCTCCCTCGCTTACTGGCTCCCTCACTCCCCTGCTTACTCGCTTCCTCGCTGCCTCACTTCCTCGCCGCCTCGCTTCCTCGCTGCCTCGCTGCCTCGCTCCCTCGCTCCCTCGCTCCCTCGCTTCTTTGCTGCCTCGCTCCCTCGCTTCCTCGCAGCCTCGCTGCCTCGCTTCCTTGCTGCCTCACTCCCTCGCTTCCTTGCTGCCTCGCTCCCTCGCTTCCTTACTGCATCGCTCCCTCGCTTCCTCGCTCCTTCGCTTCCTCGCTCCCTCGCTTCCTTCCGTCCTCCCTTCCTCGCTTCCGTCCTTCCTCGCTTCCTCGCTCCCTCGCTTCCTCGCTCCCTCGCTGTCTGGCTCCCTCGCTTCCTCGCTTCCATCCTTCCTAGCTTCCTCGCTTCCTTCCTTCCTCGGTTCCTCGCTTCCTCGTTTCCTCGCTTCCTCGCTTCCTTCCTCGCTTCCTCGCTCCCTCGCTTCCTCGGTCCCTCGCTTCCTCGCTCCCTCGCTTCCTCTCTCCCTCGCTCCCTCGCTTCCTCGCTTCCTCGCTCCCTCGCTTCCTCGCTTCATCGCACCCTCGCTGTCTGCTCCCTGGCTTCGTCGCTTCCTTCCATCCTCGCTCCCTCGCTTCCTTGCTGCCTCGCTTCCTCGTTACCTCGCTTCCTCGCTTCCTTCCTTCCTCGCTTCCTCGCTCCCTCGCTTCCTCGCTCCCTCGCTTCCTGGCTCCCTCGCTTCCTCGCTCCCTCGCTCCCTCGCTCCCTCGCTTCCTCGCTCCCTCGCTCCCTCGCTCCTTCGCTTCCTCGCTCCCTTGCTTCCTCGCTTCCTCGCTCCCTCGCTCCGTCGCTCCCTCGCTTCCTCGCTTCCTCGCTCCCTCGCTTCCTCGCTCCGTCGCTTCCTCGCTTCCTCGCTTCCTCGCTCCCTCGCTTCCCCGCTCCCTCGCTTCCTCGCTTCCTCGCTCCCTCTCTTCCTCTCTTCCTTCCTTCCTCAATCCCTCGCTTCCTCGCTTCCTCAGTCCCTCCCTCCCTCGATTCCTCGCTTCCTCGCTCCCTCGCTTCCTCGCTGCCTCGCTTCCTCGCTTCCTTCCTTCCTCGCTTCCTCGCTCCCTCGCTTCCTCACTTCCTCGCTACCTCGCTTCCTCGCTTCCTCGCTTCCTCTCTCCCTCGCTTCCTCGCTCCCTCGCTTCCTCGCTTCCTCGAATCCTCGCTCCCTCGCTTCCTCTCTTCCTCGCTTCCTTACTTCCTCGCTTCCTCGCTCCCTCGCTTCCTCCCTCCCTCGCTTCTTCGCTTCCTTCATTCCTCGCTTCCTTCCTTCCTCGCTTCCTCGCTTCCGTCTTTCCTCGCTTCCTCGCTTCCTCGCTCCCTCGCTCCCTCGCTTCCTCGCTTCCTCGCTCCCTCTCTTCCTCTCTTCCTCGCTTCCTCGCTCCCTCTCTTCCTCTCTTCCTCGCTCCCTCGCTTCCTCGCTCCCTCGCTCCCTCGCTTCTTCGCTCCCTCGCTTCCTCGCTAACTCGCTCCCTCGCTCCCTCGCTTCCTCGCTCCCTCGCTCCCTCGCTCCCTCGCTTCCTCGCTCCCTCGCTCCCTCGCTCCCTCGCTCCCTCGCTTCCTCGCTCCCTCGCTTCCTCAGTCCCTCCCTCCCTCGATTCCTCGCTCCCTCACTCCCTCGCTTCCTCGCTCCCTCGCTTCCGTCCTTCCTCGCTCCCTCGCTTCCTCGCTTCCTCGCTCCCTCGCTGTCTGGCCCCCTCGCTTCCTCGCTTCGTTCCTTCCTCGCTTCCTTCATTCCTCGGTTCCTCGCTTCCTCGTTTCCTCGCTTCCTTCTTTCCTCGCTCCCTCGCTTCCTTCCTTCCTCGCTTCCATCCTTCCTCGCTTCCTTCCTTCCTCGCTTCCTTCCTTCCTCGCTTCCTCGCTTCGGTCCTTCCTCGCTTCCTCGCTCCCTCGCTTCCTCGCTACCTCGATCCCTCACTGTCTGCCTCCCTCGCTTCCTCGCTTCCTTCCTTGCTTCCTCGCTTCCTTCCTTCCTCGGTTCCTCGCTTCCTCGTTTCCTCGCTTCCTCGTTTCCTCGCTTCCTCGCTCCCTTCCTTCCTCGCTTCTTCGCTCCCTTGCTTCCTCGCTTCCACGCCTCCTTCCTTCCTCGCTTCCTCGGTTCCTCGCTCCCTCGCTTCCTCGCTCCCTCGCTGTCTGGCTCCCTCGCTTCCCGTTTCCTTCCTTCCTCGCTCCCTCGCTTCCTCGCTCCCTCGCTTCCTCGCTTCCTTCCTTCCTCGTTTCCTCGCTTCCGTCTTTCCTCGCTTCCTCGCTCCCTCGCTTCCTCACTCCCTCGCTGTCTGGCTCCCTCGCTTCCTCGCTTCCTTCCTTCCTCGCCTCCTCGCTTCCTCTCTTCCTTCCTCGGTTCCTCGCTTCCTCGTTTCCTCGCTTCCTCGCTCCCTCGCTCCCTTGCTTCCTCGCTCCCTGGCTCCCTCGCTTCCTCGGTTCCTCGCTCCCTCACACCCTCGCTTCCTCGCACCCTCGCTTCCTCGCTTCCTCGCTTCCTCGCTCCCTCGCTCCCTCGCCCCTTCGCATCCTCGCTCCCTCGCTGACTCGCTCCCTCGCTCCCTCGCTGCCTCGCTTCCTCGCTTCCTCACTTCCTCTCTCCCTCGCTTCCTCGCATCCTCGCTTCCTTCCTTCCTCGGTTCCTCGCTTCCTTCCTTCCTTCCTCGCTTCCTCGCTTCCATCCTCGCTTCCTCACTCCCTCGCTTCCTCGCTTCCTTCCTTCCTCGCTCCCTCGCTTCTTCGCTTCCTCGCTTCCTCTCTTCCTCGCTTCCTGGCTTCCTCGCTCCCTCGCTCCCTCGTTTCCTCGCTCCCTCGTTTCCTCGCTCCCTCGCCTCCTTCCTTCCTCGTTTCCTCGCTCCCTCGCTTCCTTCCTTTCTCGCTCCCTCGCTTCCTCGCTCCCTCGCTCCCTCGCTTCCTTCCTTCCTCGTTTCCTCCCTCCCTCGCTTCCTTCCTTTCTCGCTCCGTCGCTACCTCTCTCCCTCGTTTTCTCGATCCCTCGTTTCCTCGCTCCCTCGTTTCCTCGCTACCTCGCTTCTTTCCTTCCTCGCTCCCTCGCGTCCTCGCTCCCTCGTTTCCTCGCTCCTTCGCTTCCTTCCTTTCTCGCTCCCTCGCTTCCTCGCTCCCTCGCTTCCTCGCTCCCTCGCTTCCTCGCTTCCTCTCTCCCATGCTCCCTCGTTTCCTCGCTCCCTCGCTCCCTCGCTTCCTCGCTCCCTCGTATCCTCGATCCCTCGCTTCCTTCCTTCGTTGTTTCCTCGCTCCCTCCCTTCCTTTCTCGCTCCCTCGCTCCCTCGTTTCCTCGCTCCCTCGCTTCCTCGCTCCCTCGCTTCCTTCCTTCCTCGCTTCCTTCCTTCCTCGCTTCCTTCCTTCCTCGCTTCCTTCCTTCCTCGCTTCCTTCCTTCCTCGCTTCCTCGCTTCGGTCCTTCCTCGCTTCCTCGCTCCCTCGCTTCCTCGCTACCTCGATCCCTCACTGTCTGCCTCCCTCGCTTCCTCGCTTCCTTCCTTGCTTCCTCGCTTCCTTCCTTCCTCGGTTCCTCGCTTCCTCGTTTCCTCGCTTCCTCGCTCCCTTCCTTCCTCGCTTCTTCGCTCCCTTGCTTCCTCGCTTCCACGCCTCCTTCCTTCCTCGCTTCCTCGGTTCCTCGCTCCCTCGCTTCCTCGCTCCCTCGCTGTCTGGCTCCCTCGCTTCCCGTTTCCTTCCTTCCTCGCTTCCTCACTTCCTTCCTTCCTCGGTTCCTCGCTTCCTCGTTTCCTCGCTTCCTCGCTTCCTTCCTTCCTCGCTTCCTCGCTCCCTCGCTTCCGGGCTCCCTCGCTTCCGGGCTCCCTCGCTTCCTCGCTTCATAGGTTCCTCGCTCCCTCGCTTCCTCGCTTCCTTGCTCCCTCGCTTCCTGGCTTCCTCGCTTCCTCGCTCCCTCGCTTCCTGGCTTCCTCGCTCCCTTGCTCCCTCGTTTCCTCGCTCCCTCGTTTCCTCGCTCCCTCGTTTCCTCGCTCCCTCGCCTCCTTCCTTATTCGCTTCCTTCCTTCCTCGCTTCCTCGCTTCCTCGCTTCCCCGCTCCCTCGCTTCCTCGCTTCCTTCCTTCCTCGCTTCCTCGCTTCCTTCCTTCCTCGGTTCCTCGCTTCCTCGTTTCCTCGCTTCCTCGTTTCCTCGCTTCGTCGCTTACTCGCTTCCTCGCTCCCTCGCTTCCTTCCTTCCTCGCTTCCTCGCTTCCTCGCTTCCTCGCTTCCCCGCTCCCTCGCTTCCTCGCTTCCTCGTTTCCTTCCTTCCTCGCTTCCTCGCTTCCTTCCCTCCTCGGTTCATCGCTTCCTCGTTTCCTCGCTTCCTCGTTTCCTCGCTTCGCCGCTTACTCGCTTCCTCGCTCCCTCGCTTCCTCGCTTCCTTCCTTCCTCGCTTCCTCGCTTCCTCGCTTCCTCGCTTCCTCGCTGCTTCGCTTCCTCGCTTCCTTGCTCGCTCGCTGTCTGGCTCCCTCGCTTCCTCGCTTCCTTCCTTCCTCGCTTCCTCGTTTCCTTCCTTCCTCGGTTCCTCGCTTCCTCTTTCCTCGCTTCCTCGCTTCCTTCCTTCCTCGCTTCCTCGCTCCCTCGCTTCGTCGCTTCCTCGCTTCCTCGCTCCCTCGCTTCCTGGCTCCCTCGCTTCCTCGGTTCCTCGCTCCCTCGCTTCCTCGCTTCCTCGCTCCCTCGCTTCCTGGCTTCCTCGCTTCCTCGCTCCCTCGCTTACTGGCTCCCTCACTCCCCTACTTACTCGCTTCCTCGCTGCCTCACTTCCTCGCCGCCTCGCTTCCTCGCTGCCTCGCTGCCTCGCTCCCTCGCTCCCTCGCTCCCTCGCTTCTTTGCTGCCTCGCTCCCTCGCTTCCTCGCAGCCTCGCTGCCTCGCTTCCTTGCTGCCTCACTCCCTCGCTTCCTTGCTGCCTCGCTCCCTCGCTTCCTTACTGCATCGCTCCCTCGCTTCCTCGCTCCTTCGCTTCCTCGCTCCCTCGCTTCCTTCCGTCCTCCCTTCCTCGCTTCCGTCCTTCCTCGCTTCCTCGCTCCCTCGCTTCCTCGCTCCCTCGCTGTCTGGCTCCCTCGCTTCCTCGCTTCCATCCTTCCTAGCTTCCTCGCTTCCTTCCTTCCTCGGTTCCTCGCTTCCTCGTTTCCTCGCTTCCTCGCTTCCTTCCTCGCTTCCTCGCTCCCTCGCTTCCTCGGTCCCTCGCTTCCTCGCTCCCTCGCTTCCTCTCTCCCTCGCTCCCTCGCTTCCTCGCTTCCTCGCTCCCTCGCTTCCTCGCTTCATCGCACCCTCGCTGTCTGCTCCCTGGCTTCGTCGCTTCCTTCCATCCTCGCTCCCTCGCTTCCTTGCTGCCTCGCTTCCTCGTTACCTCGCTTCCTCGCTTCCTTCCTTCCTCGCTTCCTCGCTCCCTCGCTTCCTCGCTCCCTCGCTTCCTGGCTCCCTCGCTCCCTCTTTTCCTCGCTCCCTCGCTTCCACGCTTCCTTCCTTCCTCGCTTCCTCGCTTCCGTCCTTCCTCACTTCCTCGCTTTCTCGCTTCCTCGCTTCCTCGCTCCTTCGCTGTCTGGCTCCCTCGCTTCCTTCCTTCCTCGCTTCCTCGCTTCCTTCCTTCCTCGGTTGCTCGCTTCGTTTCCTCGCTTCCTCGCTTCCTTCCTTCCTCGCTTCCTCGCTCCCTCGCATCCTCGCTTCCTTCCTTCCTCGCTTCCTCGGTTCATCGCTTCGTCGCTTCCTCGCTTCCTCGCTCCCTCGCTTCCTTCCTTCCTCGCTTCCTTCCTCGCTTCCTCTCTTGCTCGCTTCCTCGGTTCCTCGCTTCCTCGCTTCCTCGCGCCCTCGCTTCCTTCCTTCCTCGTTTCCTTCCTTCCTCGCTTCCTCGCTTCCTCGGTTCCTCGCTCCCTCGCTTCCTTCCTTCCTCGCTTCCTCGCTCCCTCGTTTCCTTCCTTCCTCGCTTCCTTCCTCGCTTCCTCGCTTCCTCGCTTCCTCGCTCCCTCGGTTCCTCGCTTCCTTCCTTCCTCGCTTCCTCGCTTCCTTCCTTCCTCGCTTCCTTCCTTCCTCGCTTCCTTCCTTCCTCGCTTCCTCACTTCCTTGCTCCCTCGCTGTCTGGCTCCCTCGCTTCCTCGCTACCTTCCTTCCTCGCTTCCTCGCTCCCTTGCTGTCTTGCTCCCTAGCTTCCTAGCTCCCTCGCTGTCTGGCTCCCTCGCTTCCTCCCTTCCTCGGTTCCTCCCTTCCTTCCTTCCTCGGTTCCTCGCTTCCTCGCTTCCTTCCTCGCTTCCTCGATCCCTCGCTTCCTCGCTCCCTCGCTTCCTCGCTTCCTCACTTCCTCTCTCCCTCGCTTTCTCGCCCCCTTGCTTTCTGGCTCCCTCGCTCCCTCGCTTCCTCGCTTCCTCCCTCCCACGCTTCCCCGCACCCTCTCTTCCTCGCTTCCTCGCTTCCTCATTCCCTCGCTTCCTCGCTTCCTCACTCCCTCGCTCCCTCCCTTCCTCGCTTCCTCGCTTCTTCGCTTCCTCGCTCCCTCGCTTCCTGGCTTCCTCGCTTCCTCGCTCCTCCCTTCCTTCCTTCCTCGCTCCCTCGCTTCCTCGCTCCCTCGCTTCCTCACTCCCTCGCTTCCTCGCTCCCTCGCTTCCTCGCTTCTTCGCTCCCTTGCTGTCTGGCTCCCTCGCTTTCTCGCTCCCTCGCTCCCTCGCTCCCTCGTGTCCTCGCTTCCTCGTTTCCTCGCTCCCTCGCTTCCTTCCTTCCCCGCTTCCTCGCTTCCCGGCTTCCTCGCTCCCTCGCTCCCTCGTTTCCTCGCTCCCTCGTTTCCTCGCTCCCTCGCTTCCTTCCTTCCTGGCTTCCTCGCTCCCTCGCTTCCTTCCTTACTCGCTCCCTCGCTTCCTCGCTCCCTCGCTTCCTCGCTCCCTCGCTCCCTTCCTTCCTCGCTTCCTCGCTCCCTCGCTTCCTTCCTTCCTCGCTTCCTCGCTTCTTCGCTCCCTCGCTCCCTCGTTTCCTCGCTACCTCGCTCCCTCGCCTCCTCGTTTCCTCGCTTCCTTCTTCCTCGCTTCCTCGCTCCCTCGCTTCCTCGTTTCCTCGCTTCCTTCCGTCCTCGCTTCCTCGCTCCCTCGCTTCCTCGCTCCCTCGCTTCCTTCCTTCCTCGCTCCCTCGCTTCCTCGTTTCCTCGCTTCCTTCCTTCCTTGCTCCCTCGCTTCCTCGCTCCCTCTCTTCCTCGCTCCCTCGCTTCCTCGCTCCCTCGCTCCCTCGCTTCCTCGCTCCGTCGCTCCCTCGCTTCCTCGCTCCCTCGCTTCCTTCCTTCCTCGCTCCCTCGCTCCCTCGCTTTCTCGCTCCCTCTCTTCCTCGCTTCCTCGCTCCCTCTCTCCCTCGCTTCCTCGCTCCCTCGCTTCCTCGCTCCCTCTCTCCCTCGCTTCCTCGCTCCCTCGCTTCCTCGCTCCCTCGCTCCCTCGCTTCCTCTCTCCAATCCTTCCTCGCTTCCTCGCATCCTCGCTCCCTCGCTACCTCGCTTCCTCGCTTCCTTCTCCCTCGCTTCCTCGCTCCCTCGCTTCCTCGCTCCCTCGCTTCCTCGCTTCCTTATCCCTCGCTTCCTCGCTCCCTCGCTTCTTCGCTTCCTCGCTTCCTTCTCCCTCGCTCCCTCGCTTCCTCGCTTCCTCGCTTCCTCGCTTCCTCTCTCCCTCGCTCCCTCGCTCCCTCGCTTCCTCGCTTCCTCGCTCCCTCGCTTCCTCGCTCCCTCGCTTCCTCTCTCCCTCGCTTCCTCTCTCCCTCGCTTCCTCGCTTCCTTCTCCCTCGCTCCCTCGCTTCCTCGCTTCCTCGCTTCCTTCTCCCTCGCCTCCTCGCTACCTCGCTTACTCGCTCCCTCGCTTCCTCTCTCCCTTCCTTCCTCGCTTCCTCGCTCCCTCGCTTCCTCACTCCCTCGCTGTCTGGCTCCCTCGCTTTCTCGCTTCCTTCCTTCCTCGCTTCCTCTCTTCCTTCCTTCCTCGGTTCCTCGCTTCCTCGTTTCCTCGCTTCTTCGCTTCCTACCTTCCTCACTCCCTCGCTCCCCCGCTCCCCCGCTCCCTCGCTCCCTCGCTCCCTCGCTTCCTCGGTTCCTCGCTCCCTCACTCCCTCGCTTCCTCGTATCCTCGATCCCTCGCTTCCTTCCTTCGTTGTTTCCTCGCTCCCTCCCTTCCTTCCTTTCTCGCTCCCTCTTTTTCTCGCTCCCTCGTTTCCTCGCTCCCTCGTTTCTCGCTCCCTCGCTTCCTCGCTCCCTCGCTTCCTTCCTTCCTCGCTTCCTTCCTTCCTCGCTTCCTTCCTTCCTCGCTTCCTTCCTTCCTCGCTTCCTCGCTTCCGTCCTTCCTCGCTTCCTCGCTCCCTCGCTTCCTCGCTACCTCGATCCCTCACTGTCTCTCTCCTCGCTTCCTCGCTTCCTTCCTTCTTGCTTCCTCGCTTCCTTCCTTCCTCGGTTCCTCGCTTCCTCGTTTCCTCGCTTCCTCGCTTCCTCGCTTCCTTCCTTCCTCGCTTCCTCGCTCCCTCGCTTCCCCGCTTCCTCGCCTCCTTCCTTCCTCGCTTCCTCGGTTCCTCGCTCCCTCGCTTCCTCGCTTCCTCGCTTCCTCGCTCCCTCGCTGTCTGGCTCCCTCGCTTCCCGTTTCCTTCCTTCCTCGCTTCCTCGCTTCCTTCCTTCCTCGCTTCCTCGCTTCCTCGCTCCCTCGCTTCCTCGCTTCCTTGCTCCCTCGCTTCCTGGCTTCCTCGCTTCCTCGCTCCCTCGCTTCCTGGCTTCCTCGCTCCCTCGCACCCTCGTTTCCTCGCTCCCTCGTTTTCTCGCTCCCTCGCCTCCTTCCTTATTCGCTTCCTTCCTTCCTCGCTTCCTCGCTTCCGTCCTTCCTCGCTCCCTCGCTTCCTCGCTTCCCCGCTCCCTCGCTTCCTCGCTTCCTTCCTTCCTCGCTTCCTTCCTTCCTCGGTTCCTCGCTTCCTCGTTTCCTCGCTTCCTCGTTTCCTCGCTTCCTCGCTTACTCGCTTCCTCGCTCCCTCGCTTCCTCGCTTCCTTCCTTCCTCGCTTCCTCGGTTCCTCGCTGCTTCGCTTCCTCGCTTCCTCGCTCCCTCGCTGTCTGGCTCCCTCGCTTCCTCACTTCCTTCCTTCCTCGCTTCCTCGTTTCCTTCCTTCCTCGGTTCCTCGCTTCCTCGTTTCCTCACTTCCTCGCTTCCTTCCTTCCTCGCTTCCTCGCTTCCTCGCTCCCTCGCTTCCTGGCTCCCTCGCTTCCTCGCTCCCTCCCTTCCTCGCTCCCTCGCTTCCTGGCTTCCTCGCTTCCTCGCTCCCTCGCTTCCTGGCTCCCTCGCTCCCCTTTTTACTCGCTTCCTCGCTGCCTCGCTTCCTCGCTGCCTCGCTCCCTCGCTCCCTCGCTTCCTTGCTGCCTCGCTCCCTCGCTTCCTCGCTTCCTCGGTTCCTCGCTCCCTCACTCCCTCGCTTCCTCGTATCCTCGATCCCTCGCTTCCTTCCTTCGTTGTTTCCTCGCTCCCTCCCTTCCTTCCTTTCTCGCTCCCTCTTCTTCTCGCTCCCTCGTTTCCTCGCTCCCTCGTTTCTCGCTCCCTCGCTTCCTCGCTCCCTCGCTTCCTTCCTTCCTCGCTTCCTTCCTTCCTCGCTTCCTTCCTTCCTCGCTTCCTTCCTTCCTCGCTTCCTCGCTTCCGTCCTTCCTCGCTTCCTCGCTCCCTCGCTTCCTCGCTACCTCGATCCCTCACTGTCTCTCTCCTCGCTTCCTCGCTTCCTTCCTTCTTGCTTCCTCGCTTCCTTCCTTCCTCGGTTCCTCGCTTCCTCGTTTCCTCGCTTCCTCGCTTCCTCGCTTCCTTCCTTCCTCGCTTCCTCGCTCCCTCGCTTCCCCGCTTCCTCGCCTCCTTCCTTCCTCGCTTCCTCGGTTCCTCGCTCCCTCGCTTCCTCGCTTCCTCGCTTCCTCGCTCCCTCGCTGTCTGGCTCCCTCGCTTCCCGTTTCCTTCCTTCCTCGCTTCCTCGCTTCCTTCCTTCCTCGCTTCCTCGCTTCCTCGCTCCCTCGCTTCCTCGCTTCCTTGCTCCCTCGCTTCCTGGCTTCCTCGCTTCCTCGCTCCCTCGCTTCCTGGCTTCCTCGCTCCCTCGCGCCCTCGTTTCCTCGCTCCCTCGTTTTCTCGCTCCCTCGCCTCCTTCCTTATTCGCTTCCTTCCTTCCTCGCTTCCTCGCTTCCGTCCTTCCTCGCTCCCTCGCTTCCTCGCTTCCCCGCTCCCTCGCTTCCTCGCTTCCTTCCTTCCTCGCTTCCTTCCTTCCTCGGTTCCTCGCTTCCTCGTTTCCTCGCTTCCTCGTTTCCTCGCTTCCTCGCTTACTCGCTTCCTCGCTCCCTCGCTTCCTCGCTTCCTTCCTTCCTCGCTTCCTCGGTTCCTCGCTGCTTCGCTTCCTCGCTTCCTCGCTCCCTCGCTGTCTGGCTCCCTCGCTTCCTCACTTCCTTCCTTCCTCGCTTCCTCGTTTCCTTCCTTCCTCGGTTCCTCGCTTCCTCGTTTCCTCACTTCCTCGCTTCCTTCCTTCCTCGCTTCCTCGCTTCCTCGCTCCCTCGCTTCCTGGCTCCCTCGCTTCCTCGGTTCCTCGCTCCCTCCCTTCCTCGCTTCCTTATCCCTCGCTTCCTCGCTTCCTCGCTCCCTCGCTTCCTGGCTCCCTCGCTCCCCTGCTTACTCGCTTCCTCGCTGCCTCGCTTCCTCGCTGCCTCGCTCCCTCGCTGCCTCGCTTCCTTGCTGCCTCGCTCCCTCGCTTCCTCGCTCCTTCGCTTCCTCTCTCCCTCGCTTCCTTCCTTCCTCGCTTCCATCCGTCCTCGCTCCCTCGCTTCCTCGCTCCCTCGCTTCCACGCTCCCTCGCTGTCTGGCTCCCTCACTTCCTCGCTTCCATCCTTCCTCGCTTCCTCGCGTCCTTCCTTCCTCGGTTCCTCACTTTCTCGTTTCCTCGCTTCCTCGCTTCCTTCCTTCCTCGCTTCCTCGCTTCCTTCCTTCCTCGCTTCCTCGCTCCCTCGCTTCCTCGCTCCCTCGCTTCCTCGCTCCCTCGCTCCCTCGCTTCCTCGCTTCCTTATCCCTCGCTTCCTCGCTTCCTCGCTCCCTCGCTTCCTCGCTTCCTTCTCCCTCGCTTCCTCGCTCCCTCGCTCCCTCGCTTCCTCTCTCCCTTCCTTCCTCGCTTCCTCGCTCCCTCGCTTCCTCGCTCACTCGCTCCCTCGCTTCCTCGCTTCCTTATCCCTCGCTTCCTCGCTTCCTCGCTCCCTCGCTTCCTCGCTCCCTCGCTTCCTCGCTTCCTTCTCCCTCGCTTCCTCGCTCACTCGCTCCCTCGTTTCCTCTCTCCCTTCCTTCCTCGCTTCCTCGCTCCCCCGCTTCCTCGCTCCTTCGCTTCCTCGCTCCCTTGCTTCCTTCCGTCCTCGCTTCCTCGCTTCCGTCCTTCCTCGCTTCCTCGCTCCCTCGCTTCCTCGCTCCCTCGCTGTCTGGCTCCCTCGCTTCCTCGCTTCCTTCCTTCCTCGCTTCCTCGCTTCCTCTCTTCCTTCCTTCCTCGGTTCCTCGCTTCCTCGTTTCCTCGCTTCCTCGCTTCCTACCTTCCTCGCTCCCTCGCTCCCCCGCTCCCTCGCTCCCCCGCTCCCTCGCTCCCCCGCTCCCTCGCTCCCTCGCTTCCTCGCTCCCTCGCTCCCTCGCTTCCTCGGTTCCTCGCTCCCTCACTCCCTCGCTTCCTCGTATCCTCGATCCCTCGCTTCCTTCCTTCGTTGTTTCCTCGCTCCCTCCCTTCCTTCCTTTCTCGCTCCCTCGCTCCCTCGTTTTCTCGCTCCCTCGTTTCCTCGCTCCCTCGCTTCCTCGCTCCCTCGCTTCCTTCCTTCCTCGCTTCCTTCCTTCCTCGCTTCCTTCCTTCCTCGCTTCCTCGCTTCCGTCCTTCCTCGCTTCCTCGCTCCCTCGCTTCCTCGCTACCTCGATCCCTCACCGTCTGCCTCCTCGCTTCCTCCCTTCCTTCCTTCTTGCTTCCTCGCTTCCTTCCTTCCTCGGTTCCTCGCTTCCTCGTTTCCTCGCTTCCTCGCTTCCTTCCTTCCTCGCTTCCTCGCTCCCTCGCTTCCCCGCTTCCTCGCCTCCTTCCTTCCTCGCTTCCTCGGTTCCTCGCTCCCTCGCTTCCTCGCTTCCTCGCTCCCTCGTTGTCTGGCTCCCTCGCTTCCCGTTTCCTTCCTTCCTCGCTTCCTCGCTTCCTTCCTTCCTCGTTTCCTCGCTTCCTCGCTTCCTTCCTTCCTCGCTTCCTCGCTTCCTCGCTCCCTCGCTTCCTCGCTTCCTTGCTCCCTCGCTTCCTGGCTTCCTCGCTTCCTCGCTCCCTCGCTTCCTGGCTTCCTCGCTCCCTCGCTCCCTCGTTTCCTCGCTCCCTGGTTTTGTCGCTCCCTCGCCTCCTTCCTTATTCGCTTCCTTCCTTACTCGCTTCCTCGCTTCCGTCCTTCCTCGCTCCCTAGCTTCCTCGCTTCCCCGCTCCCTCGCTTCCTCGCTTCCTCGCTTCCTTCCTTCCTCGGTTCCTCGCTTCCTCGTTTCCTCGCTTCCTCGTTTCCTCGCTTCCTCGATTACTCGCTTCCTCGCTCCCTCGCTTCCTCGTTTCCTCGCTTCCTTCCTTCCTCGCTTCCTCGCTTCCTCGGTTCCTCGCTGCTTCGCTTCCTCGCTTCCTCGCTCCCTCGCTGTCTGGCTCCCCCGCTTCCTCGCTTCCTCGCTTCCTCGTTTCCTTCCTTCCTCGGTTCCTCGCTTCCTCGTTTCCTCTCTTCCTCGCTTCCTTCCTTCCTCGCTTCCTCGCTCCCTCGCTTCCTCGCTGCCTCGCTCCCTCGCTCCCTCGCTTCCTTGCTGCCTCGCTCCCTCGCTTCCTCGCTCCCTTGCTCCCTCGCTTCCTCGCTCCCTCGCTTCCTCGCTCCCTGGCTCCCTGGCTTACTCGCTTCCTCGCTCCCTCGCTACCTCGCTCCCTCGCTCACTCGCTTCCTCGCTCCCTCGCTTCCTCGCTCCCTCGCTCCCTCGCTTCCTCGCTTCCTCGCTCCCTCGTTTCCTCGCTTCCTCGCTTCCTTCCTTCCTCGCTTCCTCGCTCCCTCGCTTCCTCGCTCCCTCGCTTCCTCGCTCCCTCGCTTCCTGGCTTCCTCGCTTCCTCGCTCCCTCGCTTCCGGGATCCCTCGCTCCCCTGCTTACTCGCTTCCTCGCTGCCTCACTTCCTCGCTGCCTCGCTTCCTCGCTGCCTCGCTGCCTCGCTCCCTCGCTTCCTTGCTGCCTCGCTCCCTCACTTCCTCGCAGCCTCGCTGCCTCGCTTCCTTGCTGCCTCGCTCCCTCGCTTCCTTGCTGCCTCGCTCCTTCGCTTCCTTGCTGCCTCGCTCCCTCGCTTCCTCGCTCGTTCGCTTCCTCGCTCCCTCGCTTCCTTCCTTCCTCGCTTCCTTCTGTCCTCGCTTCCTCGCTTCCGTCCTTCCTCCTTCCTCGCTCCCTCGCTTCCTCGCTCCCTCGCTGTTTGGCTCCCTCGCTTCCTCGCTTCCATCCTTCCTCGCTTCCTCGCTTACTTCCTTCCTCGGTTCCTCGCTTCCTCGTTTCCTCGCTTCCTCGCTTCCTTCCTTCCTCGCTTCCTCGTTCCCTCGCTTCCTCGCTCCCTCGCTTCCTCGCTCCCTCACTTCCTCTCTCCCTCGCTTCCTCGCTCCCTCGCTTCCTCGCTTCCTCGCTCCCTCGCTTCCTCGCTTCCTCGCACCCTCGCTGTCTGGCTTCGTCGCTCCCTTCCATCCTCGCTCCCTCGCTTCCTTGCTGCCTCGCTTCCTCGTTACCTCGCTCCCTCGCTTCCTCGCTCCCTCGCTCCCTCGCTCCCTCACTTCCTTCCTTCCTCACTTCCTCGCTCCCTCGCTCCCTCGCTCCCTCGCTTCCTCGCTCCCTCTCTCCCTCGCTCCCTCACTTCCTTCCTTCCTCGTATCCTCGATCCCTCGCTTCCTTCCTTCGTTGTTTCCTCGCTCCCTCCCTTCCTTCCTTTCTCGCTCCCTCGCTCCCTCGTTTTCTCGCTCCCTCGTTTCCTCGCTCCCTCGTTTCCTCGCTTCCTCGCTCACTCGCTTCCTTCCATCCTCGCTTCCTTCCTTCCTCGCTTCCTCGCTTCCGTCCTTCCTCGCTTCCTCGCTCCCTCGCTTCCTCGCTACCTCGATCCCTCGCTGTCTGCCTCCCTCGCTTCCTCTCTTCCTTCCTTCCTCGGTTCCTCGCTCCCTCGCTTCCTCGCTCCCTCGCTTCCTCGCTCCCTCACTTCCTCTCTCCCTCGCTTCCTCGCTCCCTCGCTTCCTCGCTTCCTCGCTCCCTCGCTTCCTCGCTTCCTCGCACCCTCGCTGTCTGGCTTCGTCGCTCCCTTCCATCCTCGCTCCCTCGCTTCCTTGCTGCCTCGCTTCCTCGTTACCTCGCTCCCTCGCTTCCTCGCTCCCTCGCTCCCTCGCTCCCTCACTTCCTTCCTTCCTCACTTCCTCGCTCCCTCGCTCCCTCGCTCCCTCGCTTCCTCGCTCCCTCGCTCCCTCACTTCCTTCCTTCCTCGTATCCTCGATCCCTCGCTTCCTTCCTTCGTTGTTTCCTCGCTCCCTCCCTTCCTTCCTTTCTCGCTCCCTCGCTCCCTCGTTTTCTCGCTTCCTCGTTTCCTCGCTTCCTCGCTCCCTCGCTTCCTTCCTTCCTCGCTTCCTCGCTTCCGTCCTTCCTCGCTTCCTCGCTCCCTCGCTTCCTCGCTACCTCGATCCCTCGCTGTCTGCCTCCCTCGCTTCCTCTCTTCCTTCCTTCCTCGGTTCCTCGCTTCCTCGTTTCCTCGCTTCCTCGCTTCCTACCTTCCTCGCTCCCTCGCTCCCCCGCTCCCTCGCTCCCCCGCTCCCTCGCTCCCTCGCTTCCTCGCTCCCTCGCTCCCTCGCTCCCTCGCTTCCTCGGTTCCTCGCTCCCTCCCTTCCTTCCTTTCTCGCTCCCTCGCTCCCTCGTTTTCTCGCTCCCCCGTTTCCTCGCTCCCTCGTTTCCTCGCTCCCTCGCTTCCTCGCTCCCTCGCTTCCTTCCTTCCTCGCTTCCTTCCTTCCTCGCTTCCTTCCTTCCTCGCTTCCTCGCTTCCGTCCTTCCTCGCTTCCTCGCTCCCTCGCTTCCTCGCTACCTCGATCCCTCACTGTCTGCCTCCTCGCTTCCTCGCTTCCTTCCTTCTTGCTTCCTCGCTTCCTTCCTTCCTCGGTTCCTCGCTTCCTCGTTTCCTCGCTTCCTCGCTTCCTTCCTTCCTCGCTTCCTCGCTCCCTCGCTTCCCCGCTTCCCCGCCTCCTTCCTTCCTCGCTTCCTCGGTTCCACGCTCCCTCGCTTCCTCGCTCCCTCTCTTCCTCGCTTCCTCGCTCCCTCTCTCCCTCGCTACCTCGCTTCCTCGCTTCCTCGCTTCCTTCTCCCTCGCTCCCTCGCTCCCTCGCTTCCTCGCTTCCTTCTCCCTCGCTTCCTCGCTACCTCGCTTCCTCGCTCCCTCGCTTCCTCTCTCCCTTCCTTCCTCGCTTCCTCGCTTCCTCGCTCCCTCGCTTCCTCTCTCCCTGCTTCCTCGCTTCCTCGCTTCCTCGCTCCCTCGCTCCCTCGCTTCCTCGCTTCCTCACTTCCTCGCTCCCTCGCTTCCTCGCTTCCTTCTACCTCGCTTCCTCGCTCCCTCGCACCCTCGCTTCCTCTCTCCCTTCCTTCCTCGCTTCCTCGCCCTCTCGCTCCCTCGCTCCCTCGCTTCTTCGCTTCCTTCCTTCCTCGCTTCCTCGCTCCCTCGCTTCCTCGCTCCCTCGCTTCCTCGCCCTCTCGCTCCCTCGCTCCCTCGCTTCCTCGCTTCCTTCCTTCCTCGCTTCCTCGCTTCCTCGCTCCCTCGCTTCCTCGCTTCCTCTCTCCCTTGCTCCCTCGTTTCCTCGCTCCCTCGCTCCCTCGTTTCCTCGCTCCCTCGCTTCCTCGCTCCCTCGCTTCCTTCCTTCCTCGCTTCCTTCCTTCCTCGCTTCCTTCCTTCCTCGCTTCCTCGCTTCCGTCCTTCCTCGCTTCCTCGCTCCCTCGCTTCCTCGCTACCTCGATCGCTCGCTGTCTGCCTCCCTCGCTCCCTCGCTTCCTCGCTCCCTCGCTTCCTCGCTTCCTCGCTCCCTCGCTTCCTCGCTCCCTTGCTGTCTGGCTCCCTCGCTTTCTCGCTCCCTCGCTCCCTCGTGTCCTCGCTTCCTCGTTTCTTCGCTCCCTCGCTTCCTTCCTTCCCCGCTTCCTCGCTTCCCGGCTTCCTCGCTCCCTCGCTCCCTCGTTTCCTCGCTCCCTCGCTTCCTTCCTTCCTGGCTTCCTCGCTCCTTCGCTTCCTTCCTTCCTCGCTCCCTCGCTTCCTCGCTCCCTCGCTTCCTCGTTTCCTCGCTCCCTCGCTTCCTTCCTTCCTCGCTTCCTCGCTTCCTCGCTTCCTCGCTCCCTCGCTTCCTTCCTTCCTCGCTTCCTCGCTTCTTCGCTCCCTCGCTCCCTCGTTTCCTCGCTTCCTCGCTACCTCGCTTCCTCGTTTCCTCGCTTCCTTCTTCCTCGCTTCCTCGCTCCCTCGCTTCCTCGCTCCCTCGCTTCCTCGCTCCCTCGCTTCCTCTCTCCCTCGCTTCCTCGCTCCCTCGCTTCCTCGCTCCCTCGCTTCCTCGCTTCCTCGCACCCTCGCTGTCTGGCTTCGTCGCTTCCTTCCATCCTCGCTCCCTCGCTTCCTTGCTGCCTCGCTCCCTCACTTCCTCGCTCCCTCGCTCCCTCGCTTCCCCACTTCCTTCCTTCCTCGCTTCCTCGCTCCCTCGCTCCCTCGCTCCCTCGCTTCCCCGGTTCCTCGCTTCCTCGCTCCCTCGCTCCCTCGCTTCCTCGCTTCCTCGCTCCCTCGCTTCCTCGCTCCCTTGCTCCCTCGCTTCCTCGCTCCCTCGCTTCCTCGCTCCCTGGCTTACTCGCTTCCTCGCTCCCTCGCTTCCTCGCTCCCTCGCTCCCTCGCTTCCTCGCTCCCTCGCTTCCTCGCTCCCTCGCTCCCTCGCTTCCTCGCTTCCTCGCTCCCTCGCTTCCTCGCTTCTTCGCTCCCTCGCTTCCTCGCTCCCTCGTTTTCTCGCTCCCTCGTTTCCTCGCTCCCTCGCTTCTTTCCTTCCTCGCTCCCTCGCTTCCTCTCTCCCTCGCGTCCTCGCTCCCTCGTTTCCTCGCTCCTTCGCTTCCTTCCTTTCTCGCTCCCTCGCTCCCTCGCTTCCTCGCTTCCTCTCTCCCTTGCTCCCTCGTTTCCTCGCTCCCTCGCTTCCTCGCTCCCTCGTATCCTCGATCCCTCGCTTCCTTCCTTCGTTGTTTCCTCGCTCCCTCCCTTCCTTCCTTTCTCGCTCCCTCGCTCCCTCGTTTTCTCGCTCCCTCGTTTCCTCGCTTCCTCGCTTTCTTCCTTCCTCGCTTCCTCGCTCCCTCGCTTCCTGTCTCCCTCGCTTCCTCGCTCCCTCGCTTCCCCTCTCCCTCGCTTCCTCGCTCCCTCGCTTCCTCGCTTACTCGCTTCCTCGCACCCTCGCTGTCTGGCTCCCTGGCTTCGTCGCTTCCTTCCTTCCTCGCATCCTCGCTTCCTTCCTTCCTCGGTTCCTCGCTTCCTCGTTACCTCTCTTCCTCGCTTCCTGCCATCCTCGCTTCCTCGCTCCCTCGCTTCCTCTCTTCCTCGCTCCCTCGCTTCCTGTCTCCCTCGCTCCCTCGCTTCCTCGCTTCCTTCCTTCCTTGCTTCCTTCCTTCCTCGCTTCCTCGCTTCCTTCCTTCCTCGCTTCCAAGCTCCCTCGCTCCCTCGCCTCCTCGCTTCCTCGCTCCCTCGCTGTCTGGCTCCCTCGCTTCCTCGCCTCCTTCCTTCCTCGCTTCCTTCCTTCCTAGGTTGCTCGCTTCGTTTCCTCGCTTCCTCGCTTCCTTCCTTCCTCGCTTCCTCGCTCCCTCGCTTCCTCGCTTCCTTCCTTCCTCGCTTCCTCGCTTCCTCGGTTCCTCGCTTCCTCGCTCTCTCGCTTCCTTCCTTCCTCGCTTCCTTCCTTCCTCGCTTCCTCGCTTCCTCGGTTCCTCGCTCCCTCGCTTCCTCGCTTCCTTCCTTCCTCGCTTACTCGCTCCCTCGCTTCCTCGCTTCCTTCCTTCCTCGCTTACTCGCTCCCTCGCTTCCTTCCTTCCTCGCTTCCTCGCTTCCTCGCTTCCTTGCTCCCTCGCTTCCTCGCTTCCTTCCTTCCTCGCTTCCTTCCTTCCTCGGTTGCTCGCCTTTTCGCTTCCTCGCCTTCTTCCTTCCTCGCTTCCTTCCTTCCTCGCTTCCTCGCTTCCTCGCTCCCTCGCTGTCTGGCTCCCTCGCCTCCTCGCTTCCTTCCTTCCTCGCTTCCTCGCTCCCTCGCTGTCTGGCTCCCTCGCTTCCTCGCTTCCTCGCTCCCTCGCTGTCTGGCTCCCTCGCTTCCTCGCTTCCTCGCTTCCTTCCTTCCTCGCTTCCTCCCTTCCTTCCTTCCTCGGTTCCTCGCTTTCTCGTTTCCTCGCTTCCTCCCTTCCTTCCGTCCTCGCTTCCTCGCTCTTTCGCTTCCTCGCTCTCTCGCTTCCTCGCTCCTTCGCTTCCTCTCTCCCTCGCTTCCTCGCTCCCTCGCTTCCTCGCCTCCTCGCTCCCTCGCTTCCTCGCTCCCTCGCTGTCTGGCTCCCTGGCTTCCTCGCTTCCTCGCTCCCTCGCTGTCAGACTCCCTCGCTTCCTCGCTTCCTTCCTTCCTCGCTTCCTCGCTCCCTCGCTGTCTGGCTCCCTCGCTTCCTCGCTTCCTCGCTCCCTCGCTTCCTCGCTTCCTTCCTTCCTCGCTTCCTCGCTTCCTCGCTCCCTCGCTTCCTCGCTTCCTCTCTCCCTTGCTCCCTCGTTTCCTCGCTCCCTCGCTCCCTCGTTTCCTCGCTCCCTCGCTTCCTCGCTTCCTCGCTTCCTTGCTCCCTCGCTTCCTCGCTTCCTTCCTTCCTCGCTTCCTTCCTTCCTCGGTTGCTCGCCTTTTCGCTTCCTCGCCTTCTTCCTTCCTCGCTTCCTTCCTTCCTCGCTTCCTCGCTTCCTCGCTCCCTCGCTGTCTGGCTCCCTCGCTTCCTCGCTTCCTTCCTTCCTCGCTTCCTCGCTCCCTCGCTGTCTGGCTCCCTCGCTTCCTCGCTCCCTCGCACCCTCGCTTCCTCTCTCCCTTCCTTCCTCGCTTCCTCGCCCTCTCGCTCCCTCGCTCCCTCGCTTCTTCGCTTCCTTCCTTCCTCGCTTCCTCGCTCCCTCGCTTCCTCGCTCCCTCGCTTCCTCGCCCTCTCGCTCCCTCGCTCCCTCGCTTCCTCGCTTCCTTCCTTCCTCGCTTCCTCGCTTCCTCGCTCCCTCGCTTCCTCGCTTCCTCTCTCCCTTGCTCCCTCGTTTCCTCGCTCCCTCGCTCCCTCGTTTCCTCGCTCCCTCGCTTCCTCGCTCCCTCGCTTCCTTCCTTCCTCGCTTCCTTCCTTCCTCGCTTCCTTCCTTCCTCGCTTCCTCGCTTCCGTCCTTCCTCGCTTCCTCGCTCCCTCGCTTCCTCGCTACCTCGATCGCTCGCTGTCTGCCTCCCTCGCTCCCTCGCTTCCTCGCTCCCTCGCTTCCTCGCTTCCTCGCTCCCTCGCTTCCTCGCTCCCTTGCTGTCTGGCTCCCTCGCTTTCTCGCTCCCTCGCTCCCTCGTGTCCTCGCTTCCTCGTTTCTTCGCTCCCTCGCTTCCTTCCTTCCCCGCTTCCTCGCTTCCCGGCTTCCTCGCTCCCTCGCTCCCTCGCTCCCTCGCTCCCTCGCTTCCTTCCTTCCTGGCTTCCTCGCTCCTTCGCTTCCTTCCTTCCTCGCTCCCTCGCTTCCTCGCTCCCTCGCTTCCTCGTTTCCTCGCTCCCTCGCTTCCTTCCTTCCTCGCTTCCTCGCTTCCTCGCTTCCTCGCTCCCTCGCTTCCTTCCTTCCTCGCTTCCTCGCTTCTTCGCTCCCTCGCTCACTCGTTTCCTCGCTTCCTCGCTACCTCGCTTCCTCGTTTCCTCGCTTCCTTCTTCCTCGCTTCCTCGCTCCCTCGCTTCCTCGCTCCCTCGCTTCCTCGCTCCCTCGCTTCCTCTCTCCCTCGCTTCCTCGCTCCCTCGCTTCCTCGCTCCCTCGCTTCCTCGCTTCCTCGCACCCTCGCTGTCTGGCTTCGTCGCTTCCTTCCATCCTCGCTCCCTCGCTTCCTTGCTGCCTCGCTCCCTCACTTCCTCGCTCCCTCGCTCCCTCGCTTCCCCACTTCCTTCCTTCCTCGCTTCCTCGCTCCCTCGCTCCCTCGCTCCCTCGCTTCCCCGGTTCCTCGCTTCCTCGCTCCCTCGCTCCCTCGCTTCCTCGCTTCCTCGCTCCCTCGCTTCCTCGCTCCCTTGCTCCCTCGCTTCCTCGCTCCCTCGCTTCCTCGCTCCCTGGCTTACTCGCTTCCTCGCTCCCTCGCTTCCTCGCTCCCTCGCTCCCTCGCTTCCTCGCTCCCTCGCTTCCTCGCTCCCTCGCTCCCTCGCTTCCTCGCTTCCTCGCTCCCTCGCTTCCTCGCTTCTTCGCTCCCTCGCTTCCTCGCTCCCTCGTTTTCTCGCTCCCTCGTTTCCTCGCTCCCTCGCTTCTTTCCTTCCTCGCTCCCTCGCTTCCTCTCTCCCTCGCGTCCTCGCTCCCTCGTTTCCTCGCTCCTTCGCTTCCTTCCTTTCTCGCTCCCTCGCTCCCTCGCTTCCTCGCTTCCTCTCTCCCTTGCTCCCTCGTTTCCTCGCTCCCTCGCTTCCTCGCTCCCTCGTATCCTCGATCCCTCGCTTCCTTCCTTCGTTGTTTCCTCGCTACCTCCCTTCCTTCCTTTCTCGCTCCCTCGCTCCCTCGTTTTCTCGCTCCCTCGTTTCCTCGCTTCCTCGCTTTCTTCCTTCCTCGCTTCCTCGCTCCCTCGCTTCCTGTCTCCCTCGCTTCCTCGCTCCCTCGCTTCCCCTCTCCCTCGCTTCCTCGCTCCCTCGCTTCCTCGCTTACTCGCTCCCTCGCACCCTCGCTGTCTGGCTCCCTGGCTTCGTCGCTTCCTTCCTTCCTCGCATCCTCGCTTCCTTCCTTCCTCGGTTCCTCGCTTCCTCGTTACCTCTCTTCCTCGCTTCCTGCCATCCTCGCTTCCTCGCTCCCTCGCTTCCTCTCTTCCTCGCTCCCTCGCTTCCTGGCTCCCTCGCTCCCTCGCTTCCTCGCTTCCTTCCTTCCTTGCTTCCTTCCTTCCTCGCTTCCTCGCTTCCTTCCTTCCTCGCTTCCAAGCTCCCTCGCTCCCTCGCCTCCTCGCTTCCTCGCTCCCTCGCTGTCTGGCTCCCTCGCTTCCTCGCTTCCTTCCTTCCTCGCTTCCTTCCTTCCTAGGTTGCTCGCTTCGTTTCCTCGCTTCCTCGCTTCCTTCCTTCCTCGCTTCCTCGCTCCCTCGCTTCCTCGCTTCCTTCCTTCCTCGCTTCCTCGCTTCCTCGCTTCCTCGGTTCCTCGCTTCCTCGCTCTCTCGCTTCCTTCCTTCCTCGCTTCCTTCCTTCCTCGCTTCCTCGCTTCCTCGGTTCCTCGCTCCCTCGCTTCCTCGCTTCCTTCCTTCCTCGCTTACTCGCTCCCTCGCTTCCTCGCTTCCTTCCTTCCTCGCTTACTCGCTCCCTCGCTTCCTTCCTTCCTCGCTTCCTCGCTTCCTCGCTTCCTTGCTCCCTCGCTTCCTCGCTTCCTTCCTTCCTCGCTTCCTTCCTTCCTCGGTTGCTCGCCTTTTCGCTTCCTCGCCTTCTTCCTTCCTCGCTTCCTTCCTTCCTCGCTTCCTCGCTTCCTCGCTCCCTCGCTGTCTGGCTCCCTCGTCTCCTCGCTTCCTTCCTTCCTCGCTTCCTCGCTCCCTCGCTGTCTGGCTCCCTCGCTTCCTCGCTTCCTCGCTCCCTCGCTGTCTGGCTCCCTCGCTTCCTCGCTTCCTCGCTTCCTTCCTTCCTCGCTTCCTCCCTTCCTTCCTTCCTCGGTTCCTCGCTTTCTCGTTTCCTCGCTTCCTCCCTTCCTTCCGTCCTCGCTTCCTCGCTCTTTCGCTTCCTCGCTCTCTCGCTTCCTCGCTCCTTCGCTTCCTCTCTCCCTCGCTTCCTCGCTCCCTCGCTTCCTCGCCTCCTCGCTCCCTCGCTTCCTCGCTCCCTCGCTGTCTGGCTCCCTGGCTTCCTCGCTTCCTCGCTCCCTCGCTGTCAGACTCCCTCGCTTCCTCGCTTCCTTCCTTCCTCGCTTCCTCGCTCCCTCGCTGTCTGGCTCCCTCGCTTCCTCGCTTCCTCGCTCCCTCGCTGTCTGGCTCCCTCGCTTCCTCGCTTCCTTCCTTCCTCGCTTACTCGCTCCCTCGCTTCCTCGCTTCCTCGCTTCCTTCCTTCCTCGCTTACTCGCTCCCTCGCTTCCTTCCTTCCTCGCTTCCTTCCTTCCTCGCTTCCTCGCTTCCTCGCTTCCTTGCTCCCTCGCTTCCTCGCTTCCTTCCTTCCTCGCTTCCTTCCTTCCTCGGTTGCTCGCCTTTTCGCTTCCTCGCCTTCTTCCTTCCTCGCTTCCTTCCTTCCTCGCTTCCTCGCTTCCTCGCTCCCTCGCTGTCTGGCTCCCTCGCTTCCTCGCTTCCTTCCTTCCTCGCTTCCTCGCTCCCTCGCTGTCTGGCTCCCTCGCTTCCTCGCTCCCTCGCTGTCTGGCTCCCTCGCTTCCTCGCTTCCTCGCTTCCTTCCTTCCTCGCTTCCTCCCTTCCTTCCTTCCTCGGTTCCTCGCTTTCTCGTTTCCTCGCTTCCTCCCTTCCTTCCGTCCTCGCTTCCTCGCTCTTTCGCTTCCTCGCTCTCTCGCTTCCTCGCTCCTTCGCTTCCTCTCTCCCTCGCTTCCTCGCTCCCTCGCTTCCTCGCCTCCTCGCTCCCTCGCTTCCTCGCTCCCTCGCTGTCTGGCTCCCTGGCTTCCTCGCTTCCTCGCTCCCTCGCTGTCAGGCTCCCTCGCTTCCTCGCTTCCTTCCTTCCTCGCTTCCTCGCTCCCTCGCTGTCTGGCTCCCTCGCTTCCTCGCTTCCTCGCTCCCTCGCTGTCTGGCTCCCTCACTTCCTCGCTTCCTTCCTTCCTCGCTTCCTCCCTTCCTTCCTTCCTCGGTTCCTCGCTTCCTCGTTTCCTCGCTTCTTCGCTTCCTTCCTTCCTCGCTTCCTCGCTCCCTCGCTTCCTCTCTCCCTCGCTTCCTCGCTCCCTCGCTTCCTCGCTTCCTCGCTCCCTCGCTTCCTCGCTCCCTCGCTGTCTGGCTCCCTGGCTTCCTCGCTTCCTTACATCCTCGCTTCCTCGCTTCCTTCCTTCCTCGGTTCCTCGCTCCCTCGCTTCCTCGCTTCCTTCCTTCCTCACTTCCTCGCTCCCTCGCGGTCTGGCTCCCTCGCTTTCTCACTCCCTCGCTCCCTCGCTCCCTCATTTCCTCGCTTCCTCGTTTCCTCGCTTCCTCGCTCCCTCGCTTCCTTCCTTCCTCGCTTCCTCGCTCCCTCGCTTCCTCCCTTCCTCGCTCCCTCGCTTCCTCGCTCATGTGCTGTCTGGCTCCCTCGCTCCCTCGCTTCCTCGCTTCCTCGCTCCCTCTCTCCCTCGCTTCCTCGCTCCCTGGCTTCCTCATTTCCTCCCTCCTTTGCTTCCTCGCTCCCTCGCTTCCTCGCTTCCTTCCTTCCTCGCTTCCTCGCTCCCTCGCTTCCTCGCTTCCTCACTCCCTCGCTTCCTCGCTCCCTCGCTTCCTCGCTTCCTCGCTCCCTCGCTTCCTTCCTTCCTCGCTCCCTCGCTTCCTCGCTCCCTCGCTTCCTCGCTTCCTCGCTTCCTCGCTCCCTCGCTCCCTCGTTTCCTCGCTCCCTCGCTTCCTTCCTTCCTCCCTTCCTCGCTTCCTCGCTCCCTCGCCTCCTTCCTTCCTCGCTCCCTCGCTTCCTCGCTCCCTCGCTTCCTCGTTTCCTCGCTTCCTCGCTTCCTCGCTTCCTCGCTCCCTCGCTTTCTCGCTCCCTCGCTTCCTCGCTCCCTCGCTTCCTCGCTTCCTCGCTCCCTCGCTTCCTTCCTTCCTCGCTCCCTCGCTTCCTCGCTCCCTCGCTTCCTCGCTTCCCCGCTCCCTCGCTCCCTCGTTTCCTCGCTCCCTCGCTTCCTTCCTTCCTCCCTTCCTCGCCTCCTCGCTTCCTTCCTTCCTCGCTTCCTTCCTTCCTCGGTTGCTCGCCTTTTCGCTTCCTCGCCTCCTACCTTCCTCGCTTCCTTCCTTCCTCGCTTCCTCGCTTCCTCGCTTCCTCGCTCCCTCGCTGGCTGGCTCCCTCGCTTCCTCGCTTCCTCGCTTCCTTCCTTCCTCGCCTCCTCGCTCCCTCGTCTGGCTCCCTCGCTTCCTCGCTCCCTCGCTGTCTGGCTCCCTCGCTTCCTCGCTTCCTCGCTTCCTTCCTCGCTTCCTCCCTTCCTTCCTTCCTCGGTTCCTCGCTTTTCTCGTTTCCTCGCTTCCTCCCTTCCTTCCGTCCTCGCTTCCTCGCTCTTTCGCTCCCTCGCTTCTTCCTTCCTCGCTCCCTCGCTTCCTCGCTCCCTCGCTTCCTCGTTTCCTCGCTCCCTCGCTTCCTTCCTCGCTTCCTCGCTCCCTCGCTTCCTTCCTTCCTCGCTTGCTCGCTCCCTCGCTTCCTCGTTTCCTCGCTTCCTCGCTACCTCGCTCCCTCGCTTCCTCGTTTCCTCGCTTCCTTCTTCCTCGCTTCCTCGCTCCCTCGCTTCCTCGTTTCCTCGCTTCCTTCCTTCCTCGCTTCCTCGCTCCCTCGCTTCCTCGCTCCCTCGCTCCCCCGCTTCCTCGCTCCCTCGCTTCCTTCCTTCCTCGCTCCCTCGCTTCCTCGCTTCCTCGCTCAGTCGCTTCCTCGCTCCCTCGCTCCCTCCCTCCCTCGCTTCCTCTCTCCCTCGCTTCCTAGCTTCCTCGCACGCTCGCTTCCTCGCTCCCTCGCTTCCTCGCTTCCTCGCTCCCTCGCTCCTTCGCTTCCTCGCTTCCTCGCTTCCTCGCTACCTCGCTCCCTAGCTTCCTCGCACCCTCTCTCCCTCGCTTCCTCGCTCCCTCGCTCCCTCGCTCCCTCGCTTCCTCGCTTCCTCGCTCCCTCTCTCCCTCGCTTCCTCGCTCCCTCGCTTCCTCGCTCCCTCTCTCCCTCGCTTCCTCGCTCCCTCGCACCCTCGCTCCCTCGCTTCCTCGCTCCCTCGCTCCCTCGCTTCCTCTCTCCCTTCCTTCCTCGCTTCCTCGCTTCCTCGCTCCCTCGCTTCCTCGCTTCCTTCTACCTCGCTTCCTCGCTTCCTTCTCCCTCGCTTTCTCGCTCCCTCGCTTCCTCGCTCCCTCGCTTCCTCGCTCCCTCGCTTCCTTCCTTCCTCGCTTCCTTCCTTCCTCGCTTCCTTCCTTCCTCGCTTCCTCGCTTCCTCGCTCCCTCGCTGTCTGGCTCCCTCGCTTCCTCGCTACCTTCCTCGCTTCCTCGCTCCCTTGCTGTCTTGCTCCCTCGCTTCCTCGCTCCCTCGCTGTCAGGCTCCCTCGCTTCCTCGCTTCCTTCCTTCCTCGCTTACTCGCTCCCTCGCTTCCTTCCTTCCTCGCTTCCACGCTTCCTCGCTTCCTTGCTCCCTCGCTTCCTCGCTTCCTTCCTTCCTCACTTCCTTCCTTCCTCGGTTGCTCGCCTTTTCGCTTCCTCGCCTTCTCCCTTCCTCGCTTCCTTCCTTCCTCGCTTCCTCGCTTCCTCGCTCCCTCGCTGTCTGGCTCCCTCGCCTCCTCGCTTCCTTCCTTCCTCGCTTCCTCGCTCCCTCGCTGTCTGGCTCCCTCGCTTCCTCGCTTCCTCGCTCCCTCGCTGTCTGGCTCCCTCGCTTCCTCGCTTCCTCGCTTCCTTCCTTCCTCGCTTCCTCCCTTCCTTCCTTCCTCGGTTCCTCGCTTTCTCGTTTCCTCGCTTCCTCCCTTCCTTCCGTCCTCGCTTCCTCGCTCTTTCGCTTCCTCGCTCTCTCGCTTCCTCGCTCCTTCGCTTCCTCACTCCCTCGCTTCCTCGCTCCCTCGCTTCCTCGCCTCCTCGCTCCCTCGCTTCCTCGCTCCCTCGCTGTCTGGCTCCCTGGCTTCCTCGCTTCCTCGCTCCCTCGCTGTCAGACTCCCTCGCTTCCTCGCTTCCTTCCTTCCTCGCTTCCTCGCTCCCTCGCTGTCTGGCTCCCTCGCTTCCTCGCTTCCTCGCTCCCTCGCTGTCTGGCTCCCTCGCTTCCTCGCTTCCTTCCTTCCTCGCTTACTCGCTCCCTCGCTTCCTCGCTTCCTCGCTTCCTTCCTTCCTCGCTTACTCGCTCCCTCGCTTCCTTCCTTCCTCGCTTCCTTCCTTCCTCGCTTCCTCGCTTCCTCGCTTCCTTGCTCCCTCGCTTCCTCGCTTCCTTCCTTCCTCGTTTCCTTCCTTCCTCGGTTGCTCGCCTTTTCGCTTCCTCGCCTTCTTCCTTCCTCGCTTCCTTCCTTCCTCGCTTCCTCGCTTCCTCGCTCCCTCGCTGTCTGGCTCCCTCGCTTCCTCGCTTCCTTCCTTCCTCGCTTCCTCGCTCCCTCGCTGTCTGGCTCCCTCGCTTCCTCGCTCCCTCGCTGTCTGGCTCCCTCGCTTCCTCGCTTCCTCGCTTCCTTCCTTCCTCGCTTCCTCCCTTCCTTCCTTCCTCGGTTCCTCGCTTTCTCGTTTCCTCGCTTCCTCCCTTCCTTCCGTCCTCGCTTCCTCGCTCTTTCGCTTCCTCGCTCTCTCGCTTCCTCGCTCCTTCGCTTCCTCTCTCCCTCGCTTCCTCGCTCCCTCGCTTCCTCGCCTCCTCGCTCCCTCGCTTCCTCGCTCCCTCGCTGTCTGGCTCCCTGGCTTCCTCGCTTCCTCGCTCCCTCGCTGTCAGGCTCCCTCGCTTCCTCGCTTCCTTCCTTCCTCGCTTCCTCGCTCCCTCGCTGTCTGGCTCCCTCGCTTCCTCGCTTCCTCGCTCCCTCGCTGTCTGGCTCCCTCACTTCCTCGCTTCCTTCCTTCCTCGCTTCCTCCCTTCCTTCCTTCCTCGGTTCCTCGCTTCCTCGTTTCCTCGCTTCTTCGCTTCCTTCCTTCCTCGCTTCCTCGCTCCCTCGCTTCCTCTCTCCCTCGCTTCCTCGCTCCCTCGCTTCCTCGCTTCCTCGCTCCCTCGCTTCCTCGCTCCCTCGCTGTCTGGCTCCCTGGCTTCCTCGCTTCCTTACATCCTCGCTTCCTCGCTTCCTTCCTTCCTCGGTTCCTCGCTCCCTCGCTTCCTCGCTTCCTTCCTTCCTCACTTCCTCGCTCCCTCGCGGTCTGGCTCCCTCGCTTTCTCACTCCCTCGCTCCCTCGCTCCCTCATTTCCTCGCTTCCTCGTTTCCTCGCTTCCTCGCTCCCTCGCTTCCTTCCTTCCTCGCTTCCTCGCTCCCTCGCTTCCTCCCTTCCTCGCTCCCTCGCTTCCTCGCTTCCTCGCTCATGTGCTGTCTGGCTCCCTCGCTCCCTCGCTTCCTCGCTTCCTCGCTCCCTCTCTCCCTCGCTTCCTCGCTCCCTGGCTTCCTCATTTCCTCCCTCCTTTGCTTCCTCGCTCCCTCGCTTCCTCGCTTCCTTCCTTCCTCGCTTCCTCGCTCCCTCGCTTCCTCGCTTCCTCACTCCCTCGCTTCCTCGCTCCCTCGCTTCCTCGCTTCCTCGCTCCCTCGCTTCCTTCCTTCCTCGCTCCCTCGCTTCCTCGCTCCCTCGCTTCCTCGCTTCCTCGCTTCCTCGCTCCCTCGCTCCCTCGTTTCCTCGCTCCCTCGCTTCCTTCCTTCCTCCCTTCCTCGCTTCCTCGCTCCCTCGCCTCCTTCCTTCCTCGCTCCCTCGCTTCCTCGCTCCCTCGCTTCCTCGTTTCCTCGCTTCCTCGCTTCCTCGCTTCCTCGCTCCCTCGCTTTCTCGCTCCCTCGCTCCCTCGCTTCCTCGCTCCCTCGCTTCCTCGCTTCCTCGCTCCCTCGCTTCCTTCCTTCCTCGCTCCCTCGCTTCCTCGCTCCCTCGCTTCCTCGCTTCCCCGCTCCCTCGCTCCCTCGTTTCCTCGCTCCCTCGCTTCCTTCCTTCCTCCCTTCCTCGCCTCCTCGCTTCCTTCCTTCCTCGCTTCCTTCCTTCCTCGGTTGCTCGCCTTTTCGCTTCCTCACCTCCTACCTTCCTCGCTTCCTTCCTTCCTCGCTTCCTCGCTTCCTCGCTTCCTCGCTCCCTCGCTGGCTGGCTCCCTCGCTTCCTCGCTTCCTCGCTTCCTTCCTTCCTCGCCTCCTCGCTCCCTCGTCTGGCTCCCTCGCTTCCTCGCTCCCTCGCTGTCTGGCTCCCTCGCTTCCTCGCTTCCTCGCTTCCTTCCTCGCTTCCTCCCTTCCTTCCTTCCTCGGTTCCTCGCTTTTCTCGTTTCCTCGCTTCCTCCCTTCCTTCCGTCCTCGCTTCCTCGCTCTTTCGCTCCCTCGCTTCTTCCTTCCTCGCTCCCTCGCTTCCTCGCTCCCTCGCTTCCTCGTTTCCTCGCTCCCTCGCTTCCTTCCTCGCTTCCTCGCTCCCTCGCTTCCTTCCTTCCTCGCTTGCTCGCTCCCTCGCTTCCTCGTTTCCTCGCTTCCTCGCTACCTCGCTCCCTCGCTTCCTCGTTTCCTCGCTTCCTTCTTCCTCGCTTCCTCGCTCCCTCGCTTCCTCGTTTCCTCGCTTCCTTCCTTCCTCGCTTCCTCGCTCCCTCGCTTCCTCGCTTCCTCGCTCCCTCGCTTCCTCGCTCCCTCGCTTCCTTCCTTCCTCGCTTCCTTCCTTCCTCGCTTCCTTCCTTCCTCGCTTCCTCGCTTCCTCGCTCCCTCGCTGTCTGGCTCCCTCGCTTCCTCGCTACCTTCCTTCCTCGCTTCCTCGCTCCCTTGCTGTCTTGCTCCCTCGCTTCCTCGCTCCCTCGCTGTCAGGCTCCCTCGCTTCCTCGCTTCCTCCCTTCCTCGATTCCTCCCTTCCTTCCTCGGTTCCTCGCTTCCTCGCTTCCTTCCTCGCTTCCTTGCTCCCTCGCTTCCTCGCTCCCTCGCTTCCTCTCTCCCTCGCTTCCTCGCTCCTTCGCTTCCTCGGTTCCTCGCTCCCTCGCTTCCTCGCTCCCTCGCTGTCTGGCTCCCTGGCTTCCTCGCTCCCTAGCTGTCTGGCTCCCTCGCTTCCTCGCTTCATTCTTTCCTCGCTTCCTCGCTCCCTCGCTGTCTGGCTCCCTCGCTTCCTCGCTCCCTCGCTGTCTGGCTCCCCGCTTCCTCGCTTCCTTCCTTCCTCGCTTCCTCCCTTCCTTCCTTCCTCGGTTCCTCGCTTCCTCGTTTCCTCGCATCCTCGCTTCCTTCCTTCCTCGCTTCCTCGCTCCCTCGCTGTCTGGCTCCCTGGCTTCCTCGCTTCCTTACATCCTCGCTTCCTCGCGGTCTGGCTCCCTCGCTTTCTCGCTTCCTCACTTCCTCGCTTCCTCGCGGTCTGGCTCCCTCGCTTTCTCGCTCCCTCGCTCCCTCGTTTCCTCGCTTCCTCGTTTCCTCGCTTCCTCGCTCCCTCGCTTCCTTCCTTCCTCGCTTCCTCGCTCCCTCGCTGTCTGGCTCCCTCGCTCCCTCGCTTCCTCGCTTCCTCGCTCCCTCGCTTCCTCGCTTCCTCGCTCATTTGCTTTCTGGCTCCCTCGCTCATTTGCTGTCTGGCTCCCTCGCTTCCTCGCTTCCTTCCTTCCTCGCTTACTCGCTCCCTCGCTTCCTTCCTTCCTCGCTGCCTTCCTTCCTCGCTTCCTCGCTTCCTCGCTTCCTTGCTCCCTCGCTTCCTCGCTTCCTCGCTTCCTTCCTTCCTCGCTTCCTTCCTTCCTCGGTTGCTTGCCTTTTCGCTTCCTCGCCTCCTTCCTTCCTCGCTTCCTTCCTTCCTCGCTTCCTCGCTCCCTCGCTGTCTGGCTCCCTCGCTTCCTTCCTTCCTCGCTTCCTCGCTCCCTCGCTGTCTGGCTCCCTCGCTTCCTCGCTTCCTCGCTCCCTCGCTGTCTGGCTCCCTCGCTTCCTCGCTTCCTCGCTTCCTTCCTTCCTCGCTTCCTCCCTTCCTTCCTTCCTCGGTTCCTCGCTTTCTCGTTTCCTCGCTTCCTCCCTTCCTTCCGTCCTCGCTTCCTCGCTCTTTCGCTTCCTCGCTCTCTCGCTTCCTCGCTCCTTCGCTTCCTCTCTCCCTCGCTGCCTCGCTCCCTCGGTTCCTCGCCTCCTCGCTCCCTCGCTTCCTCGCTTCCTCGCTCCCTCGCTGTCTGGCTCCCTGGCTTCCTCGCTTCCTCGCTCCCTCGCTGTCTGGCTCCCTCGCTTCCTCGCTTCCTTCCTTCCTCGCTTCCTCGCTCCCTCGCTGTCTGGCTCCCTCGCTTCCTCGCTTCCTCGCTCCCTCGCTGTCTGGCTCCCTCGCTTCCTCGCTTCCTTCCTTCCTCGCTTCCTCCCTTCCTTCCTTCCTCGGTTCCTCGCTTCCTCGTTTCCTCGCTTCCTCGCTTCCTTCCTTCCTCGCTTCCTCGCTCCCTCGCTTCCTCTCTCCCTCGCTTCCTCGCTCCCTCGCTTCCTCGCTTCCTCGCTCCCTCGCTTCCTCGCTCCCTCGCTGTCTGGCTCCCTGGCTTCCTCGCTTCCTTACATCCTCGCTTCCTCGCTTCCTTCCTTCCTCGGTTCCTCGCTCCCTCGTTTCCTCGCTTCCTTCCTTCCTCACTTCCTCGCTCCCTCGCGGTCTGGCTCCCTCGCTTTCTCGCTCCCTCGCTCCCTCGCTCCCTCGTTTCCTCGCTTCCTCGTTTCCTCGCTTCCTCGCTCCCTCGCTTCCTTCCTTCCTCGCTTCCTCGCTGTCTGGCTCCCTCGCTCCCTCGCTTCCTCGCTCCCTCGCTTCCTCGCTTCCTCGCTCATTTGCGGTCTGGCTCCCTCGCTCCCTCGCTTCCTCGCTTCCTCGCTTCCTCGCTCCCTCGCTTCCTCGCTCCCTCGCTTCCTCGTTTCCTCGCTACCTCGCTTCCTTCCTTCCTTGCTTCCTCGCTTCCTCGCTCCCTCGCTTCTTTCCTTCCTCGCTTCCTCGCTCCCTCGCTTCCTCGTTTCCTCGCTTCCTTCCTTCCTCGCTCCCTCGCTTCCTCGTTTCCTCGCTTCCTTCCTTCCTCGCTTCCTCACTCCCTCGCTTCCTCGCTCCCTCGCTTCCTCGGTTCCTCGCTTCCTCGCTTCCTCGCTTCCTCGCTCCCTCGCTTCCTCGCTCCCTCGCTCCCTCGCTTCCTCGCTCCCTCGCTTCCTCGCTTCCTCGCTCCCTCGCTTCCTTCCTTCCTCGCTCCCTCGCTTCCTCGCTCCCTCGCTTCCTCGCTTCCTCGCTCCCTCGCTCCCTCGCTCCCTCGTTTCCTCGCTCCCTCGCTTCCTTCCTTCCTCCCTTCCTCGCTTCCTCGCTTCCTTCCTTCCTCGCTTCCTTCCTTCCTCGGTTGCTCGCCTTTTCGCTTCCTCGCCTCCTTCCTTCCTCGCTTCCTTCCTTCCTCGCTTCCTCGCTTCCTCGCTTCCTCGCTCCCTCGCTGGCTGGCTCCCTCGCTTCCTCGCTTCCTTCCTTCCTCGCTTCCTCGCTCCCTCGCTGTCTGGCTCCCTCGCTTCCTCGCTCCCTCGCTGTCTGGCTCCCTCGCTTCCTCGCTTCCTTCCTTCCTCGCTTCCTCCCTTCCTTCCTTCCTCGGTTCCTCGCTTTCTCGTTTCCTAGCTTCACCCTTCCTTCCGTCCTCGCTTCCTCGCTCTTTCGCTTCCTCGCTCTCTCGCTTCCTCGCTCCTTCGCTTCCTCTCTCCCTCGCTTCCTCGCTCCCTCGCTTCCACGCCTCCTCGCTCCCTCGCTTCCTCGCTTCCTCGCTCCCTCGCTGTCTGGCTCCCTGGCTTCCTCGCTTCATCGCTCCCTCGCTGTCTGGCTCCCTCGCTTCCTCGCTTCCTTCCTTCCTCGCTTCCTCGCTCCCTCGCTGTCTGGCTCCCTCGCTTCCTCGCTTCCTCGCTCCCTCGCTGTCTGGCTCCCTCGCTTCCTCGCTTCCTTCCTTCCTCGCTTCCTCCCTTCCTTCCTTCCTTCCTCGGTTCCTCGCTTCCTCGTTTCCTCGCTTCCTCGCTTCCTTCCTTCCTCGCTTCCTCGCTCCCTCGCTTCCTCTCTCCCTCGCTTCCTCGCTTCCTTCCTTCCTCGCTTCCTCGCTCCCTCGCTTCCTCTCTCCCTCGCTTCCTCGCTCCCTCGCTTCCTCGCTTCCTCGCTCCCTCGCTTCCTCGCTCCCTCGCTGTCTGGCTCCCTGGCTTCCTCGCTTCCTTACATCCTCGCTTCCTCGCGGTCTGGCTCCCTCGCTTTCTCGCTTCCTCACTTCCTCGCTTCCTCGCGGTCTGGCTCCCTCGCTTTCTCGCTCCCTCGCTCCCTCGTTTCCTCGCTTCCTCGTTTCCTCGCTCCCTCGCTTCCTTCCTTCCTCGCTTCCTCGTTTCCTCGCTTCCTCGTTTCCTCGCTCCCTCGCTTCCTCGCTTCCTCGCTCCCTCGCTTCCTCGCTCCCTCGCTGTCTGGCTCCCTGGCTTCCTCGCTTCCTTACATCCTCGCTTCCTCGCGGTCTGGCTCCCTCGCTTTCTATCTCCCTCGCTCCCTCGTTTCCTCGCTTCCTCGTTTCCTCGCTTCCTCGCTCCCTCGCTTCCTTCCTTCCTTGCTTCCTCGCTCCCTCGCTGTCTGGCTCCCTCGCTCCCTCGCTTCCTCGCTTCCTCGCTCCCTCGCTTCCTCGCTTCCTCGCTCATTTGCTTTCTGGCTCCCTCGCTCATTTGCTGTCTGGCTCCCTCGCTTCCTCGCTTCCTCGCACCCTCGCTTCCTCGCTCCCTCTCTCCCTCGCTTCCTCGCTTCCTCGCTCCCTGGCTTCCTCAGTTCCTCGCTCCTTTGCTTCCTCGCTCCCTCGCTTCCTCGCTTCCTTCCTTCCTCGCTTCCTCGCTTCCTCGCTCCCTCGCTTCCTCGCTTCCTCACTCCCTCGCTCCCTTGCTTCCTCGCTTCCTCGCTTCATCGCTCCCTCGCTTCCTCGCTTGCTCGCTCCCTCGCTTCCTTCCTTCCTCGCTCCCTCGCTTCCTCGCTCCCTCGCTTCCTCGCTTCCTCGCTCCCTCGCTCCCTCGTTTCCTCGCTCCCTCGCTTCCTTCCTTCCTCCCTTCCTCGCTTCCTCGCTCCCTCGCTTCCTTCCTTCCTCGCTCCCTCGCTTCCTCGCTCCCTCGCTTCCTCGTTTCCTCGCTACCTCGCTTCCTTCCTTCCTCGCTTCCTCACTTCCTCGCTCCCTCGCTTCTTTCCTTCCTCGCTTCCTCGCTTCCTCGCTCCCTCGCTTCCTCGTTTCCTCGCTTCCTCGCTCCCTCGCTTCCTCGTTTCCTCGCTTCCTTCCTTCCTCGCTCCCTCGCTTCCTCGTTTCCTCGCTTCCTTCCTTCCTCGCTTCCTCACTCCCTCGCTTCCTCGCTCCCTCGCTTCCTTGCTCCCACGCTTCCTCGGTTCCTCGCTTCCTCGCTTCCTCGCTTCCTCGCTCCTTCGCTTCCTCGCTCCCTCGCTCCCTCGCTTCCTCGCTCCCTCGCTTCCTCGCTTCCTCGCTCCCTCGCTTCCTTCCTTCCTCGCTCCCTCGCTTCCTCGCTCCCTCGCTTCCTCGCTCCCTCGCTCCCTCGCTCCCTCGTTTCCTCGCTCCCTCGCTTCCTTCCTTCCTCCCTTCCTCGCTTCCTCGCTCCCTCGCTTCCTTCCTTCCTCGCTCCCTCGCTTCCTCGCTCCCTCGCTTCCTCGCCCCCTCGCTTCCTCGTTTCCTCGCTACCTCGCTTCCTTCCTTCCTCGCTTCCTCGCTTCCTCGCTCCCTCGCTTCTTTCCTTCCTCGCTTCCTCGCTTCCTCGCTCCCTCGCTTCCTTCCTTCCTCGCTCCCTCGCTTCCTCGCTCCCTCGCTTCCTCGTTTCCTCGCTACCTCGCTTCCTTCCTTCCTCGCTTCCTCGTTTCCTCGCTACCTCGCTTCCTTCCTTCCTCGCTTCCTCGCTTCCTCGCTCCCTCGCTTCCTTCCTTCCTCGCTCCCTCGCTTCCTCGCTCCCTCGCTTCCTCGTTTCCTCGCTACCTCGCTTCCTTCCTTCCTCGCTCCCTCGCTTCCTTCCTTCCTCGCTCCCTCGCTTCCTCGCTCCCTCGCTCCCTCGTTTCCTCGCTCCCTCGCTTCCTTCCTTCCTCCCTTCCTCGCTTCCTCGCTCCCTCGCTTCCTTCCTTCCTCGCTCCCTCGCTTCCTCGCTCCCTCGCTTCCTCGTTTCCTCGCTACCTCGCTTCCTTCCTTCCTCGCTTCCTCGCTTCCTCGCTCCCTCGCTTCTTTCCTTCCTCGCTTCCTCGCTTCCTCGCTTCCTCGCTTCCTTCCTTCCTCGCTCCCTCGCTTCCTCGCGCCCTCGCTTCCTCGTTTCCTCGCTACCTCGCTTCCTTCCTTCCTCGCTTCCTCGCTCCCTCGCTTCCTTCCTTCCTCGCTTCCTCGCTTCCTTCCTTCCTCGCTCCCTCGCTTCCTCGCTCCCTCGCTTCCTCGTTTCCTCGCTACCTCGCTTCCTTCCTTCCTCGCTTCCTCGTTTCCTCGCTACCTCGCTTCCTTCCTTCCTCGCTCCCTCGCTTCCTCGCTCCCTCGCTTCCTCGTTTCCTCGCTACCTCGCTTCCTTCCTTCCTCGCTTCCTCGCTCCCTCGCTTCCTTCCTTCCTCGCTTCCTCGCTCCCTCGCTTCCTCGTTTCCTCGCTTCCTCGCTCCCTCGCTTCCTCGTTTCCTCGCTTCCTTCCTTCCTCGCTTCCTCGCTCCCTCGCTTCCTCTCTTCCTCGCTTCCTCGCTCCCTCGCTTCCTCGCTTTCTCGTTTCCTCTCTTCCTCGCTTCCTCGCTCCCTCGCTTCCTCGCTCCCTCGCTTCCTCGCCCCCTCGCTTCCTCGCTTCCTTCCTTCCTCGCTCCCTCGCTTCCTCGCTTCCTCGCTCCCTCGTTTCCTCGCTTCCTCGCTCCCTCGCTTCCTCGCTTCCTCGCTCCCTCGCTCCCTCGCTCCCTCGCTCCCTCGCTCCCTCGCTTCCTCGCTTCCTCGCTCCCTCACTTCCTCGCTCCCTCGCTCCCTCGCTTCCTCGCTCCCTCGCTCCCTCGCTCCCTCGCTCCCTCGCTTCCTCGCTTCCTCGCTTCCTCGCTTCCTCGCTCCCTCGCTTCCTCGCTCCCTCGCTTCCTCGCTTCCTCGCTCCCCCTCTTCCTCGCTTCCTCGCTTCCTGGCTTCCTCGCTCCCTCGCTTCCTTCCTTCCTTTCATTCTTTCTTTCTTTCTTTTCTTTTTTTTAGAGAATGGATGGACATGAGCGTGATTTTGCCCTTAAAACCAAACCTTTGATGAGAACAATTGAAAATGTGCTTCAGGACAAAATTATGAGTAGGAGTTTGTGGCTATTCTTCCCCGTAACTAACCCTACCGCGATTTCTATCTCTGGAGTAACTTAAAGACAAACCCACACACCCTGGAAGAAATAAAACAAAATATCCGCCAGCAAATTGCCAGCATTTCTGAACGTGAAGTACGGCGAGTGTTGGAGGTGCCAGACGAAACACAGCGCAGTCGGATCTCTGGGTAGTAGGTATTCTGGTTCTTAAAATGGCGGTCACTACGCCAGAATACTTAAAAGAGATACCGTCGCGTAACACATTTATGTATTCTTGATACACATATGTTCTTTAGAATAAAATTGCCGTATTTCAGGTGATATTTTTTAAAACAAAGACACGGCTTCCATAAATTTCAGCCGAAACACTTATTTCAGCGGCTAGTAGAAGTAGCTGACTCTCCCAGCAAGTGACTATCCAGTAATTAAAACAGAGGATTATAGTTACTTAGGTTGGCAGTTTAAGTGTTTAATGTACGGCATTTGTTGTGAACTTTACAGATTATTATCTCTGGGAAGGTGGGGCGAAATAACCTTGGAGACATAGCCCTGGATGATCTCTCTTTAACACACGGGAGCTGTCCAAGTAAGTATAATCTAATTTGCTATCTTCTCCATTTAAGAATAACACCACAATCCGTCATTCGAAACTCATAAACGTATTAACAAAAAGTTGAAGTGTATGTTACACTTGATTTGCACAGCTGTAAACCACTTGCTTAGTCTGATTCCAGAATGATACAGGTTTGTAGGTATAGAAAGAAAATAGGTTACAAGGTGTGTAGTCCATAAATTGTGCCACTACTGAGCCGAAATGTACAGGATGTAATAAAAAGATATGTCAAAATTTTGAGAAAACATTTCTTATATATAGAGGATAAAAATTTTACATGAACATAGGTCCAGAAATTGTTTATTTCGTTTTTAGAGCCCTTTTTCTACTCAAACAACAACAATCAACGACAGAACGTTGGTGAAACAGAAAATCACAGTACATGTTTAAAATGGTCTCCATAAAGCTCGAATGCGACCGTCAACCCGCCGTCGCATGGACGCCCTAATGCGCTGAGTTAGACCTGGAGCAGCGTTACACAATACGAGCACGTAGAGTGCATAAACAACGGATTTCAAGTCGATGGACAGAACGTCTGAAATGAGCATGTACTGTACTGTAGCACAATAGCAGCAATGATGAAATGATGAATGATAACATCTCCATTCAATTTAACCAGATGTTCTGTTGTTGGGTTATAACCACAGGACATCTCACTGTATAAATAGAGTTGTAGAAAAGGAGCAATGCTCGTATATCACTTTAAACCAAAGTTTTGCCATTCCTTTGCTGGCATTGTAGCAAATGCACGCAACTACAATTGAACCCAGCACCCCACTATCGATCCAATACCGAAACACTCCTCATAGTCATTTAATTTGGCAAGACAGTTTCTTGACCGCTGGTATTGGAAATAGCGGTTCCATATTAAAACAAAATACAAAACATATGTCCTCTGCTTAGTTTGTTAGCTACAACGTAAATACTACAACCTGACTAGAACATTAATGTTACGATAAACGTTTTTTCTACCAACTGTTCCAACTTTTTAACAATTCTTGCGTTTCAAAAGAATTTCCCAGTTTTTATCTAGGATTGAAGGTTTAAATATATGTGAAATTAAAAACGCGTGTTTATTTGAATTGGAAATCGTCTCAAGGCATTTCGACGTAAGAGAAGCTCTCATCGTTCGATTCTGTAAAGTTTGAGCTACAACACCAGCGTTTATATTTTGTGAACAGATTACATTACGATGTGGGCATGTTTAGGGTATCGTTTGTACAAATTTACAACACCCTTTATTGCAGTAAAAACACGTGAAATTAACAATCAAGGTCGACGTAAAACAAATGCGATACATTTCAAACGTTTGTCGGTTTTTATACCTCCAGTCGTTGTTTCTAGAATGCCGTAGAACATTGCGGCGCCTTTCCTGCCTACGCGCGGCAGCACAGCAATGCCATCGGTGCATCAGTATTGGAATAAGCCCTTCCTATACACTTGAGTATTGTATATTTTCTTTTCTTGTGCAGCTGCCCCACAAATTGCAGCTACTACTATAGGAGATTGTACCTTTGAGGTTGATGAATGTGGATGGAGTAACATTGGATCCAGGGAACGTGCAGATGATATTGACTGGGATCGTATTTCCGGTCAGGCAACAAGATCTAATACTCAGGATCACACACTTGGAACTGAGAAAGGTAAGAAGGGTGTTCTTCTCTTGGTCTTACTGAGTAGTAGATTTACCGTTGCCTAGTATGTTTTACTGGAAGACGGCCAAGTGACAAAGCAATCATAGTTTAAGTGTCCTGCGAAAGCAGACTCTTCTGCCATTGTCTGGTATACAGGATCTGAAAATCTTATTTATTTTGAATTACAAAAGCTATTAGCTTCAGCAACATGTTTTCACTCCAAAAGATCTACATTATTATGGAGCCATGATTTGTTGATGTAAAGTAGCAATAATGATGGACTCAGTTTCAAAGTAATTTGAGTAAATGTGTTTATTTAAAAGTAATGTTTAAGTAAAAAATGTATAAGATTGGTTAATATAGATTACTAAGTTGCTTAAGACGTTTATATATTTGTGTTATATTACAGGTTTCCTAATGGTATTAGCAAGAAACAATGTTCAGAGGCCAGGTAGTAGGGCACTGTTCAGCTCACCAGAATTAAAGCCTTCGTCCAATCCACGCTGCATGTCTTTCTGGTAATTACTTCAGCAGAAAAGTTCAAATTTCCCATGCTAGATAATGCTTAAATATGCCTTTTTGTAATATGCCATCTTTCATACATTCCATTCATCGTCCGATATGACTTAACGCTGGAGGCCGTAAATTACACAAACAAGTGGCGAAGCGTGCAGTGAAGCGCTGGAGAACTCCAGCAGGAAAAGAAAAAAAATAAGACAATTCAGGCCATCCAATATTTCATTTGATCTGGATATATCTCCAAATTCATCAGTAAACATACGTGGTGCTACTTAAACACGTCTGAGCACTTCCCCGAGCTGATTCAATACTGAATATTTCTGCATTCATACATTAGTCACCTTGAATACCATGCTTCATAGGTCTTCGCAAACAATCGCAGTTAGGAAGCGCTTGACAGATTTTGTCACGTGAAGCCTCTTTGGTGTGTGAAAAGAAACTATTTTCTTTTATGTGAAACTTTAAAATACAAGTGTAAGTACATCTCAGGAGCATTAACATTAGTAATTAAATTAAATAGATATATGGTGCTGACATATAGGAAATTGTTGAGAAGTTTTTGTTACTAGCAAACGTGTGTGTTTTGTAGTTAAATTAACAATTGACGAGGTATGACCAGGGCACACTACATATAGTTAACATCTAAACGAAGTTACATGATGTAAGTATACGTACACTTGTGTTATGTAGTTAAATTAACAATTGACGTGGTATGACCAGGTCGACACTACATATAGTTAACATCTAAACGAAGTTATATGATGTAAGTATACGTACACTTGTGTTTTGTAGTTAAATTAACAATTGACGTGATATGACCAGGTCGACACTACATATAGTTAATATCTAAACGAAGTTACATGATGTAAGTATACGTACACTTGTGTTTTGTAGTTAAATTAACAATTGACGTGATATGGCCAGGTGGACACTACATATAGTTAATATCTAAACGAAGTTATATGATGTAAGTATACGTACACTTGTGTTTTGTAGTTAAATTAACAATTGACGTGATATGACCAGGTCGACACTACATATAGTTAATATCTAAACGAAGTTACATGATGTAAGTATACGTACACTTGTGTTTTGTAGTTAAATTAACAATTGACGTGATATGACCAGGTCGACACTACATATAGTTAATATCTAAACGAAGTTATATGATGTAAGTATACGTACACTTGTGTTTTGTAGTTAAATTAACAATTGACGTGATATGGCCAGGTGGACACTACATATAGTTAATATCTAAACGAAGTTACATGATGTAAGTATACGTACACTTGTGTTTTGTAGTTAAATTAACAATTGACGAGTTATGACCAGGTCGACACTACATATAGTTAATATCTAAACGAAGTTACATGATGTAAGTATACGTACACTTGTGTTTTGTAGTTAAATTAACAATTGACGAGGTATGACCAGGTCGACACTACATATAGTTAACATCTAAACGAAGTTACATGATGTAAGTATACGTACACTTGTGTTTTGTAGTTAAATTAACAATTGACGTGGTATGACCAGGTCGACACTACATATAGTTAATATCTAAACGAAGTTACATGATGTAAGTATACGTACACTTGTGTTTTGTAGTTAAATTAACAATTGACGAGGTATGGCCAGGTCGACACTACATATAGTTAATATCTAAACGAAGTTACATGATGTAAGTATACGTACACTTGTGTTTTGTAGTTAAATTAACAATTGACGTGATATGACCAGGGCCCACTACATATAGTTAACATCTAAACGAAGTTACATGATGTAAGTATACGTACACTTGTGTTTTGTAGTTAAATTAACAATTGACAAGGTATGGCCAGGTCGACACTACATATAGTTAATATCTAAACGAAGTTACATGATGTAAGTATACGTACACTTGTGTTTTGTAGTTTAACAATCGACGTGGTATGACCAGGTCGACACTACATATAGTTAATATCTAAACGAAGTTACATGATGTAAGTATACGTACACTTGTGTTTTGTAGTTAAATTAACAATTGACGAGGTATGGCCAGGTCGACACTACATATAGTTAATATCTAAACGAAGTTACATGATGTAAGTATACGTACACTTGTGTTTTGTAGTTAAATTAACAATTGACGTGGTATGACCAGGTCGACACTACATATAGTTAATATCTAAACGAAGTTACATGATGTAAGTATATGTACACTTGTGTTTTGTAGTTAAATTAACAATTGACGTGATATGACCAGGGCACACTACATATAGTTAATATCTAAACGAAGTTACATGATGTAAGTATATGTACACTTGCGTTTTGTAGTTAAATTAACAATCGACGTGGTATGACCAGGTCTACACTACATATAGTTAATATCTAAATGAAGTTACATGATGTAAGTATACGTACCCTTGTGTTTTGTAGTTAAATTAACAATCGACGTGGTATGACCAGGTCGACACTACATATAGTTAATATCTAAACGAAGTTACATGATGTAAGTATACGTACACTTGTGTTTTGTAGTTAAATTAACAATTGACGAGGTATGGCCAGGTCGACACTACATATAGTTAATATCTAAACGAAGTTACATGATGTAAGTATACGTACACTTGTGTTTTGTAGTTAAATTAACAATTGACGTGGTATGACCAGGTCGACACTACATATAGTTAATATCTAAACGAAGTTACATGATGTAAGTATACGTACACTTGTGTTTTGTAGTTAAATTAACAATTGACGAGGTATGGCCAGGTCGACACTACATATAGTTAATATCTAAACGAAGTTACATGATGTAAGTATACGTACACTTGTGTTTTGTAGTTAAATTAACAATTGACGTGATATAACCAGGTCGACACTACATATAGTTAATATCCAAACGAAGTTACATGATGTAAGTATATGTACACTTGTGTTTTGTAGTTAAATTAACAATTGACGAGGTATGACCAGGGCACACTACATATAGTTAATATCTAAACGAAGTTACATGATGTAAGTATATGTACACTTGTGTTTTGTAGTTAAATTAACAATTGACGTGGTATGACCAGGTCTACACTACATATAGTTAATATCTAAACGAAGTTACATGATGTAAGTATATGTACACTTGTATTTTGTAGTTAAATTAACAATTGACGTGGTATAACCAGGTCGACACTACATATAGTTAATATCTAAACGAAGTTACATGATGTAAGTATATGTACACTTGTGTTTTGTAGTTAAATTAACAATTGACGTGATATGACCAGGGCACACTACATATTGTTAATATCTAAACGAAGTTACATGATGTAAGTATACGTACACTTGTGTTTTGTAGTTAAAATAACAATTGAGAGGCATGACAAGGTCGACACTACATATAGTTAATATCTAAACGAAGTTACATGATGTAAGTATACATACACTTGTGTTTTGTAGTTAAAATAACAATTGAGAGGCATGACCAGGTCGACACTACATATAGTTAATATCTAAACGAAGTTACATGATGTAAGTATACGTACACTTGTGTTTTGTAGTTAAATTAGCAATTGAGAGGCATGACCAGGTCGACACTACATATAGTTAATATCTAAACGAAGTTACATGATATAAGTATTCGTACACTTGTGTTTTGTAGTTAAATTAACGTTTGACGAGGTATGACCAGGTCGACACTTCATATAGTTAATATCTAAACGAAGTTACATGATGTAAGTATACGTACACTTGTGTTTTGTAGTTAAATTAACAATTGACGAGGTATGACCAGGTCGACACTTCATATAGTTTATATCTAAACGAAGTTACATGATGTAAGTATACGTACACTTGTGTTTTGTAGTTAAATTAACAATTGACGAAGTATGACCAGGTCGACACTTCATATAGTTAATATCTAAACGAAGTTACATGATGTAAGTATACGTACACTTGTGTTTTGTAGTTAAATTAACAATTGACGTGGTATGACCAGGTCGACACTACATATAGTTAATATCTAAACGAAGTTACATGATGTAAGTATACGTACACTTGTGTTTTGTAGTTAAATTAACGATTGACGAGGTATGACCAGGTCGACACTTCATATAGTTAATATCTAAACAAAGTTACATGATGTAAGTATACGAACACTTGTGTTTTGTAGTTAAATTAACAATTGACGAGGCATGACCAGGTCGACACTACATATAGTTAATATCTAAACGAAGTTACATGATGTAAGTATACGTACACTAGTGTTTTGTAGTTAAATTAACAATTGACGTGGTATGACCAGGTCGACACTACATATAGTTAATATCTAAACGAAGTTACATGATGTAAGTATACGTACACTTGTGTTTTGTAGTTAAATTAGCAATTGAGAGGCATGACCAGGTCGACACTACATATAGTTAATATCTAAACGAAGTTACATGATGTAGGTATACGTACACTTGTGTTTTGTAGTAAAATTAACAATTGACGTGGTATGACCAGGTCGACACTACATATAGTTAATATCTAAACGAAGTTACATGATGTAAGTATACGTACACTTGTGTTTTGTAGTAAAATTAACAATTGACGAGGTATGACCAGGTCGACACTACATATAGTTAATATCTAAACGAAGTTACATGATGTAAGCACGGGTACACTTGTGTTTTGTAGTTAAATTAGCAATTGAGAGGCATGACCAGGTCGACACTACATATAGTTAATATCTAAACGAAGTTACATGATGTAAGTATACGTACACAAGTGTTTTGTAGTTAAATTAACAATTGACGTGGTATGACCAGGTCGACACTACATATAGTTAATATCTAAACGAAGTTACATGATGTAAGTATACGTACACTTGTGTTTTGTAGTTAAATTAGCAATTGAGAGGCATGACCAGGTCGACACTACATATAGTTAATATCTAAACGAAGTTACATGATGTAAGTATACGTACACTTGTGTTTTGTAGTAAAATTAGCAATTGAGAGGCATGACCAGGTCGACACTACATATAGTTAATATCTAAACGAAGTTACATGATGTAAGTATACGTACACTTGTGTTTTGTAGTTAAATTAACAATTGACGAGATATGACCAGGTCGACACTACATATAGTTAATATCTAAACGAATTTACATGATGTAACTATACGTACACTTGTGTTTTGTAGTAAAATTAACAATTGAGAGGCATGACCAGGTCGACACTACATATAGTTAATATCTAAACGAAGTTACATGATGTAAGTATACGTACACTTGTGTTTTGTAGTAAAATTAACAATTGACGTGGTATGACCAGGTCGACACTACATATAGTTAATATCTAAACGAAGTTACATGATGTAAGTATACGTACACTTGTGTTTTGTAGTTAAATGAACAATTGACGAGGTATGACCAGGTCGACACTACATATAGTTAACATCTAAACGAAGTTACATGATGTAAGTATACGTACACTTGTGTTTTGTAGTTAAATTAACAATTGACGTGGTATGACCAGGTCGACACTACATATAGTTAATATCTAAACGAAGTTACATGATGTAAGTATACGTACACTTGTGTTTTGTAGTTTAACAATCGACGAGGTATGACCAGGTCGACACTACATATAGTTAATATCTAAACGAAGTTACATGATGTAAGTATACGTACACTTGTGTTTTGTAGTTAAATTAACAATTGACGAGGTATGGCCAGGTCGACACTACATATAGTTAATATCTAAACGAAGTTACATGATGTAAGTATACGTACACTTGTGTTTTGTAGTTAAATTAACAATTGACGTGGTATGACCAGGTCGACACTACATATAGTTAATATCTAAACGAAGTTACATGATGTAAGTATATGTACACTTGTGTTTTGTAGTTAAATTAACAATTGACGTGATATGACCAGGGCACACTACATATAGTTAATATCTAAACGAAGTTACATGATGTAAGTATATGTACACTTGCGTTTTGTAGTTAAATTAACAATCGACGTGGTATGACCAGGTCTACACTACATATAGTTAATATCTAAATGAAGTTACATGATGTAAGTATACGTACCCTTGTGTTTTGTAGTTAAATTAACAATCGACGTGGTATGACCAGGTCGACACTACATATAGTTAATATCTAAACGAAGTTACATGATGTAAGTATACGTACACTTGTGTTATGTAGTTAAATTAACAATTGACGAGGTATGGCCAGGTCGACACTGCATATAGTTAATATCTAAACGAAGTTACATGATGTAAGTATACGTACACTTGTGTTTTGTAGTTAAATTAACAATTGACGTGGTATGACCAGGTCGACACTACATATAGTTAATATCTAAACGAAGTTACATGATGTAAGTATACGTACACTTGTGTTTTGTAGTTAAATTAACAATTGACGAGGTATGGCCAGGTCGACACTACATATAGTTAATATCTAAACGAAGTTACATGATGTAAGTATACGTACACTTGTGTTTTGTAGTTAAATTAACAATTGACGTGATATAACCAGGTCGACACTACATATAGTTAATATCCAAACGAAGTTACATGATGTAAGTATATGTACACTTGTGTTTTGTAGTTAAATTAACAATTGACGTGATATGACCAGGGCACACTACATATAGTTAATATCTAAACGAAGTTACATGATGTAAGTATATGTACACTTGTGTTTTGTAGTTAAATTAACATTTGACGTGGTATGACCAGGTCTACACTACATATAGTTAATATCTAAACGAAGTTACATGATGTAAGTATATGTACACTTGTATTTTGTAGTTAAATTAACAATTGACGTGGTATAACCAGGTCGACACTACATATAGTTAATATCTAAACGAAGTTACATGATGTAAGTATATGTACACTTGTGTTTTGTAGTTAAATTAACAATTGACGTGATATGACCAGGGCACACTACATATTGTTAATATCTAAACGAAGTTACATGATGTAAGTATACGTACACTTGTGTTTTGTAGTTAAAATAACAATTGAGAGGCATGACCAGGTCGACACTACATATAGTTAATATCTAAACGAAGTTACATGATGTAAGTATACATACACTTGTGTTTTGTAGTTAAAATAACAATTGAGAGGCATGACCAGGTCGACACTACATATAGTTAATATCTAAACGAAGTTACATGATGTAAGTATACGTACACTTGTGTTTTGTAGTTAAATTAGCAATTGAGAGGCATGACCAGGTCGACACTACATATAGTTAATATCTAAACGAAGTTACATGATATAAGTATACGTACACTTGTGTTTTGTAGTTAAATTAACGTTTGACGAGGTATGACCAGGTCGACACTTCATATAGTTAATATCTAAACGAAGTTACATGATGTAAGTATACGTACACTTGTGTTTTGTAGTTAAATTAACAATTGACGAGGTATGACCAGGTCGACACTTCATATAGTTAATATCTAAACGAAGTTACATGATGTAAGTATACGTACACTTGTGTTTTGTAGTTAAATTAACAATTGACGAGGTATGACCAGGTCGACACTTCATATAGTTAATATCTAAACGAAGTTACATGATGTAAGTATACGTACACTTGTGTTTTGTAGTTAAATTAACAATTGACGTGGTATGACCAGGTCGACACTACATATAGTTAATATCTAAACGAAGGTACATGATGTAAGTATACGTACACTTGTGTTTTGTAGTTAAATTAACGATTGACGAGGTATGACCAGGTCGACACTTCATATAGTTAATATCTAAACAAAGTTACATGATGTAAGTATACGTACACTTGTGTTTTGTAGTTAAATTAACAATTGACGAGGTAAGACCAGGTCGACACTACATATAGTTAATATCTAAACGAAGTTACATGATGTAAGTATACGTACACTAGTGTTTTGTAGTTAAATTAACAATTGACGTGGTATGACCAGGTCGACACTACATATAGTTAATATCTAAACGAAGTTACATGATGTAAGTATACGTACACTTGTGTTTTGTAGTTAAATTAACAATTGACGTGATATAACCAGGTCGACACTACATATAGTTAATATCCAAACGAAGTTACATGATGTAAGTATATGTACACTTGTGTTTTGTAGTTAAATTAACAATTGACGTGATATGACCAGGGCACACTACATATAGTTAATATCTAAACGAAGTTACATGATGTAAGTATATGTACACTTGTGTTTTGTAGTTAAATTAACAATTGACGTGGTATGACCAGGTCTACACTACATATAGTTAATATCTAAACGAAGTTACATGATGTAAGTATATGTACACTTGTATTTTGTAGTTAAATTAACAATTGACGTGGTATAACCAGGTCGACACTACATATAGTTAATATCTAAACGAAGTTACATGATGTAAGTATATGTACACTTGTGTTTTGTAGTTAAATTAACAATTGACGTAATATGACCAGGGCACACTACATATTGTTAATATCTAAACGAAGTTACATGATGTAAGTATACGTACACTTGTGTTTTGTAGTTAAAATAACAATTGAGAGGCATGACCAGGTCGACACTACATATAGTTAATATCTAAACGAAGTTACATGATGTAAGTATACATACACTTGTGTTTTGTAGTTAAAATAACAATTGAGAGGCATGACCAGGTCGACACTACATATAGTTAATATCTAAACGAAGTTACATGATGTAAGTATACGTACACTTGTGTTTTGTAGTTAAATTAACAATTGACGAGGTATGACCAGGTCGACACTTCATATAGTTAATATCTAAACGAAGTTACATGATGTAAGTATACGTACACTTGTGTTTTGTAGTTAAATTAACAATTGACGAGGTATGACCAGGTCGACACTTCATATAGTTAATATCTAAACGAAGTTACATGATGTAAGTATACGTACACTTGTGTTTTGTAGTTAAATTAACAATTGACGAGGTATGACCAGGTCGACACTTCATATAGTTAATATCTAAACGAAGTTACATGATGTAAGTATACGTACACTTGTGTTTTGTAGTTAAATTAACAATTGACGAGGTATGACCAGGTCGACACTTCATATAGTTAATATCTAAACGAAGTTACATGATGTAAGTATACGTACACTTGTGTTTTGTAGTTAAATTAGCAATTGAGAGGCATGACCAGGTCGACACTACATATAGTTAATATCTAAACGAAGTTACATGATGTAAGTATACGTACACTTGTGTTTTGTAGTAAAATTAACAATTGACGTGGTATGACCAGGTCGACACTACATATAGTTAATATCTAAACGAAGTTACATGATGTATGTATACGTACACTTGTGTTTTGTAGCTAAATTAGCAATTGAGAGGCATGACCAGGTCGACACTATATATAGTTAATATCTAAACGAAGTTACATGATGTAAGTATACGTACACTTGTGTTTTGTAGTTAAATTAACAATTGACGAGGTATGACCAGGTCGACACTACATATAGTTAATATCTAAACGAAGTTACATGATGTAAGTATACGTACACTTGTGTTTTGTAGTTAAATTAACGACTGACGAGGTATGGCCAGGTCGACACTACATATAGTTAATATCTAAACGAAGTTACATGATGTAAGTATACGTACACTTGTGTTTTGTAGTTAAATTAACAATTGACGAGATATGACCAGGGCAACACTACATATAGTTAATATCTAAACGAAGTTACATGATGTAAGTATACGTACACTTGTGTTATGTAGTTAAATTAACGACTGACGAGGTATGGCCAGGTGGACACTACATATAGTTAATATCTAAACGAAGTTACATGATGTAAGTATACGTACACTTGTGTTTTGTAGTTAAATTAACAATTGACGTGGTATGACCAGGTCGACACTACATATAGTTAATATCTAAACGAAGTTACATGATGTAAGTATATGTACACTTGTGTTTTGTAGTTAAATTAACAATTGACGTGATATGACCAGGGCACACTACATATAGTTAATATCTAAACGAAGTTACATGATGTAAGTATTAGTACACTTGCGTTTTGTAGTTAAATTAACAATCGACGTGGTATGACCAGGTCTACACTACATATAGTTAATATCTAAATGAAGTTACATGATGTAAGTATACGTACACTTGTGTTTTGTAGTTAAATTAACGATTGACGAGATATGGCCAGGTCGACACTACATATAGTTAATATCTAAACGAAGTTACATGATGTAAGTATACGTACACTTGTGTTTTGTAGTTAAATTAACAATTGACGTGGTATGACCAGGTCGACACTACATATAGTTAATATCTAAACGAAGTTACATGATGTAAGTATACGTACACTTGTGTTTTGTAGTTAAATTAACAATTGACGAGGTATGGCCAGGTCGACACTACATATAGTTAATATCTAAACGAAGTTACATGATGTAAGTATACGTACACTTGTGTTTTGTAGTTAAATTAACAATTGACGTGATATAACCAGGTCGACACTACATATAGTTAATATCCAAACGAAGTTACATGATGTAAGTATATGTACACTTGTGTTTTGTAGTTAAATTAACAATTGACGTGATATGACCAGGGCACACTACATATAGTTAATATCTAAACGAAGTTACATGATGTAAGTATATGTACACTTGTGTTTTGTAGTTAAATTAACAATTGACGTGGTATGACCAGGTCTACACTACATATAGTTAATATCTAAACGAAGTTACATGATGTAAGTATATGTACACTTGTATTTTGTAGTTAAATTAACAATTGACGTGGTATAACAAGGTCGACACTACATATAGTTAATATCTCAACGAAGTTACATGATGTAAGTATATGTACACTTGTGTTTTGTAGTTAAATTAACAATTGACGTGATATGACCAGGGCACACTACATATTGTTAATATCTAAACGAAGTTACATGATGTAAGTATACGTACACTTGTGTTTTGTAGTTAAAATAACAATTGAGAGGCATGACCAGGTCGACACTACATATAGTTAATATCTAAACGAAGTTACATGATGTAAGTATACATACACTTGTGTTTTGTAGTTAAAATAACAATTGAGAGGCATGACCAGGTCGACACTACATATAGTTAATATCTAAACGAAGTTACATGATATAAGTATACGTACACTTGTGTTTTGTAGTTAAATTAACAATTGAGAGGCATGACCAGGTCGACACTACATATAGTTAATATCTAAACGAAGTTACATGATATAAGTATACGTACACTTGTGTTTTGTAGTTAAATTAACAATTGAGAGGCATGACCAGGTCGACACTACATATAGTTAATATCTAAACGAAGTTACATGATATAAGTATACGTACACTTGTGTTTTGTAGTTAAATTAACGTTTGACGAGGTATGACCAGGTCGACACTTCATATAGTTAATATCTAAACAAAGTTACATGATGTAAGTATACGTACACTTGTGTTTTGTAGTTAAATTAACAATTGAGAGGCATGACCAGGTCGACACTACATATAGTTAATATCTAAACGAAGTTACATGATATAAGTATACGTACACTTGTGTTTTGTAGTTAAATTAACGTTTGACGAGGTATGACCAGGTCGACACTTCATATAGTTAATATCTAAACGAAGTTACATGATGTAAGTATACGTACACTTGTGTTTTGTAGTTAAATTAACAATTGACGAGGTATGACCAGGTCGACACTACATATAGTTAACATCTAAACGAAGTTACATGATGTAAGTATACGTACACTTGTGTTTTGTAGTTAAATTAACAATTGACGTGGTATGGCCAGGTCGACACTACATATAGTTAATATCTAAACGAAGTTACATGATGTAAGTATACGTACACTTGTGTTTTGTAGTTAAATTAACAATTGACGAGGTATGACCAGGTCGACACTTCATATAGTTAATATCTAAACGAAGTTACATGATGTAAGTATACGTACACTTGTGTTTTGTAGTTAAATTAACAATTGACGAGGTATGACCAGGTCGACACTTCATATAGTTAATATCTAAACGAAGTTACATGATGTAAGTATACGTACACTTGTGTTTTGTAGTTAAATTAACAATTGACGTGGTATGACCAGGTCGACACTACATATAGTTAATATCTAAACGAAGTTACATGATGTAAGTATACGTACACTTGTGTTTTGTAGTTAAATTAACAATTGACGAGGTATGACCAGGTCGACACTTCATATAGTTAATATCTAAACAAAGTTACATGATGTAAGTATACGTACACTTGTGTTTTGTAGTTAAATTAACAATTGACGAGGCATGACCAGGTCGACACTACATATAGTTAATATCTAAACGAAGTTACATGATGTAAGTATACGTACACTTGTGTTTTGTAGTTAAATTAACAATTGACGAGATATGACCAGGTCGACACTTCATATAGTTAATATCTAAACGAAGTTACATGATGTAAGCACGGGTACACTTGTGTTTTGTAGTTAAATTAGCAATTGAGAGGCATGACCAGGTCGACACTACATATAGTTAATATCTAAACGAAGTTACATGATGTAAGTATACGTACACTTGTGTTTTGTAGTAAAATTAACAATTGACGAGGTATGACCAGGTCGACACTACATATAGTTAATATCTAAACGAAGTTACATGATGTAAGCACGGGTACACTTGTGTTTTGTAGTTAAATTAGCAATTGAGAGGCATGACCAGGTCGACACTACATATAGTTAATATCTAAACGAAGTTACATGATGTAAGTATACGTACACAAGTGTTTTGTAGTTAAATTAACAATTGACGTGGTATGACCAGGTCGACACTACATATAGTTAATATCTAAACGAAGTTACATGATGTAAGTATACGTACACTTGTGTTTTGTAGTTAAATTAGCAATTGAGAGGCATGACCAGGTCGACACTACATATAGTTAATATCTAAACGAAGTTACATGATGTAAGTATACGTACACTTGTGTTTTGTAGTAAAATTAACAATTGACGTGGTATGACCAGGTCGACACTACATATAGTTAATATCTAAACGAAGTTACATGATGTATGTATACGTACACTTGTGTTTTGTAGTTAAATTAGCAATTGAGAGGCATGACCAGGTCGACACTACATATAGTTAATATCTAAACGAAGTTACATGATGTATGTATACGTACACAAGTGTTTTGTAGTTAAATTAACAATTGACGTGGTATGACCAGGTCGACACTACATATAGTTAATATCTAAACGAAGTTACATGATGTAAGTATACGTACACTTGTGTTTTGTAGTTAAATTAGCAATTGAGAGGCATGACCAGGTCGACACTACATATAGTTAATATCTAAACGAAGTTACATGATGTAAGTATACGTACACTTGTGTTTTGTAGTTAAATTAACAATTGACGAGGTATGACCAGGTCGACACTACATATAGTTAATATCTAAACGAAGTTACATGATGTAAGTATACGTACACTTGTGTTTTGTAGTTAAATTAACAATTGACGTGATATAACCAGGTCGACACTACATATAGTTAATATCTAAACGAAGTTACATGATGTATGTATACGTACACTTGTGTTTTGTAGCTAAATTAGCAATTGAGAGGCATGACCAGGTCGACACTACATATAGTTAATATCTAAACGAAGTTACATGATGTAAGTATACGTACACTTGTGTTTTGTAGTTTAACAATCGACGAGGTATGACCAGGTCGACACTACATATAGTTAATATCTAAACGAAGTTACATGATGTAAGTATACGTACACTTGTGTTTTGTAGTTAAATTAACAATTGACGAGGTATGGCCAGGTCGACACTACATATAGTTAATATCTAAACGAAGTTACATGATGTAAGTATACGTACACTTGTGTTTTGTAGTTAAATTAACAATTGACGTGGTATGACCAGGTCGACACTACATATAGTTAATATCTAAACGAAGTTACATGATGTAAGTATACATACACTTGCGTTTTGTAGTTAAATTAGCAATTGACGTGATATAACCAGGGCACACTACATATAGTTAATATCTAAACGAAGTTACATGATGTAAGTATATGTACACTTGTGTTTTGTAGTTAAATTAACAATTGACGTGATATGACCAGGGCACACTACATATAGTTAATATCTAAACGAAGTTACATGATGTAAGTATATGTACACTTGCGTTTTGTAGTTAAATTAACAATCGACGTGGTATGACCAGGTCTACACTACATATAGTTAATATCTAAATGAAGTTACATGATGTAAGTATACGTACCCTTGTGTTTTGTAGTTAAATTAACAATCGACGTGGTATGACCAGGTCGACACTACATATAGTTAATATCTAAACGAAGTTACATGATGTAAGTATACGTACACTTGTGTTATGTAGTTAAATTAACAATTGACGAGGTATGGCCAGGTCGACACTGCATATAGTTAATATCTAAACGAAGTTACATGATGTAAGTATACGTACACTTGTGTTTTGTAGTTAAATTAACAATTGACGTGGTATGACCAGGTCGACACTACATATAGTTAATATCTAAACGAAGTTACATGATGTAAGTATACGTACACTTGTGTTTTGTAGTTAAATTAACAATTGACGAGGTATGGCCAGGTCGACACTACATATAGTTAATATCTAAACGAAGTTACATGATGTAAGTATACGTACACTTGTGTTTTGTAGTTAAATTAACAATTGACGTGATATAACCAGGTCGACACTACATATAGTTAATATCCAAACGAAGTTACATGATGTAAGTATATGTACACTTGTGTTTTGTAGTTAAATTAACAATTGACGTGATATGACCAGGGCACACTACATATAGTTAATATCTAAACGAAGTTACATGATGTAAGTATATGTACACTTGTGTTTTGTAGTTAAATTAACATTTGACGTGGTATGACCAGGTCTACACTACATATAGTTAATATCTAAACGAAGTTACATGATGTAAGTATATGTACACTTGTATTTTGTAGTTAAATTAACAATTGACGTGGTATAACCAGGTCGACACTACATATAGTTAATATCTAAACGAAGTTACATGATGTAAGTATATGTACACTTGTGTTTTGTAGTTAAATTAACAATTGACGTGATATGACCAGGGCACACTACATATTGTTAATATCTAAACGAAGTTACATGATGTAAGTATACGTACACTTGTGTTTTGTAGTTAAAATAACAATTGAGAGGCATGACCAGGTCGACACTACATATAGTTAATATCTAAACGAAGTTACATGATGTAAGTATACATACACTTGTGTTTTGTAGTTAAAATAACAATTGAGAGGCATGACCAGGTCGACACTACATATAGTTAATATCTAAACGAAGTTACATGATGTAAGTATACGTACACTTGTGTTTTGTAGTTAAATTAGCAATTGAGAGGCATGACCAGGTCGACACTACATATAGTTAATATCTAAACGAAGTTACATGATATAAGTATACGTACACTTGTGTTTTGTAGTTAAATTAACGTTTGACGAGGTATGACCAGGTCGACACTTCATATAGTTAATATCTAAACGAAGTTACATGATGTAAGTATACGTACACTTGTGTTTTGTAGTTAAATTAACAATTGACGAGGTATGACCAGGTCGACACTTCATATAGTTAATATCTAAACGAAGTTACATGATGTAAGTATACGTACACTTGTGTTTTGTAGTTAAATTAACAATTGACGAGGTATGACCAGGTCGACACTTCATATAGTTAATATCTAAACGAAGTTACATGATGTAAGTATACGTACACTTGTGTTTTGTAGTTAAATTAACAATTGACGTGGTATGACCAGGTCGACACTACATATAGTTAATATCTAAACGAAGGTACATGATGTAAGTATACGTACACTTGTGTTTTGTAGTTAAATTAACGATTGACGAGGTATGACCAGGTCGACACTTCATATAGTTAATATCTAAACAAAGTTACATGATGTAAGTATACGTACACTTGTGTTTTGTAGTTAAATTAACAATTGACGAGGTAAGACCAGGTCGACACTACATATAGTTAATATCTAAACGAAGTTACATGATGTAAGTATACGTACACTAGTGTTTTGTAGTTAAATTAACAATTGACGTGGTATGACCAGGTCGACACTACATATAGTTAATATCTAAACGAAGTTACATGATGTAAGTATACGTACACTTGTGTTTTGTAGTTAAATTAACAATTGACGTGATATAACCAGGTCGACACTACATATAGTTAATATCCAAACGAAGTTACATGATGTAAGTATATGTACACTTGTGTTTTGTAGTTAAATTAACAATTGACGTGATATGACCAGGGCACACTACATATAGTTAATATCTAAACGAAGTTACATGATGTAAGTATATGTACACTTGTGTTTTGTAGTTAAATTAACAATTGACGTGGTATGACCAGGTCTACACTACATATAGTTAATATCTAAACGAAGTTACATGATGTAAGTATATGTACACTTGTATTTTGTAGTTAAATTAACAATTGACGTGGTATAACCAGGTCGACACTACATATAGTTAATATCTAAACGAAGTTACATGATGTAAGTATATGTACACTTGTGTTTTGTAGTTAAATTAACAATTGACGTAATATGACCAGGGCACACTACATATTGTTAATATCTAAACGAAGTTACATGATGTAAGTATACGTACACTTGTGTTTTGTAGTTAAAATAACAATTGAGAGGCATGACCAGGTCGACACTACATATAGTTAATATCTAAACGAAGTTACATGATGTAAGTATACATACACTTGTGTTTTGTAGTTAAAATAACAATTGAGAGGCATGACCAGGTCGACACTACATATAGTTAATATCTAAACGAAGTTACATGATGTAAGTATACGTACACTTGTGTTTTGTAGTTAAATTAACAATTGACGAGGTATGACCAGGTCGACACTTCATATAGTTAATATCTAAACGAAGTTACATGATGTAAGTATACGTACACTTGTGTTTTGTAGTTAAATTAACAATTGACGAGGTATGACCAGGTCGACACTTCATATAGTTAATATCTAAACGAAGTTACATGATGTAAGTATACGTACACTTGTGTTTTGTAGTTAAATTAACAATTGACGAGGTATGACCAGGTCGACACTTCATATAGTTAATATCTAAACGAAGTTACATGATGTAAGTATACGTACACTTGTGTTTTGTAGTTAAATTAACAATTGACGAGGTATGACCAGGTCGACACTTCATATAGTTAATATCTAAACGAAGTTACATGATGTAAGTATACGTACACTTGTGTTTTGTAGTTAAATTAGCAATTGAGAGGCATGACCAGGTCGACACTACATATAGTTAATATCTAAACGAAGTTACATGATGTAAGTATACGTACACTTGTGTTTTGTAGTAAAATTAACAATTGACGTGGTATGACCAGGTCGACACTACATATAGTTAATATCTAAACGAAGTTACATGATGTATGTATACGTACACTTGTGTTTTGTAGCTAAATTAGCAATTGAGAGGCATGACCAGGTCGACACTATATATAGTTAATATCTAAACGAAGTTACATGATGTAAGTATACGTACACTTGTGTTTTGTAGTTAAATTAACAATTGACGAGGTATGACCAGGTCGACACTACATATAGTTAATATCTAAACGAAGTTACATGATGTAAGTATACGTACACTTGTGTTTTGTAGTTAAATTAACGACTGACGAGGTATGGCCAGGTCGACACTACATATAGTTAATATCTAAACGAAGTTACATGATGTAAGTATACGTACACTTGTGTTTTGTAGTTAAATTAACAATTGACGAGATATGACCAGGGCAACACTACATATAGTTAATATCTAAACGAAGTTACATGATGTAAGTATACGTACACTTGTGTTATGTAGTTAAATTAACGACTGACGAGGTATGGCCAGGTGGACACTACATATAGTTAATATCTAAACGAAGTTACATGATGTAAGTATACGTACACTTGTGTTTTGTAGTTAAATTAACAATTGACGTGGTATGACCAGGTCGACACTACATATAGTTAATATCTAAACGAAGTTACATGATGTAAGTATATGTACACTTGTGTTTTGTAGTTAAATTAACAATTGACGTGATATGACCAGGGCACACTACATATAGTTAATATCTAAACGAAGTTACATGATGTAAGTATTAGTACACTTGCGTTTTGTAGTTAAATTAACAATCGACGTGGTATGACCAGGTCTACACTACATATAGTTAATATCTAAATGAAGTTACATGATGTAAGTATACGTACACTTGTGTTTTGTAGTTAAATTAACGATTGACGAGATATGGCCAGGTCGACACTACATATAGTTAATATCTAAACGAAGTTACATGATGTAAGTATACGTACACTTGTGTTTTGTAGTTAAATTAACAATTGACGTGGTATGACCAGGTCGACACTACATATAGTTAATATCTAAACGAAGTTACATGATGTAAGTATACGTACACTTGTGTTTTGTAGTTAAATTAACAATTGACGAGGTATGGCCAGGTCGACACTACATATAGTTAATATCTAAACGAAGTTACATGATGTAAGTATACGTACACTTGTGTTTTGTAGTTAAATTAACAATTGACGTGATATAACCAGGTCGACACTACATATAGTTAATATCCAAACGAAGTTACATGATGTAAGTATATGTACACTTGTGTTTTGTAGTTAAATTAACAATTGACGTGATATGACCAGGGCACACTACATATAGTTAATATCTAAACGAAGTTACATGATGTAAGTATATGTACACTTGTGTTTTGTAGTTAAATTAACAATTGACGTGGTATGACCAGGTCTACACTACATATAGTTAATATCTAAACGAAGTTACATGATGTAAGTATATGTACACTTGTATTTTGTAGTTAAATTAACAATTGACGTGGTATAACAAGGTCGACACTACATATAGTTAATATCTCAACGAAGTTACATGATGTAAGTATATGTACACTTGTGTTTTGTAGTTAAATTAACAATTGACGTGATATGACCAGGGCACACTACATATTGTTAATATCTAAACGAAGTTACATGATGTAAGTATACGTACACTTGTGTTTTGTAGTTAAAATAACAATTGAGAGGCATGACCAGGTCGACACTACATATAGTTAATATCTAAACGAAGTTACATGATGTAAGTATACATACACTTGTGTTTTGTAGTTAAAATAACAATTGAGAGGCATGACCAGGTCGACACTACATATAGTTAATATCTAAACGAAGTTACATGATATAAGTATACGTACACTTGTGTTTTGTAGTTAAATTAACAATTGAGAGGCATGACCAGGTCGACACTACATATAGTTAATATCTAAACGAAGTTACATGATATAAGTATACGTACACTTGTGTTTTGTAGTTAAATTAACAATTGAGAGGCATGACCAGGTCGACACTACATATAGTTAATATCTAAACGAAGTTACATGATATAAGTATACGTACACTTGTGTTTTGTAGTTAAATTAACGTTTGACGAGGTATGACCAGGTCGACACTTCATATAGTTAATATCTAAACAAAGTTACATGATGTAAGTATACGTACACTTGTGTTTTGTAGTTAAATTAACAATTGAGAGGCATGACCAGGTCGACACTACATATAGTTAATATCTAAACGAAGTTACATGATATAAGTATACGTACACTTGTGTTTTGTAGTTAAATTAACGTTTGACGAGGTATGACCAGGTCGACACTTCATATAGTTAATATCTAAACGAAGTTACATGATGTAAGTATACGTACACTTGTGTTTTGTAGTTAAATTAACAATTGACGAGGTATGACCAGGTCGACACTACATATAGTTAACATCTAAACGAAGTTACATGATGTAAGTATACGTACACTTGTGTTTTGTAGTTAAATTAACAATTGACGTGGTATGGCCAGGTCGACACTACATATAGTTAATATCTAAACGAAGTTACATGATGTAAGTATACGTACACTTGTGTTTTGTAGTTAAATTAACAATTGACGAGGTATGACCAGGTCGACACTTCATATAGTTAATATCTAAACGAAGTTACATGATGTAAGTATACGTACACTTGTGTTTTGTAGTTAAATTAACAATTGACGAGGTATGACCAGGTCGACACTTCATATAGTTAATATCTAAACGAAGTTACATGATGTAAGTATACGTACACTTGTGTTTTGTAGTTAAATTAACAATTGACGTGGTATGACCAGGTCGACACTACATATAGTTAATATCTAAACGAAGTTACATGATGTAAGTATACGTACACTTGTGTTTTGTAGTTAAATTAACAATTGACGAGGTATGACCAGGTCGACACTTCATATAGTTAATATCTAAACAAAGTTACATGATGTAAGTATACGTACACTTGTGTTTTGTAGTTAAATTAACAATTGACGAGGCATGACCAGGTCGACACTACATATAGTTAATATCTAAACGAAGTTACATGATGTAAGTATACGTACACTTGTGTTTTGTAGTTAAATTAACAATTGACGAGATATGACCAGGTCGACACTTCATATAGTTAATATCTAAACGAAGTTACATGATGTAAGCACGGGTACACTTGTGTTTTGTAGTTAAATTAGCAATTGAGAGGCATGACCAGGTCGACACTACATATAGTTAATATCTAAACGAAGTTACATGATGTAAGTATACGTACACTTGTGTTTTGTAGTTAAATTAACAATTGACGCGGTAAGGCCAGGTCGACACTACATATAGTTAATATCTAAACGAAGTTACATGATGTAAGTATACGTACACTTGTGTTTTGTAGTTAAATTAACAATTGACGAGGTATGACCAGGTCGACACTACATATAGTTAATACCTAAACGAAGATACATGATGTAAGCACGGGTACACTTGTGTTTTGTAGTTAAATTAACGATTGACGAGGTATGACCAGGTCGACACTACATATAGTTAATATCTAAACGAAGATACATGATGTAAGCACGGGTACACTTGTGTTTTGTAGTTAAATTAACGATTGACGAGGTATGACCAGGTCGACACTACATATAGTTAATATCTAAACGAAGTTACATGATGTAAGTATACGTACACTAGTATTTTGTAGTTAAATTAGCAATTGAGAGGCATGACCAGGTCGACACTACATATAGTTAATATCTAAACGAAGTTACATGATGTAAGTATACGTACACTTGTGTTTTGTAGTTAAATTAACAATTGACGTGGTAAGGCCAGGTCGACACTACATATAGTTAATATCTAAACGAAGTTACATGATGTAAGTATACGTACACTTGTGTTTTGTAGTTAAATTAACGATTGACGAGGTTTGACCAGGTCGACACTACATATAGTTAATATCTAAACGAAGTTACATGATGTAAGCACGGGTACACTTGTGTTTTGTAGTTAAATTAACGATTGACGAGGTATGACCAGGTCGACACTACATATAGTTAATATCTAAACGAAGTTACATGATGTAAGTATACGTACACTTGTGTTTTGTAGTTAAATTAACAATTGACGTGGTAAGGCCAGGTCGACACTACATATAGTTAATATCTAAACGAAGTTACATGATGTAAGTATACGTACACTTGTGTTTTGTAGTTAAATTAACAATTGACGAGGTAAGGCCAGGTCGACACTACATATAGTTAATATCTAAACGAAGTTACATGATGTAAGCACGGGTACACTTGTGTTTTGTAGTTAAATTAACGATTGACGAGGTATGACCAGGTCGACACTACATATAGTTAATATCTAAACGAAGATACATGATGTAAGTATACGTACACTTGTGTTTTGTAGTTAAATTAACGATTGACGAGGTATGACCAGGTCGACACTACATATAGTTAATATCTAAACGAAGATACATGATGTAAGCACGGGTACACTTGTGTTTTGTAGTTAAATTAACGATTGACGAGGTATGACCAGGTCGACACTACATATAGTTAATATCTAAACGAAGATACATGATGTAAGCACGGGTACACTTGTGTTTTGTAGTTAAATTAACGATTGACGAGGTATGACCAGGTCGACACTACATATAGTTAATATCTAAACGAAGATACATGATGTAAGTATACGTACACTTGTGTTTTGTAGTTAAATTAACAATTGACGTGGTAAGGCCAGGTCGACACTACATATAGTTAATATCTAAACGAAGTTACATGATGTAAGTATACGTACACTTGTGTTTTGTAGTTAAATTAACGATTGACGAGGTATGACCAGGTCGACACTACATATAGTTAATATCTAAACGAAGATACATGATGTAAGCAAGGGTACACTTGTGTTTTGCAGGTTTGTACTCAACGAACCATTTATTGATAACGCTGGTCCAAGCTTGGGTTCATTAGCAGTACATATTAAGATGTATGACAGAAATGGATATCAAATAGTGGTACCTGTTTGGAAGCTCTACAACCATCAAGGGCCAGAATGGAGATACGCACAATCTCAGATTCCTGAAAATGTGGAACCTATTGTGAGTTAGTTAACAATATAAATGCATTTTAGATCATCATTGTTAAATAATAGCTACATGTTAAATGTCTCATTTCTTTTTTCTTCATACAATTATCATTTTCCTTTAGAAGAAACGCAATTTTTAATTAGAATTTTTATTCTAAATGGCATGTCTCTAAACCGCTTAGTGGAAGTTTGCATAATTGTTTGAAGGAAGAAAACGTAGGTAGGTGCATCATGTATCACCGCATAGCGCATACGTGTTATTACATCTGATGCTCCTGTTAGTATCATAATTTCAGTTTTTTGTTTCCATTTTTTGAATATTTTCCAATGTCATGCATTTAATAACTCAGCTGCGCTAAAATTGCTCCTTGATATGTGGTATTTAGTCAAACTTTCGTCATTCTGGGTCAGTATAGCCATAGAGATGTTCCCAGTCCGTATAGGTATTGTCAAAAAGTTGGCTTCTGGAGTTTTCAAATAGCAAACAAAGGAGCGATTCACTTGCAATCCTCCTCACGCCCTGGCTAGCTGCTACGCGGCTCTCTTCCAAAGGCTTTTTGCTCGAAATTTCACCACCACTCTAACCAACAATAAGCAGGCACCCGTATAAAGTTTCTCTTCCGTTCTAAATGAAAATTTCTGTAAAACAAACCCGTGCCAGTTTCGCTATTTGCAATAAGTAACCGAGTATTCCCACTGACCGAGAAGATTAACTAATTACTTGTTTCCGGTCCAAGACAATATTTAAAACCCTTACCGGTATAGGCTCGTCCACCAGTTCCAAAGAACTTTTCATGTGCCAAATTATTTGGCGATAACTATAACAGGTTAAAATGGCGACCACCAGAGCATACACCTACGACTATAGCCCATTTAGTTTTTACACATTTGCTAACGGAAGCCCTGAATGATAGTAAACCCCAAAAAGAGTGCATTTAGTTGCTTGAAGGATAGTATACAATCTCCATTTTTTCCCGCCTCGGTAACTTAGATGGTAGCGTGTCTGCCTCACGTTCAAGAGGTCCCAAGTTCGAATCTCGGCCAGGGTAAGTTATCTGGCTAAACTTTCCTCCAGGGTTTTCCCTATCCTGAAAGATGAATGTCGAATAACAGTAACCTCTCTGGACTCTGGACTCATATGAGCATTATTTACCCATTTCATTCATCGTCCGATATGGCAACGTTGGAGGACGTTATTTAAGAAAGGAAAATACAATCTGCACCCCGATGAGTTCCATACACATAGAAAGTATTCTATGAAGTGGGAAAATGCATGCAAACTATACAAAAAATGGTAAAGGAAGCAAGAAAAATTCTGTAAGCTTGCTCTTGATGTAATATTTAGAGATTTGTGTCTTTCTTATACTGTCATGGTGAACCAAAACATTAGTTATTACAACCTTAATGTTAATTTATATTTTCAATATTTTTTATCTGTTGAAGAGACATTATTAGAAGTGAACTAGGCAACAGTTGACAAAGCAACCATTTCACTTGCATGATGTCCCTGGCGATACCAGTAGGCACCACATGCGAAAGTCAGTGTATTGTTAGTTACTGTACGGGACCAAGCTCTGTAAAAATTTTCTTCTTCCTTACACGAGCGAAACATGGACTTGATGGAAGTATGGCTACACAACTATGTAGCATACTCCATATGCAATTGGTACAAAAGTTATAAATACTGAAATAGTACTTTAGTGCAGTGACACAAAAATGATGACAACAAAGTAGAATAATAAATTGTTAGTTTACTTGAAACATGTTTATATTTATTCAACATAACAAGTGTAATTATGTTATAAGCTATAAAATTTAACTTATTTAGTTGTAAGAAACAATGTACATTATTTATACACTGACCTTTTTATGCACATTTAGCAAATTGTGTTTGAAGGCACTTGGGGTTCCAGCCGAGCCAATGGTTTTATAGGCATTGATGATATCACATTTTTTGGAGGAGCCTGTTCAAGTAAGTTTCCATATTTAAGTACTTTACTTTGGTGCTAAATATGTAAATGGTCTGCTATTTTAATTTATGTTTCAGAACTGTCAGTGGCGAAGCGTGCAATGAAGCACTGGAAGCGTGGCTTCCCCAAGAATTTCAGGAGAAAAAGAAGAAAAGCAGGAAAATTAATGCCAAACAATACTTTATTTGCTCTGGATACATTTTTAGAATTTGTTCGCGAACATCTGCGGTGCTGCGGACACCATGACAGCTGCTTCGAAACGAGTGACCAGTTCCCTGAGCTCATTCAATACTTAATAGTTCTGTATTTACGCATTCATAACCTTGAATGCTTGTTTCGTAGGTTTCCGGAAGCAATCGCGACTCTTCGATAGTTAAGAAGCAGACAGATTTGGTCACGTGAACTCACGTAGTCCCTTCTTCCATTACAAGTCTGCTCACACTACAAGCATCTGCACTCCTAGAGCTGGTCCACACCGCGCTAATTGTGCAATTGCCACTACTAAATACCAATCTACGTAAAATACTATTGCTATTAAATATACTTATAAGTACAGTTGTATTTAAAAGCGCCACATAACAAAAAACTTCACGTGACAAAATCTGTCAGTGCTTCCTCTCAAAGAATAGCGATTGATTCAAGGTTATTAAACGAGCTGGCAGAACTGGGCACTGGAATTGTTTGCAAATAAATGTTCGAAATGTATCCAGAGCAAGTGTAATATTGTTTTGTGTTATTTTTCTTCTTGGGGAAGTGGCCAATCCAGCGCTTCACTGCACACTTCGCCACTGGACTGTATTTCTATGATAAACCCTTTTATAGAAACAAGAAGAGATGGATATTTCTCTCTTCTCTAGGGTAAACTTATGCCAGCCTTTTGTAATAGTTTGTTAATTGTTGTTTTATATTAGTAATGCCCCCTGGAGCAATGGTGAGACCAGGAGAATGCCGATTTGAAAGAGATACCTGTGACTGGCTGAACGACACTCAAGATCGAAATTCTGCTGCTTGGAGACTGGCCACTGTTTCTCGAAGGCCAGCTAATCTTCCAGACAAAACATTTGGTGCTCCTGGTGAGATACTAAACAAATACATCGCTAATATGCATTTTTAGGTATTTCGAACCGCTTAAACATAAACGTGCATGTATAATTACTAATGGACGGAGAGATGTGCGCTTACATGCAGTGTAGGTTAGCTGGACACAGAGTATGAATGACGCCAGATGTACAGCACAGCCATCAAATGTGCAGACGTCGAAAACAAAGTAACGTAGCACTCTGCGAACTAGTCAAGCATTCCCTTTCAGGCATATGCAGACTCAAGGTCAAGGTATAGTATAACGCGATTGTTTTGCTTCTTCTCGCAGTGAGGTGTTTGTCATGGCCAGGCTGCACCCACCTGCAGTTGTTTACATGTGCCACCGATAACAGTACAGTACAGTACAGTACAGTATACATATGGAAAAATGCACGCACCTTGGGCCTTTAGTAATTACTACAGAGGAGAATTTTGAAAATTTAATTTTGAATAATTCGGAATGAAACAACTGTAGTCTAAACCTTCTAAAATGTTAGTCATATTTTCTCTAGCATATTTTGTTCCCAAACTTCGTGTGGTTTAAACTTGAAACATGACCCCTCCCTGTAACAAAGGAGGGATGAAAATTGTAAACACATTGCCCTGCTATCTACGATTGCAGTCAGTCAGTGACAGGTGCTTCAACCTGTCAAAGCTTGCTTATTTACAAACAATACTTTATACAGGATGTAACAAAAAGGTATGTCAAAACTTTCGGAAAACGTTTACTGCATATATAGGTTGAGGATAAAAATGTTATATGTACATAGATCCGGAAATTGTTTATTTCTGTGGTAGAGCTCCTTTTCTACAACTCTGCTTACACAGTGAAATGTGTAATATATAACTGTTTTGTGGCTATAACCCAACAACAGAACAGTGGTTTAAAATATTAGCTTTTACATCTATATCAATTGGGTGGAGATGATACATTTCAGTGTTGCTGTCATTGTGCTACAGTACGTAGTCCGCTTGTTACACACCGGTACTTAGTTCATGCATGATGTAGTTCCTCCTCATTTCAAGCTTCCAGTCCGTCTTTTTCTGAATAGCAGGTTTCCTTCCAGATGGATAGGAAGAGGTGGAACAATTTTGTGGCCTCCATTTTCCTCTGACTTAAACCCACTAGGTTTTTATTTGTGGAGACATTTCAAATCTGTTGTTTATGCAGCTCCAATTGCAGATGTAGAGAAACTTTATGCTCCTACTGTAGTTGGCTGCCACACAGTATAAAATTCTCCAGACCTAACTCAGTCGATGCGACAGCGGGGTGACGGTCGCATTGGAGCTAATGAAGACCATTTTGAACAACTGCTGTCATTTTTTGTTTTCCCACGATTCTGTCATTGAGTGTTGCTGTATGGGTTCGGCTGTTGAGAAAGTGCTCTGAAAGGAAATAAAAAATTTCCTGGACGTATATTCGTATAACCTTTCCCTGTCCTATATCTGCAACATATGTTTTCTCAACTTTTTGACCCATCTTTTTGTTACCTCATGTATTGACAGTGAAATGAAAAAATAATGGAAATATGTCATCAAAATCAATGCTGTACAACATAAATCAGAGATACGAAGGTAAGTTTAAACAGTATGCAATGCATTCTGTACTGAATTAAATAGAGATACCTTCCCTCCGTATTATCGTGATAGATGGATGGGTGGATGGATTGATGGACGCATGGACGAACGGACGGACGGACGGGTGGAAGGGTGTACGGGTGGACGCATGGACGGGTGGGTTGTTGGATGGGTGGACGGACGGACGGGTGGACAGGTGGATGGGTGGACGGATCGATGGACAGACGGGTGGACGGCTGGGTGGATGCGTGGACGGACGGACGGACGGGTGGACGGGTGTACGGGTGGTTGGGTGGGTGGATGCGTGGACGGACGGACGGACGGACGGGTGTACGGGTGGTTGGGTGGGTGGATGCGTGGACGGACGGACGGACGGGTGGACGGGTGTACGGGTGGTTGGGTGGGTGGATGCGTGGACGGACGGACGGACGGGTGGACGGGTGTACGGGTGGTTGGGTGGGTGGATGCGTGGACGGACGGACGGGTGGAAGGGTGTACGGGTGGACGCATGGACGGGTGGGTTGTTGGATGGGTGGACGGACGGACGGGTGGACAGGTGGATGGGTGGACGGATCGATGGACAGACGGGTGGACGGCTGGGTGGATGCGTGGACGGACGGACGGACGGACGGGTGGACGGGTGTACGGGTGGTTGGGTGGGTGGATGCGTGGACGGACGGACGGACGGGTGGACGGGTGTACGGGTGGTTGGGTGGGTGGATGCGTGGACGGACGGACGGGTGGAAGGGTGTACGGGTGGACGCATGGACGGGTGGGTTGTTGGATGGGTGGACGGACGGACGGGTGGACAGGTGGATGGGTGGACGGATCGATGGACAGACGGGTGGACGGCTGGGTGGATGCGTGGACGGACGGAC